>CM050525.1:5689121-6148159 GCA_027563665.1 Antrozous pallidus | reverse complement strand
CCGCACCCCCGGGGTCTCTGGAAACCCTTCTGGCTTATGTTTCAGAGCAGAAGCCTGGGGAGACATCAGGAACTCTTGTCACAAGGGATGTACTTGTGGAACTTGGTAAAAATGGTGATGCCTACAGGCCTCTGTAGAAATGATGCTTCATCAGCTGTCCAGCTAACGTGGATGCCCTGGAGGCTGAGAGCCAAGATGTGGGAGTGGGGCAGTCCACCCCCCTCCTGTGCTCAGAGAGGGTGTGATCAGGTTAGAAATGCAGAATCTGATTGGCAGATGTGCGATGGACTGGATACTCTTCCTCTGGCAAGCTCTAAGGGTAAGGGTTCAAGGGGAGGGTGATCTCACTAGATCGTGAAACATACATTCTTTCTTTCTTTTTCCCCCATTTACCAAATATTTATTGAATGTATACTGCTCATCCAAACCCTTTTTAGAAGCTGGCCATAGAGCAATGAACAAAACACAGAAATGAAAATCTAAGGCTTATTATTGTTGTTGTTGTTAATCCTCACCTAAGTGTATTTATTTATTTATTTATTCATTTATTTGTTTTGAGAGAATGGAAGACAGGAAGAGAGGGGGAGACAGAGAGATAGAGAGATACAGAAACATCAATGTGAGAGAGACGCATCAATTGGTTTGGTTGCTTTCTGCACACGACTGACCTGGGCCTGGGATCAAACATGCAACCCAGGTAGGTTCCCTTTGGTGCATGGGCTACTGAGCAACACTGAGCAGGGTTCCAATGTTTATTAATACATACAACTTAATGTTACAGTTAACATTTCCTATACATACCTAACTTGTTGTTAAAAGACTACAAGAGTTTGGCCGGTGTAGCTCAGTGTTTGAACATCCACCTATGAATCAAGAGGTCACAGTTCGATTCTCGGTCAGGGCACATGTCTGGATTGCAGGCTTGATCCCAGTGGGAGACAGCCAGTTAATGGTTCTCTCTCATCATTGATGTTTATATCTCTACCTCTCCCTTCCTCTCTGAAATCAATAAAAATATATTTAAAAAATTACAAGAACACTAAGCACATTTTCAATATCAAGGCTGATGGAGACACCTTCCTTGGGAAAACAATGCTCTCACTCCAGCATTCGTCTCTGTTGTGTCCTGGTCTTCAGTCTGTCAGCACCACTCAGATAGTCGTTAAGGTCCCCAAACCTAGGGATTATTTCCATTTGTGACACTCAACCCAGCTTGGGACTAGGTCTTCCTCATGTTCTCAAATGTGCTGGGAAGGTTAGAAGGCCACAGAGAGGATACTGAGAGTGTGTAGGGGGCAAGCTGGGTGATGGCTGAAAAGGGGACCTACCTTCTTTCCAGGTGTCACCAGCTTGGCCTATACTTCTAGGGATGGAGACCCAGGACTGGGTGTCCCATAAGGACCTACAGTTCCAGGGTGTCCTGGGAATAAAGAAGTTGGTGGGGGAGAAGCAAAGATGGCGGCATAGGTGAACACCTATTGTTCTGCCCCGCGCAATGATTTAGGAACTACAACATAACAGCAGAACTGACAGCACCCAGAATCGCCAGAAAGCTGGCTGAATGAACACTCCACTAACTGGAGTGGAGGCGGTACACTGAGACTCAGAAGCAGCGGGAGCGCAGTCTTTCAGACGGAAACAGGTTAGGAGCCGTCCTGGTCGCGCGTGCACGGGCTGGGGCTGGAGCAGCAACGCCCGTCCCACTGCCCAGATTTCCCAGCACCAGGCGAGTTCCGTCCCACTGTCCGGATCCCCCAGCACCAGGCGAGATCCGGCTGAGATCCAGGGGACGCACCCTGGAATCGGGGCGCGGCAGAGGCTCCTGAACTGCGAGTTTCCACGAAAGGGTCGTGCAAACCCGCGACTTGCCCCCTGAAAACTTGTCTCCTGGTTCTGGAAACCATTTATTTTTACAATCCTGGGCTAGACTTTTGATGTGCAGGCACATTTGGAGAAAGGCAGAGTGGTCTGGCAAGGGGAAGAGACTAGCGGCTTTCTCTTGGAGGAGTCTGCAGTCATCCCCAACAGAGACCCACGCGCGCAAGCGACACATAGGACGCAGCTGACGCTACCTGTGCAGCTAAGAGACTCTGCACATCCAACATGAACAAAGGCTCCCTTCACAGCCAATGGTCCTGGAGGTCAAACCCTCCTAAGGCTAACAACAAAAAGCTGGGTTTAAATTCAAAAAAACTGAATACAACCCATAAAGGATTGCAGTAAGAGCACCCACCTCAGGTAACTGGGGAGGCTGAGCCACTGTCCCTTTGAAGATATCCACCACATAAAGCAGCCACCATGCAGAGACATGGAAAGAAATCAGGTGTGAAAGAAATGGAGGAGAAAAGACGACAAGACATAGAGTTCAAAACCATGGTTATAAGGCTTTTCAAGAGGCTCCTACACAAGGCCGATCAACTTAATGAGAATTACCAGGAAATAAACAAGACCAACCAGCAAATGAATGAGAATTACAAGCAAATGAATGAGAACCTCAAGCAAATGAATGAGACCCTCAAGGAAATGAACAAGGCCTCTGAGGATACGAACCAGACCCTCACGGATAAAAAAAAGGACCAACTAGAAATCAAGCTTACACAGACTGAAATAAAAAATAATACACAGAGTCCTAAAAGCAGTCCAGAGGGCCACAAGAACCAAGTCAAAAATTTGAAATACAAAGAAGCAAAATCCACTCAGCTGGAAAAGCAAGAAACAAAAAGAATTCAGATAATTGAAGATAGCGTAAGGGGCCTCTGGGACAACCTCAGGCATGCCAACATCCGAATTATTGGGGTGCCAGAAAAAGAGAGAGAGCAAGTTAATGAAAACCTACTCGAAGAAATAGTGACTGAAAACTTCCCCCACCTGGTGAAAGAAACTGACTTAAAAGCCCAACAAGTACACAGAACCCCAAAATATAGGAATCTAAAGAGGACCACACCAAGACATATCATAATTAAAATGCCAAGAGCAAAAGATAAAGAGAGAATATTAAAAGCAGCAAGAGAAAAACAGTTGGTTACCTACAGGGGAGCACCCATACGATTGTCAGCAGATTTCTCAACAGAAACGATGCAGGCCAGACGCGAGTGGCAAGAAATATTCAAAATAATGAAGAGCAAGAATCTACAACCAAGATTACTCTATCCAGCAAAGCTATCATTCAGAATTGAAGGTCAGATAAAGTGCTTCACAGATAAGAAAAAGCTAAAGGAGTTCATCACCATCAAACCAGTATTATACGAAATGCTGAAAGGTATTCTTTAAGAAGAGGAAGAAGAAAAAGGTAAAAGTGTAAATTATGAACAACAAATACACATCTATCAACAAATGAACATAAAACTCAAGTGAATTGATAGGCTGATGAACAAGATAAACTGGTGACTATAACAGAAACACGGTCATAGAGAGGGAAAGGACTGACAATTCTTGGGGAGAAAAGGGTTGTGGGAAGTACAGCAAGAGATTGGACAAAAATCTTGCAACAATGGGAGAGGACATTTGGGAGGGCGAGGGGAGGGTGGAGGGTGGGACAGGTACAGGGTGGAGCGGAGATATAGGGGGATAAAAAAGGGAAACAATGTGATTAATAAACTTAACAATAAAGAAAAAAATAAAATAAATAAATAAAATCATAACAGATAAAAAAAAATAAGAAGTTGGTGGGAGGACAGGTGGCTGTGGGCTCCCTGATCTACAGGCACAATTTTAGGGAGACCCTCTCTCTCTCTGGGTCTGTTGATTGAGACTGTCCATGTGCTCCCTAACCACTGGGGCAGCATTTGTCCTCTCTGCCTGGGGGAGTTTTCTGTGGTCAAGCCCCCTTGCTCATGGGTGGTGCCAGGCAGGGAATGGGGAGCAGCACAGGGACCCCTGGCAGAGCAGGTGCTTCTAGGCCCCTGGAAAGAAGAGGTGGGACAGAGTAGACATGTGGGAGGGACCCAAAAGGGTCTGAGGTATGAAAATCAGGCTCTTTTTCCACTCCTTAGCCAAAGCCATATTATGTGTTAATTTCATGTGTGTCCTCTGTCTCAATGTTGCCACCTGGAGGGCAGAAGGAGACCTGTGGCCAATGTCAGGGGCTGCACCAAGGATGCTGATCTACTCCAGAGGGTGGGAGCTGACCTTGAACCCTGTTCAGAGATGGGCTCTGCCTTAAGGCTCAGTGGCCGTTAACCCCAGGTCCCGGTGCCTGTGGCTCTCTGGCTGCTGACGTCATCCCAGGGCAGTGTAAGCCCAGTGAGAGGACAGGTGTTGTCCAGAGGATCCTGACTCATTGTCTGGAGAACTGTCTCCCAGCACCCCCTCCCAGGCCCTATTGGGGGATGTCTTAGGAGCTCTTTGTCCTGAAGGTTTCAAAGGAAGGGGCAAGTGAGGGTTCTCTTGAGTGTTTTCTAGAGAGGGCACTAGCCTGTGGGGCTGGTCCACCAATTGCCCTGTGGCATTGCATCCAACTCATCCATGTCCCGGTCTGTCATCTGCTCTAGGCTTTTCTGTAGGGCCAAGGAGTTGGAGAAGCTCCACGGGAGACTCAAGCAGGGGTTGGGGAGGCCCTATGGGACTTTCAGCCCCTGTTAGAAGGAACTGACCACAGATTATGGGTTCACTTATTCCATCCTACATGGGAAGTTCCCCTTGTTCCACAGGATACCAGGAACCTACTTGTGAGATGTTTTCTGGACACGACCAGGGACCCTGTGGATGGGGAGTAGTCACCTGATTCCATTGTGGTCACATGATGGGACTATATTTTCCCCAGTGCTGACTGCATCTGGGATGGAGAAGCATGAGTTTTCACAATGCTATGTCTCTGTAAGAAGAGAAAGGACTCTTCTAGATTGCTCCTCCCCCAGGAGAAGTCATTCACCGGCTCTGGTTTTTTAGGAATGAAGGGAGTTCCAACGGCTCATGGTTAAGATGTCCCTATCCTTTGTGATGGCTCTATAAAGGGTGAAGACTTGTCCGCGAGACAGACATGAGCAATAGGTGGCCTCTTCCCATGCTGACACCAATGACTCCATGTTTATAAGAAACATGCTCCCTGGGTGTTGCATGTGGTGACAGACGTGTATTATGTATTTTCCTCATTCATTTATTAATCTTTATAGAAATACATATTTTTATTGATTTTAGAGAGAAAAGGAGAGACAAAGAGAGAGAGATAGAGAGAGAAACATCAATGAGAGAGAATTGTTGGTCGGCTGCCTTCTGCATGTCCCCTACTTGAGGGTCAAACCATGACCTCCTAGTTCATAGGTTGATTCTCAACCACTAATCCCCTCTGGTTGGGCCATTTATTGAGTATTTACTGAGCATCTATGTGTCAGGTACTATGTTGGGTCCTGGTAACTCAGAGAGCAGGACATACATGGGCCTCTGTGGATAGCCTCAGCCTTTGCCTTTCCGTGTTCTCATTCTAGGCAGCGGGCCCTGTTGTGACTGCCCCTCACTCCCCCTCCACCTCCATAAATCTCTGGGCACACGAGCCCCTGGCCCCTGTGAGAAAATGAAGGATGGAGCTGAGATTGGCACTCTCCAAGGTTCTGCACTTTCCAGATAGCTTGAGAGTGAGAAACGCTGATGTGTCAATGGAGTCCTTGTTGCAACTCCTGGTGGAAGAATTTCTCCTTTGAAACAAAGACCTCTAGGCCAGCAGAGCATAATGTGCTGGGAACAGGGAGCAGAAAATGTCCTGGCAGATTATTGGAGGTAATGATGAGAGGTGTCACTCCCGTTCCTCCCCAACCTCATTGATACCTGAACCTGTGGATCCTGGCTATGGGAAAAACATCATCGAATATTCAGAGAATATATGGCTTCCTGGAATACCTTCCTGCAGCTTGCAAGATGTTGTCACCTATCTGGAGCTGTTGCTGAGTTTCCAAAAGACCATTCTACTTTTCTATCAAGCCAGCTGCTTCAGGATGGTAAAACCAGTGAGTTCCATGGACATTAACCACTGCTGCATTTCATGTGCCATGAGGGGAGTCTGCTGATCAGAAATAATGCTGTGTGGAGTACCACAATGTAAGACAGCTTTTCTGTGAGACAATGGATGGTAGCTTTTGCAGAAGCATGTGTTCAGGGAAGGCAAATCTGTATCCAGAGTGAGTGTCTATTCCAATGAAATAAAACACTCCCTTTCCATGATGGAAGTAGTCCCTGTAATTAACCTGCCAATGGGTAGCTGCTGATCACCTAGGGGAGGGGAGCCATGTCAGGGGCCCGGTGTTGGTCCATGAGCTGGTAGACTGGGCACTTAGTGGTGGCCATAGCCAGGTTGGCCTTGGTGAGTGGAAGTCCATGCTGCTGAGCACATGCATAACCTCCATTCTTGCTATCATGACTACTTTGTTCATGCACCCAGCAAGTGATGACAGTGATGGCTATGGAAAGGGTCTGACTGGCATCTAAAGAACAAATCATCCTATCCACTTGATTATGAAAATCCTCTTATCCTGAGGCAAATAATGAGCATTCAGAGAAGTCTATCACATGGCTCTCCACCAGACTTCCTTGTCAACAGTTTTCCAATCATGTTCAAGTCCTTGACAGTTAGCCAAATCATTGGCCACAGTCTGTAAATTGGTATCTAATCTCACATCTGGCCTTTCATCCTTGCAAGCAAAGTGAACAGTTAGTTTCACTGCCTGAAGCTCTGCCCTCTGAGAGGATTTCTCTTCAACACTGTACTTTAGGGATGTCCCAGAAAGGTGCAGTAGTGCTGCAGCTGTCCACTATCCAGTGATTCCTGGATATCAGAGAGCATCATCTAAAAACCTGGCCCAATTTTCCTCCATCAACAAATTGCAGGGAATTCCCTATAGCTTTGGCTGGGAGAAAAGGCAGTGTAGCAGGAGTGGTGAGCATGGATATTCAAACTACTTATTCATGTAAATTACTTGTGACTTCAGGTTTGCTCAGGCCACATTGTGGATATACCACTTCCATTTGATTATGGAGTTCCACTGTCCATGCCTAGTTTTCTGATTTGGTGGTCAGATAACACCAATTTCATGATGGAACTAGGGTCAGTTCAGGGCCTGTGTCCAGTAACCCCTAAAATATCTGATTATTTCCTTTTTCCTAGTACACAGGCAACTCACGTTGTGTGGTAATTTGGTGGCCCATGGTCAAGCATTCACTTTATACTAAGGTCCGTTAACAAGCTAAAAACTGTTTTTTAAAAGAACAGTAGTTATTTGAAAAACATATTTATTGTTGAGAGTATTATAGATGTCCCTCTTTTTCACCCATTGTCCACCTCCACCCAGATCCTACCCCAAGACTACACCACCCTATTGTCAGTGTCCATATGTAATGCATATCCTATGTAATAAGTGAGTAATATGCAAATTGACCATCACTCCAAGACACAAGATAGCCATCCCCATTTGGTCAAACATGGATGGCCCCATATGGACACAAGATGGCCTGCAGGGGAGGGCAGTTGTGGGCAATTAGGGTTGATCAGGCCAGCAGAACAGGGCAGTTGGGTCTGACAAGGCTGGCAGAGGAGGGGAGTTGGGGGAGACCAGGCGAGCAAGGGAGGGCAATTGGGTAGGACTCAGGATGGCAGGGGAGGGCAGTGGGAGAGACTATGTCTGCAGGGGAGGGCAATTGCGGGTGACCAGGCCTGCAGGGCCAGATAGCTGGGGGCAATCAGGCCAACCTGGGAGCAGTTAGGCGTCGGTCAGGCTGGCAGGGGAGTGGTTATAGGGTGATCAGACTGGCAGGCAGAAGTGGTTGTGGGCAATCAGCCAGAGCAGGCGAGTGGTTGGGAGCCAGCAGTCCTGGTTGTGAGAGGAATGTCCAACTGCCCATTTAGGCCCGATCCCACAACAGGAGGTCGGACATTCCTCAAGGAGTCCCAGATTGGACAGGTGCAGTCTGGACTGAGGGACACCCCCTCGCCATGCACAAATTTTGTGCTCCTAACTGCCCTCCTTATATGCATGTAAGATCTTTGGTTAATCTTTGGTTAATCTCACCCCCACTCTTCCCTTCCCTCTGATTCTTATTCACCTGTTTATTTTGTTCATTCGATTTCTTGCTCATTTATTTTGGATAGATATGTATTTATTGCCATTTTATTATTTTCTATCCTCCTTCTCCTTCCTCTTCTTCAATAATATCCTTCAATAGAATTGGACCAATACATGCAAAAATTGAAACTAGACCACCAACTTGCACAATACACAAGAATAAACCCAAAATGAATAAATGACTCCATAATTTGGGAAACCATAAAACACCCAGAAGAAACCATAGACAGCAAAATCTCAGACATCTCTCATAGCAATATGTTTACAGATATAGCACCTAAGGCAATGGGAACTAAGGAGAAAATAAACAAACGAAACTACTTCAAAATAAAAGCCTTCTGCACAGTAATAGAAACCATCAACAAAACAAAAAGTGAACCCACAGTATAGGAGAACATATTTGACAATGATACACCTTACAAAGGGTTAATATACAAAATATATGAGGAACTCCTACAACTTAACAAGAGAAAGATAAACAATTCATTTAAAAAATGGGCAAAGGACCTATGTAGGCACTTTTCCGAAGTGGACATACAGATGGTCAACAGACATGTAAATAAATGCTCAAAGTCACTGATCATCAGAGAGATGCAAATGAAAATGACATTGAGGTATCACCTCACACCTGTCAGAATGGCTACCATCAACAGGTCAACAAATGGCAAGTATGCACCCCTATGTTCATAGAAGCACAATGTACAATAGCTAAGATCTGGAAAGTGCCCAAGTTCCCATTAGTAGATGAGTGGACAAAAGAGCTGTGGTACGTTTACACCATGGAATACTATGTAGCAGTAAAAAAGAAGAACTCTTACCCTTTGAGACAGCAAGCTTAGGTCATGGAATGTTTGTATAACATTTCCATATTTCGCTTCCCAATGTACTTGTTGGCACTGATACTTTTTCTTCTTTTTTTATCCTTATTGTTCAGTTTATTAATTACATTGTTCCCCCTTTTTTATCCCGCTATAGCTTCCCTGCACCATATACCCATCTCACCCTCCGCCCTCACCTCCCCCATCCCGGTGTCCTCTCCCATTGTTGCAAGATTTTTGTCCAATCTCTTTCTCTACTTCTCACATCCCTTTTCTCCCCAAGAATTGTCAGTCCATTTCCCTCTCTATGTCCATTATTCTGTTTTATTCACCAGTTTATCCTGTTCATTAGATTATTAATTCACTTGATTTTTAGATGCATTTGTTGATAGATGTGTATTTGTTGTTCATAATTTATATTTTTACCTTTTTCTTCTTCCTCTTCTTAAAGAATATCTTTCAGCATTTCATATAATATTGGTTTGGTGGTGATGAACTCCTTCAGTTTTTTCTTATCTGCAAAGCACTTTATCTGATCTTCAATTCTGAATGATAGATTTGCTGGATAGAGTAATGTTGGCTGTAGATTCTTGCTATTCATCACTTTGAATATTTCTTGCCACTCCCATCTGGCCTGCATCGTTTCTGTTGAGAAATACGCTGACAATCGTATGGATACTCCCTTATAGGTAACTAACTGTTTTTTTCTTGCTGCTTTTAATATTATCTCTTTATCTTTTGCTCTTGGCATTTTAATTATGATGTGGTCCTATTCTTGGTGTGGTCCTCTTAGGGTTCCTATATATTGGGGTTCAGTGCTCTTCTTGGACTCCTAAGTCAATTTCTTTTACCAGGTGGGGGAAGTTTTCAATCACTATTTCTTCAAATAGGTTTTCCTTATCTTACTCTCTCTATTTTTCTGGCACCCCCATAATTTGGATGTTGGTATGCTTGAGGTTGTACCAGAGGCCCCTTACACTATCTTCAGTTATCTGGATTCTTTTTATTTCTTGCTTTTCTAGCTGAGTGGATTTTGCTTCTTTGTGTTTCAAATCTTTGACTTGGTTCTTGTGGCCCTCTGGACTACTTTTAGGACTTTGTGTAATATTTTCTTTTTCAGTCAGTGTATGATTGATTTCTAGTTGGTCCTTTTTCATATTCCTGATGGTCTCGTTCATATCCTTGTAGGGCTTGTTCATTTCCTTGTAGGTCTCATTCATTTTCTTGTAAGTCTCGTTCATTTCCTTGTAGGTCTCATTCATTTCCTCATGAATCTTGTTCATTTCCTCGTTGGTCTTGTTCATTTCCTCATAGTTCTCATGTTCATCAGACTTTTCTAGGATCCTCTTGAAAAGCCTTATAACCATGGTTTTGAACTCTATGACTAGTCATCTTTTTCCTCCATTTATTTCACACCTGATTTCTTTCCATGTCACTGCAGGGTGGCTGCTTTATGTGTTAGATGTCCTCTAAAGGACAGTGGCTCAGCCTCCCCAGTTACCTGAGGTGGGTACTCTTACTGCAATCCTTTATGGGTTTTACAGTATTTTTGAATTTAAGCCCAGCTTGTTGTTGTTAGCCCTACGAGGGTTTGACCTCCAGGCTAATTGGCTGTGCAGGGAAACTGTGTTCAGGTTGGATGGCTGGAATCTGTGAGCTGAGTAGGCAGCGACAGCGTCAGCTACATCCTATGCGGCGTGCGGGTTTCTGTTGGGAGGTAATGGTTGCCAGACAGCCCTGCCTCTCCCCAAATGAGTCTGAACACCCAAAGTCTCGCCCAGGGTTGTAAAACAAAGCAGTCTGCAAGTCTTCTGAACCAGGGGGCAAGTTGCCAGGAAACAAGTTGCGCATCTGTGTGGTCACACACTTTATGCACGCAAACTGCTCTTCCAAGCAACCCAGATTCTCCTCAGACTAGGAGACCTCTGCCGCGCCCAGCTTCCAGGTTGCGTACCCCAGACCTCAGACCTCGCCTGGCACTGGGGAATCTGTGCAGTGGGACGTCTCCACATACCCCGGACCTCGGACCTCGCCTGGCAATGGGGAATCTGGGCAGTGGGATATTCTCCGCTCTCCTCGTTGGAGAATTCAAGCCAGGATTGCTGCTGCCAGCCCTACAGCCCGCACAGGTCCCTGGGCTCCTCCAAACCTCTGGCTCTGCATGTATCTTCAAGGCTGTGTTCCGACACTCTTCTGAGTCTCAGTGTACCACCTTTACATTTATTTGTGGAATTTTCACTCGTCCAACTTTCCGGTGATTTTGGATGGTTTTTGTCTCGTTGTTATGTTGTAGTTTTGAAATTGTTGCACAGGACAGCACAATAGGTATTTGCCTATACTGCCATCTTGGTTCCTTCAGCACTGATACTAACTTTATCAAGGCTTCTCTCATTGTGTGACTATCAGAATTTCCACCGATATTGGCCAGCTGAGCATGTCATGATATCAGTAGTTTCATCAAGAGAGATCGAAAAATATTTACAATTACTTATGTCTCTCATTAATTGATGTTGTATGTTTGTGTTCAGTCTCATTATTCAGTCTTTTATTTCTACTGAATGGTAACTCAGATATTCACTTAATGATTGCATCTTTATTCTATATATCATGAAATAGCACTGGTGCACATCTTAGCAAAATTTCTTTAATAAATTCTGCCACACTGAGTGCTTTTTTATGCTGAGCTCTGGAGTGAGCAATGCTCAAACTTGCAGATGTTAAATTTGTAGATACTTTCATAAATTTAAGGATGGAATTAGATTGGATCTAATAAAACAAAGGTGTAGCTGCCTGAAAATGTATTCCTTTCATCCTCCCATTTTTACAAGAGCTGGGAATGATTAGTTTAAAAATGTTTCTATTCCATGTTTTGTTTACTACCCTTTCAGTACATAGAATGCAAATGTTCTGCCATTTTTTCCTATAATGCCTTACATCTCTGTCCATGTCTCTAGAAAGGGTCGGCTACTGCTACCACCACTGCCTTTACTTAACCTTGGTTTTTTATTTTTGGGGTTCTCCATCAGGGGGATTGACAGAAGATAGAATTATAGACAACCTGTTAGCCCTGCAGGCTAACTAAACAAACTGACCACAAGATGGCACACGTAACTGTCTTTTAGGAAAGGGTAGGGTTAATAACGATGCACAATAGTAATAGTGGTGAAATGGAGTCTGCAGTATGCTACAAAATGATGTTCCTTATATAAATTAAGATGGCTGCCGCTATTTCTAATGGCAGGAAATGGCACCATAGCACAGATCCTTGCCTCTCCTAGCCTCCCCCTCACTTATCTCAGTAATGATGGTCAATTAGAAATCCATGACACCCCAGAACAGTACATTGGATGATGGTTGCTGTGGTTATGTAGTTGCTGGTAATCGTGATCACAGGCCCCCCAGAGATGCATTCCCCACAGCATTCCACTCCTCCCTGCTCTGCTGGCTGTCAGTGAGGTCAAAGATCCCCTAAAGGCCTAACCCAGAAGTTCCAGAACTAGATGCTCTGAGTCAGACTTCTGCTGTTTTGGCCTGCAGACCTCTGGCACATAGGGTCTACACTACACTACAGTAAAGTTTCATCCTTGGCTACTGCACCTGGTCATGTAGTAGCCTAGGATGAAACGTCCTTGTTGGCATGCAGCCCCATACTTCTCTGTATGTGACCACATGCGGCCATGTGTCACTGAAAATGGCTATGCATGTCAGTGCTGACACGCTTGTCATAGGTTCGCCATCACGGACCTAAGGTCAAGGGCACTTCCTCCCTCCAGCCTAAATCTTGAATCTTGAATGTTCTTAGGTGATTAAGAATCTTTGTGAAGGTGTCAGAGGTCACTCCTTATGACCTCCAAAGAACCAAAGGCAAATCTCAACTCCAGGAGAATTAAGATGGCGGCAAAGGTAAAACACCTATCTTGCCGTCATAATCAATTTTAATACTACAACTTAACGAAAGAACAAACACCTTCCAGAATCACCAGAAAGCTCGCCGAGTGAAAATTCCACAAATAAAAGTGAAAATAAGACACTGTGCCTTGGAGGGGCTGCGGCGGACGGTGTTGAAAGATTCGCGCGCTGAGAGAGGTTTGGAGCGCTCGCCGCGGAGTGAGCGGGCGGCTGAAAACCGGCCAGTTTTCCCCAACGGGGAGACAAAGACATCCCACTGGACTGATTCTCCAGCTCTGGGCGAAGTCCAGGGAACCAACTATCATACGGAGTGAAAACTGGACTGTGGGAGGGCACGCGGAAGCTCGGGTGCTACCGGGTCTGCCGGCTTGTGGAGAAGGCTGCCTGCGCGCGAACAGCTCAGCTGCATGATGGCGCAGAGAGCACTCTGCGACTTGTCTCTCATTCGGAAAACTGTCAGACTGCTTTGTTTTACGACCCTGGGTGAGACATTGCGCATGCAAAGTCATTTGGGAAGAGTCTGAATTCCCCGGCAGCCAGTGGAGCTCGGCAGCGGCTCTCTCTCAGAGGTGCTGGCGGCCATTGCCCCCAGCACAGAGTCCTCGGGGCCACATAGGACAGAGCTGACGCTGTCTGCTTGGCCCGGAGACTCCGCCCATCCAACCTGAGCACAGCTGAGCTTCACAGACAATTGGCCTGGAGGTCAACCCTCCAAGTGCTAACAACGATTAACTGAGCTTAACTTCAGCAAGACTGTGCAGCCCATATCCACCTCAGGTAACTGAGTAGGCTGAGCCACAGTCCCTAGTAGGAAGTCTACCACACAAAGCTAATTGACCAACTCAGGGAAGCAGCCACCATGCAGGGACTTGGAAAGAAATCAGATGTGAAAGAAATGGAGGGAAAAAAATGACTGGACATGGAATTCAAAACCACGGTTATAGGGTTTTTCAAGAGGCTCCAACAAAAGGTCGAGGCCTATAAGGAAATAAGCAAGACCACAAAGGAAATGATCAAGACCAACGTGGAAATCAATGAGTCCTGCAAGGAAATGAACAAGACCCTCAAGGATATAAATGAGACCTGCAAGGAAATGATCAAGACCAATGTGGAAATGAAGGAGGCCCTCAAGGATATAAAGAAGACTCTCAAGGATACAAAAAGGACCAAGCAGAAATTAAGCATACACTGACTGAAAAATAAAATATTATACAAAGACCTAAAAGTGCTCTGGAGCACCCCAAGAACCAAGTTAAAGATGTGAAATACAAAGAGGTTAAATCCACTCAGCTGAAAAAGCAAGAAACCAAAAGAATCCAAAAAATTGAAGATAGTGTAAGGGACCTCTGGGATAACCTCAAGCATACCAACATCCGAATTATAGGGGTGCCAGAAAAAGATCGAGGCCTAGACAATGAAAACCTATTTGAAGAAATAGTGACTGAAAACTTCCCACACCTGGTGAAAGAAATTGACTTAGGAGTCCAAGAAGTGCACCGAACCCCAATATATAGGAACCCTAAGAGGACCACACCAAGGCACATCATAATTAAAATGCCAAGAGCAAAAAAAAAAAAGAGAGAGAATAATAAAAGCAGCAAGAGAGAATCAGTTGGTTACCTATAAGGGAGCACCCATACGATTGTCAGCGGATTTCTCAACAGAAACGATGCAGGCCAGTCGGGAGTGGCAAGAAATATTCAAAGTGATGAACAGCAAGAATCTACAACAAGATTACTCTATCCAGCAAAGCTATCATTCAGAATTGAAGGTCAGATGAAGTGCTTCGCAGATAAGAAAAAGCTAAAGGAGTTCATCACCACCAAACCAACATTATATGAAATGCTGAAAGATATTCTTTAAGAAGAGGAAGAAGAAAAAGGTAAAGATGAAAATTATGAACAACAAATACACATCTATCAACAAATGAACATAAAAATCAAGTGAATTGATAGGCTGTTGAACAGAATAGACTGGTGAATGTAACCACTGTATTAAACTAACAGGCTCTTTGGGAGGAGCACACAAAAGACTTGGTCAGCCAGTGCCCAGAGTCCTTTCAGTTGTTTTGGATAGCCGGGAGAGAACCCAAGGGACTTGCAATGCAGAAGGAATGTGCATGTGCAGCCAGGTGTGTTTTTAGGACAGTTTCAATTCCTTACATGCTCTGACTCCTGGTGTCCAGCAAGTCTTTTTTTCTGGTCGTTTTGTTCTCCTGGAACGGGAGGCTTACCAATGGCCATGAGGGATTCTATTGGCCTACAGTTCTAACATTTCCCTTCTCTTTCTATCTGTAATAATTATTCTTAATTGAGTTTCTACCTTCCTCCTAAGGAAGAAGGCAGCCTGGTGCTGTTGGCAAGGATATATGAATAGACAGTTACCCCACATATCAGAAACCTATCAGCTGGCAGTTTAATATAAGAGAGGGTGAAATTATCAGAACAATTCATCTTGTAGTTATTAGATACTGAAAGACAATAACTAGAGTACCCAGTAAAAGTCAGACATTCACCATAGGGAGCTACCACAACAACCTTTAGAGAAAACATCTTTCCATCCTTTTCCTGGGCAGTGGGTCCCAATGCATAAAGTTCCCCATATGTAACTTTCTTCCCAAAATGAATAGAATGAGTTGTCTATTAGCAATAGGAGTCCTACTCCTACTAGGCAAGATGTAAAGGACTGCTCTACCTAGGTTTAATTACCCCTGCTTCCCCTTCTGGTGCCCATCCTACTCTGTTGGGATAGATCTAGGGCTTTACCCCTGCCAGCTTCAGAGCAGTTGGAGTGATGAGAAGCATGTCCCAGGGTCCCATCCATGTTGATCATCCATAATTTGTGTAGAACTCTGTCTCCTGCTAAGAAGGAATGTAAGGGGGAAAATTCCTAGCATATGCCAAATAAGTAATTACAATCAGTGTTTGATTAAGATGCTGACTGGAGTTAGTATATGACACCCAAGGCTGATGAACCACATTGAGTGACTTGGGAGGTAAAAGCTGGTTATGAGGCAGCCATAGTGCCACTTACCTGGTTTCTGGCCTGGAGCTGAAATTCAAACTGAAGCCGAAATGTTATCTTTAGAGAGGAAAAGGTCAGAGGTTCTAAACTGCCTGCCCATGGATATGGTAGGGGAGGAAAGGTTACTCTGGGGGTGAGGTTCTTGTTTTCCCAGTTTTGCCCCTTTCTAGGCATCTGGAACTGTCTGTCCTGGTGAGTTCCTCTACCTGGTTCATTGTCTTTGCTCTGGAGAGTCTAACTTCTGGGGGTCTTCTAACAATAAGTGTACTCCATTTTTATACATATATTTTACTAAATTGTATGATCCAGAAATTTCAGTCTGCTCTAAAAAGGAACTTGCAAAGATTCGTAGCAAGTTCAAACAGGAAACTCTCAGGGGTAGTAGGTATCCAGTCAGTGATTGGGACAGGCCAAGAATTATGATTCCCTCCCTGTCTGGGAGGGATATTTAGATATTTGTGGTGCACACATTGGGAGATTATGAATTATTTCTGATGCTCAATGTACACTTCCAATAAGCCATGTACAATATTTTAAAATCTTACATATTATTTTTTCTTCATATGTTGAAATTGTGTATTATATATAAATACATATAGACTTTATATTACTCTCTATGCTTTTATAGTAATTATTATTTACCCAGAAATTATTATCTTAGAATGTTATATCTTCTAGAAAGGCAAAGTTATTTTTTATTAATTGCTTTATAATCAAATCTATAACTATAACTGACAACCAAGGGGTCCAGGCTGCCTGTCACCACTTGAGCCAGTTAAGTGGAGACAGGGTTGAATCATATATGAGTGTTTTTCCCAATACTGCTGGCAGTATGGGAGAGCAGTCGATCTCCCATATGAGGTCTGGAGATTTGCAAAGGCCTGTGGTTAGGCAAAGGGTTGTGGGTATTCAAAGAGACAGCAATAGGCAAAGGGTTGAGGACTCTTATTTCTGCAACACAGGTGTTAATCTTTCCATGATAATAGGCAGCTCTCCAAGGAGGACAATGGATTACATTTCCAACATGCAACTCTGAGCCTTCTTTAATCAGAACAAAACAATCACAGTTAACAGAGCTTGATTAATATTTCCTACAAGTATAGCTGCTCTCCAATATTATATTTCCAACCCCATCAAGCTCTCATCTAAAAAAGGTCTTAAAGTTTAAACTTTGCGAAGATTGTCAAATATACTTAAAAGATTATATCATAAACTCTTAGTAAATCTAAGTAAAACAAACACATATTTTATGGTAATAACTCTAAAAGACAATGATCAAATTTAAACCAGTTTTACTATTAAATATTTTGTTCAGACCACAGGATCGTTCTTGACCCATATAAGTATTTAATCTCTTTTAAAATATATATATTGTATTGATTTTTTTCAGAGAGGAAGGGAGAGATATAAAGAGTTAGAAACATCAATGGGAGAGAAACATCCATTACATGTGCCCACAACCAAGGTACATGTTTTTGACCACAATCAAACCTGGGTACCTTCAGTTCACAGGCCGATGCTCTATTCACTGAGCCAAACCGATCAGGGCTATTTAAACTCTTTAGGACAATAAAATATCATACCCTAGAATAAGGCCATTGAGGCAGAAAACATACTACATATAATATACAGACAAGCACGTATCACATAAAGACTATACACATAACTCAAATTACTAATTTTTCCAGAGTAAACACAAGATTTTTTTTCATTTGCCCTTGATAATTCTTAAGAAGACTGGAAAAGGGGAGGGAAGGGAAGCTCCTAATTACCAAGCATGAAGATCTGTTGAGACTCAATAAAAGCCTCAAGGGCTGTGAATCAGTGGTGGGAACAAAGAAAGTCTTGGCTGCAATTTACTAGTACTTGTTGGTTGTGGCTGGAGAAGCACCAGGGTTTAGACCAGTGGGCTCAGACCAGGCCTGGATTTAGCAGCCTCAGTACTGAAATATAGTTAGGAAAGAATTCATAGATAAGACTCAAAATCTTAAGAGAACATTTATTTACAAGTCACAGAGGTGAAAAAGTAATTCATAGAAGAAACAGGCTCAGGAACAAGTTATAATGGTAAAGGAAGGGCCTTTGGAACTTAGCAGTGAGGAATGTAAAGGTGATGTGACTGGGGCGAGTGGGAGAGGAATGAGGAAGGCAGAGGCGCGGGTGTGCTCTCAGGAGGGAGAGCTTGATGGTTCATTTATCCTAAAGATTTTAAGGATGATTTTCATGGAGGCCCCAGGGGCAGATCTCAATTGAATATTCAGCAGATTTCCAGAATATTCAGCAGTTTTCAAGACCTTTCCAGGGTCTATGTCTCCATAGATTGATTGGCCCTGCAACAGGGCAGGGGGTCGTTATTCTATGCAGCTGGTTCTGAGGGCAGCCACACATTTGGGAAAGGGCAGAGGGAGATTGACTCCATTTTGTACCGTGTCCTCCTTCTTGTGTAACTGTGTAGAAACCACGAGATGTGTCAGTTGCTCAGCCGCCCTCAAATTCAGCCAATGGGAATGCGGGGGAACTGGCCTGAGGCCAGGGGTATGCTGGTCACAGCCTGTCTTTGTGTAGCCAGACCCTCTCCACACCCTGCCTTTGCATCACAAGACCAGCCCTCACCCAATCAATTTTAATTGGCCAACTCAGCAGTTTGAGTCTGGCCCCATCTCCCTATAAAATCATTGTGCTTTCGAAAATCTGCTCTCTTTTGCTCCTGCCACTGCGTCGGTGGGGGCAGATGGCTAAGATAGCTTGAATAAAGGCTCTTTTGCTTTTGCATCGGCCTCGGCTCCCTGGTGGTATTTGGGGATCTTGAAATCTGAGCATAACATTTGGGGGCTTCCCGGGATCCTCAAGACCCACAAGGAACCCCAACCTGGAGAGCCTTCCTGACGACCGTAGGTGTTTGCCTGTTCATGTTTTTTGTCCTGTGTAAGCACCTCTCTGGTCTGGTTCTGCCTGAAAAGGTCTAGGTGGATGCACTGAAGGACCACGGGCCAGAGGACTCAGAAGACATTCTGATCCTCTGTCTGGAGGGCCGTGTATGCCCCTAACAAATCTGAGATGAGGTAGATCGCTTCCGCTGGTCAGCATGAGGCCATGTCTGGAGGGACATGTATTCCCCTCACTCTGGAGGGATGTGGAATCCCCTCACAAATATTAGCTATCATTTGGTTTTGCTTCCATGGAGTTAGAAGACAGTTTTTTGTTTTAGGGTGTTTTTTGTGGGCAATTGTTTGTCTGTTTGTGTACCTCTGTTTTATTCTGTGGACTTACTGGATGGACATTATGGGACACAATCAACTATTCCTTTAAGTATTACGATTGAGCATTTCAAAGAGATTAGGAAAAGAGCCAACGACCTCAGTGTGGAGGTCGGAAGGGCCGGTAGACCTATTCTTGCTTTGCAGGAGGAGATCACTCAGCCACCCCCCATCCGAGGAAGCAGACACTGCTCCGAGAGCAGAAGGCGTAGGAGATCCGTGGAAAGCCCACCCTGCTCAGAGAGAGCAGTCTGCCTCCGTCCTCCACTCTCTGAAAATCCAGCAGGGCTCATTGATTTCCTGAATGAGGCCGGGAATCTAGTTCCGGGTGCGGATGGGAATCCTACACCTCTTCCTCTGACTAGGCCTGAATGGGCTTTCAACACAGCAGAAGGTAAGGAGAGGCTCAGGTCTACAACCAGACTCTAATGGGGGGTCTTTGGATGTCTGCTAGGAAGCCAACTAATTGGGAATGGAAGAAGAAGGGTAGTTTCCCCTACCCCACCCCCCCAGCTTATAGGTAGACCGACTTCCAGCCATTTAGCCACTTTAAAGAAATAATGTGATAATTTCCATTTAATATGTTCAGGCTAGCCACTCAATTCCCCCAGGCATAGGAATATTAATGGCCTTTTAAAAAGTCAAGCGGCAGCCTGGGCTTGTTAACCAAATGATAAACAAATGAAATTAAAATTAACGTATTCAGCTAAATGAAAATGCCAATGTTGATTGTAGGAAATGCCTGATGCCTCTGAGAAAAGATAGTACCATTACAGAGATGATTCGAGCTTGTCAGAATGTGGGATCAGGCACTTTTCAAGCAAGTTTCCTCAACACTGTAGTAACAGTGGGGAATAAGAGGTGTTATAAGTGTGGAGAAACAGGACATTTCCAAAAGGAAGGTGGACAACAGAGAAGGACACAGGGTAGTGCTCTAGGGAGAGGCATAGATGCACAATCTCCAGACTCAATGCCTTGGTGTCCTAGATGTCAGAAAGAGAACCATTGGGCCAGTCAGTTTAGATAAAAGGGCAGCCTCTAGAACAGGATAGAAGGCATGGTCAATGGCCGGGAAACGGCCATAGGGGCACCACGCAGCCCTACTTCAATAGGGGAAATGTGCCCCACCAGGCCCACAGTGGATTCCCTCATCTGAGCAACTCCAGAAAACGCAGACCTGGATCCTAACAGCACTATAGTGGTTACTTTGACCCCAGATAATGTTCAGCAAGCTATTCCTAAAGGAATTTGTGGGCCTGTGCCTCCAGGAACTTTAGGATTAATCTTACAAAGGAGTGGAGACACCCTTAAGAGGACTAACTGTTCTGCCTTGAGTCATTGATTCAGATTATGAAGGAGAAATTAAAGCTGTACTAGAATGTAATCATGTTATGCAAATTACTCCAGGGCAAAGAATTGCTCAGATACTTCTTCTACCTTATGTTGAGCAAGGCGAGGCTATAAATAGAATAAAAATAGACATGAAAGGATTTAATCCCTTCCACTGTGTGGAAGACCCAGTGGGGAGGCACTTGAGCATTCTATGTTGGCACAATCCAATTGCCCACAGCTGCTGCCTGAGTTTTCTGTACATGCTGAGGTTGAAGTCTTGTGGTGGCTGGTGCCATAGATCTGTCTCTTACACAATGGTGCGAATAGAGCCCTCCCTGGAGAAAAATACCTGGGTTCCCTAAGATATGTGATCAAGTGCCTGGGCCCCGCAAGCTGGTGACGAGGTCCCAAAGCAGCCACTGGGCATGTAGGCCACGGGAGCATAGGCTACAAAGAGACAGCAATAAACCTCACATCACCTTCCTTGGCCCCAGAGGATGGCTGGTTATTCAAAGACGGGTAAGATTCCTCACGGGAGGAACAACCTAAGACAGGCACAGTTGCAGAGGAGCCATCAGGAGAGAACATGTGGGCCAACAGAGGTGGGGCATAGAACCTCAACCCCCTAGCATTGCAGGGGCTTAAATACTTGCTCCTTCTGAGGGAGGTCTCCTGCCCCATGGCTGCTTCACTTCCCATGCCAAGCTCAGATCGGGACCCAGGTAACAGAGACTTGGACCAGCCCAGATCGGGACCAAGGCACCAAACAGAAACTTGGCTAACAGCAGCTACCTTACATCTAGCACCATGGATGCTCAGGGCCTACTCAACAATGCAAAACATTCCTTGCTATTAAATATTTACAGGGTAAACTAAGGTTGTTGTTAGAGTATTAAATTTGACAGTAAAATAGCAGTCAAGTTTTCAGATTAACTTAATTTGGCTAAGGTAGGAAATGTACAGCAGGAGAAGAACACCTTTTCTGGATGGGTAGAGGCATACCAACCAAGCATGAAACAGCTCAGATGGTGGCCAAGAAACTGCCAGAAGACATCCTACCCAGGTATGGATTTCCTGCTATGACAGGGTCAGACAACAGACCAGCTTTTATTTCACAGGTAACATGGGCAGTAGCCAAAACTATAGGGGAAGTTTAGAAATTACATTGTGCATATAGGCCCCAAAGTTCAGGGCAGGCCGAAAGAATGAATATTACTCTAAAAGAGACCCTTACTAAATTAACCATGGGGACTGGCAGGGACTGGGTGGCTCTCCTTCCATATGCCCTTTACTGGTGAGGAACTCTCCCTACACCCTGGGTTTTGGATCATGTTTGGCAGGCTACTCCCTACCATTCCCAACCTCAAGGCCAAGCTTTTTACTGAATTTGTGCCTTAAGAGGGCTCCAGAGGGCTCACGAGGACATTTGGCCACACCTCCGTGATGAGGCTGGCCCGACCCCGAATATTCATCAGTACAGACCAGCAGACTGAATTTATGTCAAAAGGGACCGCCAGGAAACCCTTAACCCACGCTGGAAGAGCCTCTACATCGCAGTGCTGACTACTCCCACTGCTCTCAAGGTAGTCGGAGTCGCAACTTGGGTCCACCACATCCACAGCCACCCAGCTAATCCCTCTGCATTCCGGGAGGACCTCATTACACAATGAAGCCACAACCTGCCCAAGCTCAAGTTAGGACGCATTCGACCCACCTGATGTCTATAACTCTGTTGACTCTCTTCACTGTTACCCATGCTGCCGGGAGTCCACCCTTTTTCCTGGCAATAGTCATGGCCTGCCTCTGTATTCATGCAGCAAGCAGGCCTATGTGCAGCCATAGGGGAAGAATGTTGTTTTTACGTTGACCATTCAGGAGTTATTAAGGAATCCCTGGCCTTCAAAAGAGAGGGATTACAGAAGCAGAAGATAGAGAGGGAGCCAATTTGTCAGAGCACGTAGGGGCAGTTCAGTTGATGCTTCTGCGCACCCAGGAAGGCGAGGTAGAAATGTAGTCCGTCTCATGATTGAGCCATAAGTTCCAAGTCAAGGGGGGAATGAAAGGGCAGAGCGGGATTAAATACCGTGTCAGCCAATGGGAATGCAGGGGTATGCTGGTCACATCCTGTCTTTGTGTAGCCAGACCCTGGCTGAACCCTGCCTTTACGTCACTAGCCCCAGCCCCCACCCAACCGATAGGAATTGCCCAACTCAGCGGTTCGAGTCTGGCTCCACCTCCCTGTAAAATCATTGTGTTTTCGAAATTTCTCTCTCTTTCGAGTCCTGCTGCTGCATCGGTGGGGGCAGAGAGCCAAGCTCGAGCTTATAATAAAGGCTCTTTTGTTTTTGCATCGGACTCAGCTCCTTGGTGGTCTTTGGTGATCACGAAATCTGGCCATCATAAGGGCAGCCAGGTAGGCCTCGAGTTCAGCCAGGTTGTGGCTAGTATGGAATAAGATGCTGTGGCAGTTGGAGGACACATAATGTGATTTGCGCAGCAGGTGCACCATGCATCAGCTGGCTGTGTGCAGCAGCCTGTGGTACCCACTGGCCGTGGTTTCTGCATCCAGGTCAAAGAGATGTGCCACACACAACAGGCAGCCCAGGGCTGGCTCCAGCCCCAGTGCCTTCTCCCGAACATCTGAAAGACACTTGACAACCGTCATGCTGTTTCCCCAGGGCCCTGGCTGGAGAAGAAGGCCATGTTGTCTTCTCCCAGAGTCACCAGCGACTGTGTCATCGTGGGTAAGTCCATGTTGTGTATGAGCTGCAAGGCTGGGGGCAGTGAAGAGGCTCATTAAGCAGGGTTGATCACACCTTGCTGAGCTGGGACCCTGGGCTCCAGGAGTCCAGGCTCTATCCCCTTCCTCCCTCATATATACACATCAGAACCCAGCCTCCTTCTTGAAGCCCAACAGTGAAGACTAAGTACCCAGATCTTTTCCTCCTCAGGAGTTCAAACCCTCAACCTGTTCTTCCCCAGGTGTCCCTGCTCTCTCCTATTGGTTCCCTTGCTCCAGTATCTCCTACATCCTAGAGCCTTCTTATCCCAGCCCCTCCCCCCTTTTTTTACTTGCAGAAACCTAAGAGATCAGGTGTCTGTCTCTATTTACTGTCCATGGCCTGGGTCTCCTTCTAGTTATATCTGGACTCCAATTGGTCCCCGCTCTCAGGACCCAGGATTTTAGGCCCTCATCATACCTCCTCAGGCCCAAGGCATCTTCCCCTCCACCAGTATTTGGAAGAGTTTATCTCTTAGCCCACCCATTCCCATTCACCTGATGGTGTCCCAAGACCCTGATCCCAAGCCCAAGTCTCTTCCTGAACCAAGGAGTTCATCATTCCAGCCTTACTTAAAACTGAAGAGTCACTCTTGCCCTTTCCTGGGCCCCTCCAGTCTGGCTGTGGAACCCCTCCAAATACCAGCTCCCTTTCTGTTCCTCTGTGCAGTCCCAAAACTCCATCTCACTCCTCTCCCAGCTGGATGTTCTGGCCTTTGGGCCTGTCCACTTCGCTTAAGATTGTATGGGCCAGCTCTGCTCTTCTGCCTGGAATAATAATACTCACACTCATAGCTACCACTGACCTTGAGTTCACTCTGTGCCAGCTTCTGTATTAAAAGATTGCATGTGTTTTGTTGATTTGCCCTTGTTAATTCTCTGAGACACAGACAACTCAGTTTACGATTCAGCTATTAGTGGTAGCATCCTATTATATAGGAGAGGAACCTGTGGCTCAGGCCCTTAGCTAGGCTTGGAAATAACTATAATCTGTGTTAAGGTACTAAGGAGCTGAAGGTTGCATTAAAAATTGGTAGAGCCCTAGCTGGCTTGGCTCAATGGATAGTGTGTCCCGCCTGCAGACTGAAGGGTCATGGATTTAATTCTGGTCAAGAGCACATGTCTGGGTTGTGAGCTTAATCTCCAGTGGGCACATGCATGAGGCAGCCAATCAATGATTCTCTCTCTTCGTTGATGTTCCTCTCTCTTTCTCTCTGATATCAATAAAAACATATTCTAAAAAAAATGGTAGATCCCTGGCTGGTTTTGCTTAGAGGTTTGAGTGTTGGCTTATGGACTGAGGGTCCAGGGTTCAATTCTCAGTCAAGGGCACCCAGAGAACTATAAGAACTGCTTCACGCAGGTAGTTTGAAAATAAAGTTCCAGAGAAATAAAAACTATTTCAGGAGACAATGAAATTCCAGTATATCTAAAGGGTGGGGTAGCTGATGCCCTCCTGTATAGAGCTACTGTGATTCTTACAGTTGGTGAAACAACTTATGCCATATATCAGCTGGCTATGGCTTCACTTCCCAAGAAGCAGGATTGACTTTAGTTGTCCTCCCAGCAATCAGTTGGCTCAATTTCATTCAGTAAGCTGATAAATAACAGAGTTTTTCTTTAGGGATCATTATTTATTGACTTGTACTAACTACAACCACGAAAAAAAGAAAAGGTAAAGCACCTGGCCGAGTTGCTCAGTTGGTTAGAGTACCATCCCAGTATGCTAAGATTGCAGGTTCAATTCCCCGGTCAAGGCATATACAAGAAGTAACCAATGAATGCATAAATAAGTGGAGCAAAATCGAATTTCTATCTCTCCTTTCCTTTCTCTCTGGAAAACAAACAAAACCCAACCAACCAAACAACAAATATACATACATAAAAGCGGTGAGCAGAATTCAACCACAGAGGACACCCTATCTCCCTCCCGGTGCTCTGGAGGCTGGGCCTCTAGCTCTGGCCCTCAGAAACTGGACTAGGCCTGACTCCTCACACTTGAGGGTCCCTCGTGATAGGGATGCCCTCTGCTCCAGAGACTCTTTCCTCCTGCAGCACACGCAGCACCTTACCTGGCTCTTGGGTTGATGGCCCCCTGCTCCTCCCAGAAGGTGTCTCGTCTCTCTTCCAGGCCCTCTGGTTTCCCAGTGGCCATTCCAGTCTTTCAAAGCCATTCCTGTTTCTCAGCTGGCTGTGCACTCACCCCTCCAGGCCTCTTCAGAGCTACTCTGAGACTAGGACTGCTGGACTATGGGACTGTGGTTTGTGCCAGTAGCAGCCCAGGGCGTAAATCCCAAGAGGGGCCCAGCCTGCCCAGGGAGTGGTCACCGATCCACCTCCCAAACCACAGGGAACATGAGAACAATGTGCTGTAAACAGAGCATGGAGCCCAACTCCCTGCCCCCATGTCAGCTCCCAGCTCTAGTTCGATTCTGCTTTAGAACCTCCAGGAGTACCCAGCCCCCCTACTCCCTCAGACCAGGAGGCCAGGCCCCCAGTCCCCTTTGGACCGAGTTGTCTTAGCCCTCATCCTGAACAAACTGTCCCCTCTCACCCAGCCAGGCTGCCCTCCCTCTCTCCAGGGTAGATTCAGGGAGCAAAGGCCCCATGATCTCAGCTCCTGTCATTCCCATCCCCCAGGCAGGCCCTGGCAGAGCCAGCCCCTGCTGCTGGGGAAGAAAGGGTAGCCAGCCCTGCCTGACCTTCCTGGGAGGACAAAAGCAGATTATAGTTATTTCCAAGCCTAGCTAAGGGCCTGAGCCACAGGTTCTATTGGGTGGTGTTCTCACACTGCCATCCTGCACCTGCCACTTAGCCTTTGCAGCACATCCTTCTGTGACTGTCCTGTCTACTTCACATGTGGGGAAAGCAAGGCTGAGAGACACAAGCTTCTTGCCTTTCAGTCCTCAGCTTGTCATCTCTTGAAGAAGCATTCCCTGACTGCTCATCGCTAAAGGAGCTATGCCACCCAGCTCTACTTTCTGCCAGCATACTTAAATTGTTCTTCCTAGAACTTTACACATTTGTAATTATACATTTATTTGTTTACATGTGTATTATTTGTCTCTCCCCAGGAGCAGAAACAGGATTTAGAGTGCTGAAGCTTATAGGAACCATGAAGCTTCTATGTGTGGAAGTGGGCTGTTTAGGGAAAAAATATATAAAATCAAAATACAAAATTAGGTACAGGATCTTCGATGGAAATAGTGCAAATGAAAGGCCATGAAGTCTCAGTGTCATTTGCTAGGCTGCAGATGAATCCTGTCTCTCCCCTTTAAATACCCATCCCCATGAGGGCGGGCCCATCACAGGGCCTAGCACATAGTAGGTGCCCATCAAATATCTAAAAAAGTTAGAAAGCCCAGTGGAAGGGAGAGGGGATGGATGGGAGTTTGGAATATGACCACCCCTCCCCAGGGCAGACAAAGGATGGACAGAGAGTGGCCTCTGGAGGCAACTCTAAGCTTGGTGGTTGTGACAATGGAACACTGGTCCAAACCACTCACCAGGAGGTTCTGGATGAGCCTGGTTTCCTCATCGGGAAATTGCACTTGGCCATCCTGCCTGCTGCCTGGGCAGCCTGTTCTGCAGCTGTCTGTCTGGTGGTTCTCATGTGGCCTCACCAAGGTATGTACTGGGTCATTTTCCTCTGTGGTACCAAATGCTAGCATACTAATCAATTGACTATTATTTGTTTGCTTTTTGTCTCCCTCATCAGTTTATATGCTCCCTGATACAGGGACTTTGTTTTAGTGCTGTACCCGAACTCATTGCAGTGCCTGGAGCATGGCCAGCATGTGGTATTTATTGCCTAACATACTGTGGTTTCCCACTTTATAAGCCCACTGTTATTACTTCCCTCCATGCGCTAGGGCTGTTCATTGAAGATGAGGACAGAGGACACCTGGACAGATC
Organism: Antrozous pallidus; assembly: GCA_027563665.1. Lineage (NCBI taxonomy): Eukaryota > Metazoa > Chordata > Mammalia > Chiroptera > Vespertilionidae > Antrozous > Antrozous pallidus. The sequence continues at coordinate 6,121,077 of CM050525.1, read as the reverse complement.
AGTGACTTGCACAAAGCATTCGGGAATAGGCTGGAACCCAGGCCTTCATGATTCTAGGGCTCTGCCCTGCACCCTGGTCTAGGCAACTCCCCAGGGGCTAGGCTGTTTGGAGTTGGCAGGAAGGGATGTTGAGATTTCCAGAAACTCTCCAAGAATCCCAGGCAGAGGGCACTGGGGCAGGGGCAGGCCCACCAGGGCCATGAAAAAAGACTTTGACAGAGGTAGGGCTGAAGGGACCTGTTGTCTGGGCACCAGCCCTTTGCCCTTGAGAGCCACAGGGCAGCTGAATCAGATCTGGACTTTGTCCCCTGAGGACTGAGCAGGGCAATGGGGGAAAGAAGTTCGGGGAGGATGGAAGAAGGGCGAGGTCTGGGGCCTGGGAAGAATAAGGGTTTCTGCATGGAAGATGCATGGGTACAGGTGAAGAAGGGGGGTCAGTGAATGCAGCCAGTTCCCCGAGTGTTCCCACCAGAGTAAACAGGACTCTAAGGGCTGACTGTAGTAAGCCAGGCAGTGATCTCTCTATGTGCTTTTTGGAAGTAACTCATTTTATCTTTGCCAGGATGCATGAGGAAGGAATATTATCACCCCTTCTGGCAGATGAGAAACCAGACCTGGAGAGGTGGCATGCTCCCCAAGGTCACAGATCTAGTAAGGATGGTGGATCTGAGTGTTGTGCCTTCTCTCTGTCATGTCTCAGCTACGTGCTTTCTGGGTGGTCAGGTGTGTGTCTGAGGTTAACATGCATGTATGTACATACATGGGTTAGGGTCACGGCCATTTTGTGTCCTGGCCTGTGGTTGTGTTGATATTTTTTCTCAGTCTGTGTGTGTTTCTGTTTCTTGGCATATCTGAAGGCACGTTTTTATGCATGTGTCACAGGCTGCATGTTTTTTTTTTTCTTATCCTGTGAGAGAGACGATGTGGGCATGCATATGTATGAGTATGGATATATATAGATATTTGTGCATATCCGTGTGTGTGTGTGTGTGTGTGTGTGTGTGTGTGTCATGAGTATCACTCCCTATTTGCTCAAGCCAGATCTCAGGGAATCATCCTGGCCACTTCCTACCCCCAACTAATCCATCATGAAGTCCTATCAACGCTAGAAATCTCTGGAACCTGATCTTTCTCCCACCCCATATCTGGATAACTGTAACTCATTACAGTCTCTGATTTTGCCCCTTTCAGTCTTTGCTCCACATAGCAGCCAGAGGCTCTTTTTAAAACACACTCCCAACTCTCAATAGCCCAAGCCCTCCTCACAGGAAAAAGTCCTACATCCTGAACATGGTCTCCTAAAGTAGAGATCAGATGGGCCCCATGCCCGCCCAGCCTTTCTTCCTCTCCTCCCTTGATGTGCTCCCTCTGTGCTGTAATGTGCTGCTTTCTTTGGCCTCAGGGTTTCAGCCCATTATGTCCCCTCTGTCCTCCCTGCCCAAGCGGTCATCCTTGGGCACCTTCATGGGAGGCCTGCCTCTTACATTACCTCAGGAGTTTCCCTCTTGTATACATCATAGTTCATAATTATATCTGGCTTGTGAGATTATTTCATTAATGTCTGCATCTACAGATCCAATGTGTCTGCCCTTACCACCAAGAGCCCAGGTCTGGCCTAAATAAGTGTTCAGTGAATGTCTGATGAACAAATTTGTGTGAATTAAGGTTGGGACACACAGCAATTTTGATCTCACACACTCCCTGCCCTCAGGAAGCTGGGGGCAGCTATCTCTCTGCCCTCACTGGCCAGGTAAAAAAAAAAAAAAAACCAGATGACCTTGCTCCCTCAGAGTCTCAGTGTCATCATTTGAGAAATAAGGTGATCATAATGACACGATTGTCATCAGGTTACTGGCAAGATCAAATTTATGACTAGGAATGCACCAGCCAGCCTGGATGCCCATAGGGCAGGGGTGGAGAATGATTCACCCAACTGAGACCTGGCACCAGGGCAGGAACTCAGGAAATGAGAGCCAAATCTCAGAGCTTGGGGGAAAGAACCTTTGGGAGTAGGCGGGCCCATGGATTTGTGAGGACTGGCTCAGCCCTGTGCAGGAAGTCCTGCCCAAGAGGATTCTGACTCCCCATGACAATCCCAAGTGCAACATGATGATTATTGTCCCAGTGTTACAGTTCACACATTCCTTTCCTTATTAATTCGGTAAGTATTGAAGCATCTATGTGCCTGGCATAGCAGCCTCTGGAAATGCAGGGTAAACAAAGCAGACACAACCCCACTCTTAGGGAGCTTGGTGTCTACTGGAGGGGTCAAACCTCACAACAGCCCTACAAGTCAGGCACTCTTATCATAAACATTTTATAGCTTAAAAAGTTGAGGCAGGGAAGGAAGGAGCCTGTTGCCAAGGGTACCACACGTTATAGCCTGAAGAACCACGTCTCCAGTGCCCATGTACTTAACCACGGTCTGTACTGACTGCCTCTGGGCACTCTGTGCTGCTTGTGACGCTGTTTTTCAGTGTCACAGTCAATGCCCTCGGGCAGCAGTCTGAGCCTGTTTGAGCCTGCATGTGCATCTGGAGCCAATTCCAGGATGTAAAATGGAGAGTTTGGGGTGTCTTGGGCCCAGGGGCTAAGCCAGTTTCTTGTCTGCACAGGAACTTTCCACAGGTCCTCATTTGCATTGACAAATATTCAAAACTGAGCAAGGAATTATTGCCAGCCCCTGCCTATCTTTGTTGGACTGTCTTTCAGTTAATAATGTGGCACCCTAGGAACCCGGGTGACCGGCCTCCCTTCTCCTGAGGGAGTGTGTGGCAGTCAGGAACCAACCGAGGAACCCCTAGTCCTAGAAGGAATGGGGGTCAGGAAGTTAGGCCCCAGGGAAGGTGGACTGAAGCAAGGAGGTGAACAGACAGGAAACGGATGGAATGAATGAAGGCTGGGAGTACATGTCTAGCATTTCCCTTTCTGGGGCACCTTTCCTAGTACCTTGCTCTGATTCACTCCTAAAATTCCTCTTTGGGTAACAGCTTATAAACTTCTTCCTTACTATTCTCTCAAGAGTGCCTGAGACCAGAAAATCGGGCGCTCCAACCATTTCCCAGGTGGGAAACATTGATGGCAGGAGTTGCCTATGGTCACACAACTAGTGCGGAGCCAGAGCGGGAACTCTGGGCCAGAAGACTGGCATTCAGACTCTCCTCCCAAGACAGTAGAGGAGCTTCCGGTAGTCTCTATGCTGGGGGTATATTGCACTCACAGCACCTCCGCATCCCCCCGCAGAGCGGTAATGGGCCAGTCCATGGACTCCCCTACTTCTTGAGGCAGTGGGTCAGTCCACTTAGTGTGCCTCTCCAACCCTCCCCCCCCACCCTACCCCCCACCCCGCAGGATTTCCAAGGTTCCTTCTGGGCTGTTGCCGGCCCCCAAGTGCTCATCTTTGGCCTTGATTTTTCGCCATCGCCAGCGGCTTTGCCTCTTGGATCTCTCTTTGAAATTCTTCGAGGCCGGCGACCCCGGGGCCCCGGCGGGCCCCTCTGACTCCATCGATTCTCCTCAGTTCCCCAGGGGGACCAATTCCAAGCCCCAAGGCACCCCGAGGGACAACCCTGCTAACAGGGCCCCAGACCACCGAATCCTGAGCTTGCTCGGCTCTGTGTCCCGCCCCTTGGACTACCCAGCCTCCCTCCAGCACTAGAGCGGGCTCTGCCTGCGAGCCATTGGAGGAGGAAGCCCCTCCTTCTCCTCGCCCCCTGACTCCTAGTTCTCTTACTGCTCCATTTCTCCTTGTTCCTTTCTCCACCTTCTTTTCTCCCTCAAGAATGGGAGGGTGGGACAAGAATACTAGGCGCCTGCGCAGTAGCCCCAAGACGCTGGCCCAGGCAGAGAGGGGCGGCGGGAGAGGCGCGCACCTGGGAAAAGGCGGGAAACAGTGGAGGCTTGAGGCTCGCGCATGCGCACACATCCAACGGCGCTTGGGCGCTTCAGGCGAGGCGGCCTGGTCTCTCTGGTGGTTTGGGGGCCTAGAGACACAACTCTTCATCCTCAGCACCGGAAAAACGCCTGGAACCCTCTCTCCCTCTCTTTTCATCCCACCCCTCCTTCCAACCCTCCCAAGGCCTACCACTAGCAATTACCCTCTCATCACTGAGAGGGAAGGGCCAGCCCCTTGGGGGGGGTGGGTGGGGAGAGGCCTGTGGGCGGGGCCACCGGTGCCCGTGCTGGCCCTCAGTTCTGGAGTGGGGCTGCAAGTTTCTCCACTTCCAGCTACTTCAACAGGCAACCCCTCATTCCAGGGAGAAAACCTGATGCCTGCTTCTGCCTGGTAAGGCTTTGGAGCCTAGAGAATGGAAATGGGACCTAGACCCCCCCTACCCCCTCGCATTGCTTCAGAGAAGGGAAGGGAGGGCAGGCAGCCATCACTCTCCCCTTCCACTACCCCCAGCTCTGCCTTCCTCTAGCCCCGGCCTTGTCTGGGACTTGGCACACCCCAGCTCCTCTCCTAGGCTCTCCCTTCCAGAACACAGCCCATAAGGCCTTCAGGCCTGGCTGGACTGGGACTTCTCTGGGGGACCAGCCTGGGAGGAGAGGAAGTGTCCTGCTGCGGAGGGAAGACGGTACAGCTCAGGGATGGCTAAGGCACAGACATCAGCCTCGTCGGAATGGAAACTCCCTGAGGGTAAGGCGCCCCCCATTCAGCCTGTGTCTCCAGTGTCGCCCCCCAAAATTGTGCTTCAATGGGTTTGGGGAGGGATGGATGAATACTGGCAGGCTTCGTTGTTGTTCTGGCCCCTAGCTCGGGACCTTTCACACTTTGGTTTAGCTCAAATCCTTTGAAGTAAGGCAGCCTCTCTGGCTTTGAATCCTGGCCTGGCCACTTCCTCCTGCCCCTCATGTGAGATCCTTTACATCTCAAGGCCTCGGCTTCCTCATCTATCAAATGGGGCTGTTTGATCTTTGTTTCGCAGAACCGTTAAGGGATCATCGGAGCTGATGGGAGATAGTTAGCTCTCACTACTTCTATTTAAAAAAATTATTTTAAGTTATAGGGTGAAGGAAGGGCACGTTCAGTTTGGGAGTGAGGAAGCTAAAGGTGACATGCTGGGGTGTGGGAACAACTTTTCACGTCCTGCGTGATTCAGAGTTCAGGTTCGGGTTTCTGGAGGAGGCCGCACACAAATGAATAGAGAGATTCAGAAAAAAATAATTTGGAAAATGGGGGCCAGGTGGTAGTTCAACTCTAGTGGCAGAACTCCCGCTCGCTCTGGCTTCACCACTCCTTTTATTCAGATTAAAATCACAAGACACAGCTGTATCCCCCAGGCCAGAAACACCAGTAAAAGTCAATCAGTAGATCTTCTTAGGACTAACAGGTTGGGGCTGCTTCAAACATCAACATCCCAGGAACCAGCTCCAACCCCTCAGAGCAATCTAGGTTGACCAGCCCTCCTAACTCCTTGTCCACAGCTTTCTATTATTAAAGCACTGATTAGCTTCTGGCACTGGGGAGGGGACAAGGGAAGGGACAGACACTGGCTTGCTCCTGGGATGGAGAGTCTTAGTACTTCTTGACTGAATAACCATCCCTGGGAGACTCACGTTCCTCCAAGAGCCACTCAACCGTGTCCCAGGAATGTCTGTGATTCTGGCTGCTGGTTTTCATCCCTTGGGCTGATGTCCCCCCACATCCTGACCTCTCCTCATGACCAGGCTTCTCCTCGAGGTCCAGCTTCATCCCCTGGCTCACTGTTCCATCCTTCATGGTTGTGACTTGGTCTCAAACGGATACCACGAATCTGATTTTGAGTCAAAAATCTGTGATCCACTCAAGAAATGTCTTCTACTCTAATGCCGGCCTCTGTATGGATAGTTCATGAAGTTTGGATAGAAATCTCCATTCGATCAAAGATCCCTGCTGGGATTTGTCTGGAGCTGTTTGCTGGCCTATATGGTCTGACTGTCCTACGTTCTCTTGGGACGTAGATTCAGTTTGGGAAGGAGGTGTTGATCCAGCTTCTTGTTGAGCTAGAGGTGGCTCTAGTGGGCCAGGTGCTGGCTGAACCACATGTCCCACTTCCAATTCTGTCTCCTTTTGAGGTTTAGATTCTTTTTCTGTCACAGGTCCTTGCTGTGAGGCAGCTGCCTCTGGAGTGAAGGGCACCCTTAGGGTGGGGGATGATTGCCTTGGTGCAGGTTCCTGTTGGGCAAGGATTTCCTGCTGTAAAGCAGATGTTTGTTGGGCTGTAGTTTCTTGCTGGGATTCAGCCTCAATTTGGGCAGGGACTCCTGCTGTGTGAGGGGTCTTTGCTGGGAAGCAAGCTCCTGTTGGGTATTGGGTCCCCACTGAGTCTTAGATGCTGTCTATGCTGTGGGTATCTTTTCTGGGTTAGAATCTGGTGTGGTTCAGGTTCCCACTCAGGTTTAGATACTGACTTAGAACCTGGATCCACTGTTGCTAATTCCCTCATGGGAGATGTGGCTCTCCCGGGCTTCATCCTTCTGGCCCCCACCAGGCCTCCTTTGTCACAGATGCCTCATTGATTCCTCATGATGACACCTCTCTGTGGGTTCCACTCCTTTATCTTGGCATTCCTGGTCTTTTATTAGGCCGTTGGCAAGTGGGCTGACCACTGCTGGCCCCAACTCCCATGGATTTGAAACAAGAGGATGCTGGTTGCCCACCACTTTTCTACCGGAGGGGAGGGGCTTGCCCTCTTGTGTCATAAATAGAGCCCCACCCATCTCATCACTCAGTTAAAATGTTTTTGTTTTTGTTTTCTCATCAAGCAGCATTCAATTTAGTCTTCTGGGATGATAGAAGTCAGATTATGGATGAGTGTTCCTTTATTTGTTTTTTTTTTAATACATTTTATTGATTTTTTTGACAGAGCGGAAGGGAGTGGGGTAGAAAGTGAGAAAGATGGATGAGAGAGAAACATTGATCAGCTGCCTCTTGCATGCCCTCTACTGGGTATGCCCGCAGCCAAGTTACATGCCCTTGACAGGAATCAAACCTGGGACCCTTCAGTCCGACGCTCTATCCACTGAGTCGAACTGGTTTTGGCTCATTTTTTCCCCCACTTCCCTCCCCTTTTGATGTTTGAGGGAGGGATAAGAGAGGGAAGCTGTTTCTATACTGTAGTAATAATCGTTTCCACTTTATACTTTCAAATCTTTGCTAGTTTAATTTCCTTATATTATCATTCTAATTTCACTCCCATGTTTTAAAAAAATGAATGTTGTCCTCTTATTTGTACAGCTTGAAGCCCTTTCCAATGGTATTTGAGATCAACCTCACAGACAAAAGGAGAGAGCTCTGCTTGCTTAGGGATTAGATTTTATTTTAGGACTAGAGGCCCAGAGTATGAAATTCATGCATGGGGGGAAGGGGGTGTCCCTCAGCCCAGCCTGCACCCTTTCCAATATGGGACCCCTTGAAGGATGTCCGACTGCAGCCAGACCTCCCTCTCACAATCCAGGACTGCTGGCTCCAAACTGCTCGCTTGCCTGCCTTCCAGATTTCCCCTAACCGCTCTGCCTGCCAGCCTGATCACACCCTAACCACTACCCTGCCACCTTATTAATGTCTAAATGCTCCTCTGCCAGCCTGTTTGCCCCCAACTGCCATCCCCTGCTGGCCATCTTGTGGTGGCCATCTTGTGTTCACTTGGGGGCAGGAACTTTGACCACCTGAGGGCAGCCATCTTGTGATGTTGGAGTGATAGTCAATCTGCATATTACTCTTTTATTAGATAGGATAGAGGCCTGGTGCATGGGTGAGGGCCCGCTGGTTTGCTCTGAAGGTTTTCCCATATCAGGATGTGGGTTTCTTTGGGGCTTGGGGCAGCCTGGGTGAGAAGCCTGTGGTGGTTTGCAGGCAAGCCACATCCCAGCAACCCAAGTGGAGGCCCTGGTATCTCGAATTGATTTATGATCTACAGTTAAAACTTTGTAACCTGGAGTGGAGCCAAGTCTTCTGCTCACTCATGGCAGCAGCCATTTCTGTTCAGGTTTATTTACTTTCAATAATTGAAACTTTGTAGGCTTAAGTGGAGGCCTAGGCCCGCCAGGGCTGCAGAACCTTGACTTCCTCCGTTGCCGGGGAATCCCACGCCTCTCTCCTGCTCTCTGTGGCCAGCAGCCATCTTGGTTGGGGTTTATTTGCATATCAGGTTGGGGTGAGGGACACCCACTTCCCCCCATGCATGAATTTCATGCACTGGGCCTCTACTCCTAAAATAAAATCTAATCCCTAAACAAGCAGAGCTCTCTCCTCTTGCCTGGGAGGTACAAAGTTTTCTAAAAGTTATTTTGCACATCAAGCCAGAACACACACCACCTCTCTCTTATGGAAGTTAGCTTGGTATACTGTCTAATAAAGAGGGAATATACTAATTGACCCACATGCTGTCACAAAGATGGTGGCGCACACAGCCAATAAGGAGGGAGGAATATGCTAATTGACTGTCCCAACCTAAAGATGGCAGTGCCCATAGACAATAAGAAGGGAATATGCTAATTGATTGTCATACCCTCAAAGATGGTGGTGCCACAGCCACAAGATGGCCATGCCAAGTCCCCTCAGCTCCTCTGGGGTGGCAGGTGCATGCCTGCCTCTGGAGTCCCCCAGTCCCTTCATCCCCCGCAGCTGCTCAGGGCCAGCCCGAGGCACAGGCAAGCCTCAGATGGCAGCTGCCCAGCCACCAAGAGCGGGCTTACACTTGCATTGCCAGCAGTGGCAGCAGCAGGGGTGTGATGGCATGTCACCTTCCCCTGATGGCCAGGTCGCCTCCTGCCCCTGAGGGTTCCCAGAATGTGAGAGGGGTTAGGCCTGGCTGAGGGACCCCTCTCCAGTGCATGAATTTTCATGCATCGGACCTCTAGTAGACATATAAAACTATTAGGATAGTACCTGGCACATAGTGAGTGCTGAGTAAGTGTGAACTATTATAATTATGGCACTAGGCAGAGGTGCAACCCTGGTCATCTGGAGTAGAGAGGGATTTTCTAGCCAGGGTCCTGGCAGACCAGCTGGAGATGAAGATGATAGAGGAAGATGTAACTTGCAAAATTGAAAGGATTAGGTAGCACTCACTCATGGACAACATTCTGGAAAATTCAACATGTCTTAATTTAACCGCAGAAATACCAGAGAGCATGCAGCTTCTGACACAGTTATATTCCTGTGGGTCTGTGTATGTGTCCTCGAGTTAAATGGTTTTGCTGAAAGCCAAGCCCAGAAACAAGCTTCAGGTGCAGTCTTGCAAATAGCAGTATTTTTGGGTTTTTTGGTATAGCAAAGATGGAAATTTATTGAGGATCAAGTATAGACTCCCACATGGGAGGGGGAAAGAGTCCCTGCAAATGACATTCTTGCTAAAGGCATTCCCTAATGTGGCCCAGACATTTCTTTTGTCTCTGTACTAACCTCATTTATAAGGTGTAAAGAGAAAGACTGAAGAAGAATGAAATGAGAAAAATGAATGTATAAATTAGCAGGGCAGAATTGGGGCTCGCATGTGGAAGTTACAAGGAACTGTATATAAGTTTTACATGAATGTAAAAAGACTTTGACCTCTCCAAATATATATACTACTTTAGTGTCACAAGAAGTATTCAAGCAGAATTACAAGAAATGGATAGTAGGCCTTCTTTGCTAAAAGATTACAGTGAGTAAGTCACTGAAGAGAAAGGAGATGGAAGAGAAATGGACAAGGTTGAGAGAAAATGGGATGGCAAAAGGCAAGATATGTTTATGGGGGATTCATAATTTACCAAGCACTATGTTTCATGCTTTATGTATTTTAAATTACTCTTACTGTCATTAAGAGTTATCCTTGCCCTAACCAGTTTGGTTCACTGGATAGAGCATCAGCTTGCAGACTGAAAGTTCCTAGGTTCGATTCCAGTCAAAGGCATGTATCTTGGTTGTGGTCACATCCCCAGTGGGAGGTGTGCAGGAGACAGCTTATAGATATTCCTCTCTTATCGATGTTCCTCTCTATCTCTCTCCCTTACCCTCTATAAAAAATGAATAAAATATATTTTTTAAAAGGGTTATCTTTGTTACAGATGGAAAAAAGATTCCAAGGGAGGTGAAGTGATTGGTCTAGGGTCATTCAACCAGTTAGTGACAGAGCTAGTGTTTCATCTCAAAGCATGTACTCTTGCCTTTGTATCAGAAGAAAAGTGAAAGAGAAGGAAGAAAAGGAAAATTATTTTGTGGGTAAAGTTTTCTTTTTTTCATTTTCTTTAAAAATATTTTATTGATTTCAGAGAGAAAGGGTGGGGGAGGGAGAGATAGAAACATCAATGATGAGAGAGAGTCATTGATCCACTGCTTCCTGCATGCCCCCAACTGGGGATGGAGCCTGCAGCTCAGGCGTGTGCCTCAACCAAGAATCGAACTGTGACCTCCTGGTTCATAGGTTGACGCCCAGCCATGAGCCACACCAGCGGGATTGTGAGTAAAGTTTTAAAAAGGAACTAGGGTAAGCAGATAATGGCCTTCCCAAAATGTTCATATCCTAATCCCTGAAAGCTATGAATGTTACTTTATGTGGCAAAAGGGATTTTGCAGGATTTTGAGATGGTGGGATCAATGTAATCACAAGGGTGGTTGCAGGGAAATCATGGTGATGTAGCATAAGAAAGACTCCAGGAGCCAATGCTGGTTTTGAAGAAGGAAGGGGGCTATGAATCAAGGATGAGGGTGTTCCCTACAAACTTGATAAGGTAAAGAAGCAGATTTGGCCTTCAACCTCCAGAAGGAGTACTGTCCTGCTGACACCTTGATATTGGCCCAGTTTTACCCCATTTTGGATTTCTGACTTCCAGAACAATAAGAACGGGGGGTGGGGGAAGAGGGGGTATATAATCTTTGCATTCCAGGAGTTATAGTCTGTCACCCAGAAAAAGAGATCGAAAGAAATATGCCCAAATGTTAAACAATGATTAAGTCTAAATTGTAGGTGAGAAATGTAATCTGGGTAATAGTTATTATCTCTTTCATACTTTATCTTAATTTTTAAGGTAAAAAATAATATTACGTCGTAATGTTGTAAACAGAGGTAAGTTCAAAAAACTGTGGGAACACAGAAGAGGGAGCCATTCTATTGTCTGTGGAGCCCCTTCAAGCCATTTGAGTTTGCTAAGGGCACAGGCATGAGAAAGGAAGGATGTTATAGCTAGAGGACAGTTTGTACAAGGACAAGAAGGGAGAAACAACAGATAATGTTCTGGGGGTGAACATGAGACTTTGTCTTTCATTAGAAATGGTCCATCACTTCGTTGGTCAAACCCAAAGAAAAGAGTCTCTAGGCAAAAGGGAATATGGTTAGAGATCTTTTTTTTTAATCCTCACCTGAGGATATTTTTCCTTCTTTTTTAGAGAGAGTAGAAGGGAGAGGGAAAGACAGAAAACCATTGATTGGGTGCCTCCTGAATGAGCCCCAATCAGGGCCCAGGGAGGAGCCCACAACCCAGATACATGCCCTTGACTGGAATTGAACCCAGTATCCTTAGGTCCACAGGCTGATGCTCTATGCACCAAACCAAACCAGCTAGGGCTGGTTAGAGATCTTTTAGGGGGGAAGCAATATATTTTCTGACAAGCCGGAATTTGATAGAATTGCTTGGACTTCAAGGCTGTGGAGCATGTGCTCATGAAATTTGCACAAAGGTTATTGAGTCCCAACCTTTTCTTTCTCTCTCCCAGTTTCTTGCAACACTAAGGTGGGCAAGGTACCATTCCCCAAATCCAGTTTCCTGTATTTTGTAGGAGAGTTTGTTTCTTTTCTTGAGAGGTGGATGTGTAGCTCTGAATTTTTTCTTTCACCAATTATGGAAGTGATAGAGTGATTCCATTCTCTACTAACAGTATCATAATGGAGTCATCTAACCCTCATCTTAATTCCTCCACTCTTTATGGAGCCATGCCTTTTCTTGGCCCTCATAGATCCAGGGTGACTCACAGATTATACAAAGCACTATGGGAGGGAAACAAAATAAACAAAACAAAACATCCAAACCCAGTGATAGGAACTGTTATAATTGCCCCTATTTTCTTAAAGTATGTGTTCCTTTCTCCCTCCGCTCCCTCCACCCTGATATTGTAGGGCCACGTCTTGATCTCTGGCATGAAATTGGTTTCTTTGCTTCTGCTATGGTTTAAGCTATCAAAAGGCTTCCAGGGAGATTTCAAGACCTAGTAACCTAGTTATGAGCTTAATCTTTCTAAATTACTTCTCCTCTGCCTTCCTAATTCACACTTACCCCTCACAGTGTTCTCAAAATAACTTTACATTTTCATGTTGAAGTGTTTTATAGTATGGGTTTTAGTTGCCTACTCTTCTCTATTAGCCTTCTCCAAACATCCTTTCCCCCTCACCTTTCTACCTCACGCCTCATGGATTCACAGCTTCCATTTTCCAAAAGACTAATAGGCAGTCTGGCCAGTTTTTCCCAGTGGTTGAGTGTCAGCCCATGAACCAAGAGGTCACTGGTCTGATTCATGGTCAGGGCACATGCCCAGGTTGCAGACTTGATCCCTAGTAGGAGGCATGTAGGAGGTAGTCAATTGATGATGTTTCTCTCTCATCAGTGTTTCTATCTCTTAACTTACCTGCTTAGTGACTTCTTTGTTCAACTGTTAATCTGTTTCTTTTGTTGGTCCTGATATTATTTAACTTGTGTGAGGTGCTGTGAACTAAGATAAGTGAGGGGGAGGAAGAATTCTTTAAATAACCTGCCTATTAGTGACTTCTTTGTTGCTGAATTTCTTTGGCTAAACCTTCAATTGAAGGTTGGTATTTTGTACACTTCAAGCCCAAGCAAGTGCTTCTAACTTCATCTGTCAATCTGTTTCTTTTGTTGGTTTTGATATTATTTGACATTGAGAATACGGTCTCACCAAAGTACGTAGAGAGAAAAATTGTTAGCAAAGCCATTGCTATATTTGTCAGGGTGCTAAAAGGGTCTGGTAATCGGTTCCAGGCACTCCAAATTTCCTGTTCGTAGTGGCGCTCCTCTTGATTCTCCAAGCGGCACCTTTCCAGATTCTCAAGCTTTCACCTCAAGTCAACAAAACGCATTTTGTACAGCTGCACTGGCCTTCTCAAAATACTTTGTTACTCAAAGAAAATACTTATAAGTTTTACTTTCTACATCTCAGTTGAAAATTTTAAGTTTACTTTCAAAAACTTTTATGTATCCAAACATAACATCAGTACTTTTGCCAAAGTTTGTAACTTTAAGTACAGTTCATTAATATGAAGAGAGACCTGTGAAAAATATCAGGATGTTGACCCACTTATCATCATTGAGCTGAGAAAAGTTTCCCAGATCCTTATCCTCAATAAACATCTTAATTTCTTCAAAGCACTCCACAAAGCACCCAAAAACTTTGCCTCGGCTCAGCCATCTTACATTATTGTACATCAGCAGTCCACTGTAGGTGGAATCAACCTCCAGTAAAAGGGCAGAAAATTCTCGCTTGTGAAGGGGGCGAGCAGCTATTAAATTAACTAATTTTGTAACAACTGACATTAAGTCGTTGAAGTCCGTGAATCCTGCCTTGGCACATAAAACCTCCTGATAGATAATACAATGAAAAGGCACAATCGGATGTCCAATAGCTTCTGTAAACAATTTGACGAATAGACTTTTTCCCCCACCATGTTTGGTGCCCCATCTGTCGTCACTAACACAACTTTAGAGATATCAATTGCAGTAGCTGAGAATGAAACGTCCTTCTGGGCATGCAACCCCATACTTCTCTGTGTGCGACTGCATGGGGCTGTGTGTCACTGAAAATGGCTACATGTGTCAGTGCTGACTCGCGTGTCATAGGTTCGCCATCACGGCCTTAAAGCACGAACCAATGTCCTTGTAGTGCATTCTTGTCCGTGCTCCATTTTTACTTTGTGATCCCTGCCTGACCTCGATTTTTAAATTTTATTTCATGGAAAAGAACCATCAAATCCTCGGGCTGGGCACATAGCCTGGAGCTGTCCTCCTCTCAGAGGAGACTGGGGAGAATCAATAGGGAGAGGCTCCATTTCTTTCTGATCCTGAGCAGCTGGTTAATGTTCTACCAGCAATTCCCATTCTTGGGGAGACCAGGATCATGTTCCAGCCCCACATCACTGCCCAGGGCAGAGGGCACTTTGTACAGAGAGCTGTGACTGGAGAGGGATCTGCATCTGACCTTCCCACTTCATCGTTAGAGTTTGCAGCTGTGATTTTGCAGCTTCTCAGTGTAGGGTCTGGGGCTGGGAAAATAGGGACTTTCCCCCATCCCACTCGCTGAGGATGTTAGGTTTGGGGATGGGAAGATAGGGACTTCCCCCATCCCATCCGCTGAGTTGAACAATAGCAGCTCCCCGGACAACCAGAGCTGTACTGACATCCTTTTGGGCAATAAATGACCACCCTGACTTACAAGGAGTTGTATGAATTTCCTGCTCATAAATCACTTTCCACAAACTCCCTTGCAACATGCCAACAGCGGCATAAAAGAAACCGACCAGGCATAGACAGGTGTGACTCCCCCAGCCCGTGTTTTTACACCTTGGGACCTTACCCAAGAGCATTTAATAAACACGAACTTTCGCTGGTGCCCTGCCTGTCTTGGTCAATTTATTGGCTTTGGTCTGAAACAATATTACTTCTCACATTAAAACCTTGCACTGAGTTCTTCATCTCTGGTTCTTTTTTCTCCGAGTCTATGCCCTGGGGAGAGAATGAGGATACTTATTAGTGTGGGAAAAGAAGCCCTGAAGTTTACAAAGCAAAATGTAACACAAAGGTGGGCTCCCAGCTTGTCATGCCTCCCTCTTCTCTCCAGCAGTTTCTGAACCCTTCAAAACCCCAGTGAAATGTTAGCTGAGTGTACAAACATGTCTATAGGGTTTCTTCAAAGATGAGACTATATTTGAAGGCTTTATATGCTGACTACCATCCTATCTGTTTTTCTCTTTTTTCAGAGCTTTCTACTTCTCACAAATAGGAATGAGGCTAATGGTCCACAAATCTACCTGTCTTTTACCCTTTATTAATTGTAGAATTAATAAAGGCTTTTTGGAGAATATAGTTGTGGAGAGAGAGAGAGAAAGGAAGCATTGGAATGCCTGCTGGAGAAGGGGCCAGAGAGCACCATTAGTGAATGGACATCTTGGAGCAAAATAAGGGAGGAGGTGGAAACAAGGAAGGAAGCCAAAGGAAGCCAAATAATTGTAGGAATTGAGGGCATGATCCTCAGGGCAATAAGGTAGTCCCTTCCCTGCGGACTGAAAGAAGAGTTGCCTGATGTGTGCCCGTTGGGGAAAGCCCCAGAAATCTAAATTCAGGATTGATTCCAACGAACTGACACATGGACATCTTAAGACCTTTAATAGGAGAAATGGACATACAGGGGCAAAGCAGCTGCTTGCTGCCAGCGGTGGCCTGCCGGAAAGAAATCCCCAATCCTCCCAGGACAGGGTCTCTTT
Organism: Antrozous pallidus; assembly: GCA_027563665.1. Classification (NCBI taxonomy): domain Eukaryota; kingdom Metazoa; phylum Chordata; class Mammalia; order Chiroptera; family Vespertilionidae; genus Antrozous; species Antrozous pallidus. Next base: position 6,105,628 of record CM050525.1, on the reverse strand, counting down.
TTTTATAGGAGTTAATAGTAAAACCATATGTTGGGTAGTCATGTAGTCCATCAGAAAGAACAGTGCCTTTGTAAGTGAACAGTAACATTAGGCAATTGTCCCACTCTATGCATTCATTAACCTGCTCCCTGGGGCCTGCACTTTATCTTTGGGTGGCATTCTGCCTTTCTGGGTAGTCAGCTAAACCTGAGGTTACAGAAAGTTAAACAGTCACAGAAGTTTAAACAGAGTCCAACATTTCCCAGACATCTTTACTGCTGGAGACATAGTGCATCTCTGAGCTCCCCTACAGTGCCTATTATGGGCATGGCCTTAGGGTAGGTCCAGGGGATACAGAGATAAATGAGACAAAGTCCCTGTTTTCCAATGTGTAGTCTAACCAAAAGAAGATAATCAACAAATAGAAGTTAGATGAGATTTTTAAAATGTGTGGTATTGTGGGCTGAGATACTGCTCCTAGCAGCTAACACTTACTGTTTACCCACTACCTTCTAAGTGTTTGTGACACATGAATTAACTCATTGACTCCTGACAACAACCTTGTGATGTATGTATTACTTTAATCTCCATTTCATAAGTAAAGACTGAGGCACAGAAACATTACCATTACCATTACCCAGAAGGCAATCAGGAGCAGGAACCCGGTGCAGGTGGTTTGGCTTTAGATCATGTGCTCTTAAGTAGCATGGCCTCTAGTAAGTCATCCAGAGTGTGGGGAAGTCCTGCTGCTTCACCTCTGTCTCCTTTGTATTGCCTATCTGTGGTTTATTTAGGGTTCTCTTTCCTAAAGACTCTGGTCAGGGGGCCGACTCACTCCGCCTATTCCTGGCCAATCACTGGCCTTGGAGCTTGACTAGAATAACTTAACCTTTTACATATATAGCCTAGCACAGACTGAGTTTATTTAGAATTCATAACTTAGATTAACCTCTAAACCTCCTAGATTTTATAAAGTTTTAGTAACCATATTCTATAACTTGCTAAGAATTTAACTGAAAGGCTGAGACTTAATTACCTAACTTCCTTTCATACCTACACAATCCCTCTTACACCATCCCTGACATTGATGATTGCCAGAGCTGTTTTTCAGGAACACGCCCAGGATGCAGTGGGGAGGGCAGTAGAGGGGGTGATCCAGTTGAAACTATCTGAGACTGGCCAAAGCACCATGACCTCCTCATGAACTTTCCTCATTATATCCTCATTATAATACTAAAATCTCCAGTTAGGGGCAGAGATTTTCCTCTGTTTTTGAACATGAGATGTATGAATAGTCATGTTTTCTGACTGCACATCCCTATCTATACCTGCGATGATGAAGCTCACCTTAATGTTTATGCATGTTTTCCCCAAATAAAGATGAATTTATCTTTCTAGGGTATACATGGCTTTGGGAAGTGACCCAACACAGTGTGTCATTGTTACTGCCTTACAATAAAGTTCATTTTCATATAATCATCTCAGAGCTGTTTTTTGGCTGGTAGCAGTAGCACTTTGTATCTATTTTGCTTAACTACATGATGCTATATTTGTTGGAATGGTTGACTCTTTGTGTTATAACCTTCTGGAGAGCAAGAACTTTTTTTTGGTAAAATTTTAAATAGTTTCAAAGATAAAGCTAATAGAATAATGAACTTACAAGTGCTCATTACACAGCTTCAGCAATTATTTCATAGTCAATCTTGTTTCATCTACAACCCTTTCCCCCAATTACACTGTTCTAAAGCAAATCCCAGACATAAGATCATCTCATCTGTTAATACAGGGTGGACAATTGTAGGTTGCCAGTTCTGAGTATGTGAAGCACATACTCACTTGTATTAATAATTGGTATTATTTGCCATATGAGCAACTATAAAACTATTTTCTCCCACTCCTGTACTTCAGTTGTATTACTAACTTATAAGGGCTTTTAAAAAAAACATAACCAGCCGAGACCGGTTTGGCTCAGTGGATAGAGCGTCGGACTGCGGACTAAAGGGTCCCAGGTTCGATTCCGGCAAGGGCATGTACCTTGGCTGCGGGCACATCCCCAGTAGGGGGCGTGCAAGAGGCAGCTGATCGATGTCTCTCTCTCATCGATGTTTCTGACTTTCTATCCCTCTCCCTTCTGCTCTGTAAAAAATCAATAAAATATATAAAAATTAAAAAAAACATAACCAGAGCCCTGGCCAGTGTTGCTCGGTTGGTTGTATTGTTGTCCCATACACCAATGGGTTGTGGATTGGATCCCTGGTTGGGACACATGTAAGGGGCAACCAATCAATGTTTCTCTCTCACATGGATGTCTCTCTTAAGTAAATTTAAAAAGTTATATAAAAAGACATAACCACAATGCCATTATCATACTAAAAATTAGTACTTCATAAATATTATAAAATATTCAATGCTCAGATTTCTGCAGTTATCTCATAATTTTGCCTCCCCTTTCTTCCCTTCCATTTTTTCTTTCTTCCTTTATAACTCCTTATATGGATATCTACATTATTTTCATCTCTCTTAGGTAAATACCTGGAAGTAGAATTGCTGGATTGTATAGTTAACATTATAAGAAAATGCCAAACTCTTTTCTAGAGTGCTTGTTTCTTTTTATATTTCCACCAAGAATATATAAGAATACAGGGAGGAAGCCAAGATGGTGGCATACGTAAATACCTAACTGCTGATTCGCACAACAATTTCAAAACGGCAACTAAAAGACAAAATGTCTATCACCCAGAAACATGGGAAAGCTGGCCAAGTGGACGTTCTGCAACTAGAAGGAAAGAGAAAAGAGTACTGAGACCTGGACAAGTGCTGAAAAGCTGAGGTATGGGGGCACACAAGCTGGGCTGGCAGCGGGTGACTTTGGGCACTGCTTTTTTCAACCTGAAGGGAAACAAGCTCCTGGTTACTCAGAACTCAAATTTCTGGGGAGAGGCAGGCGACACAGACTCCTACGGGGAAAAAGCAGGATGGTCTGCAATGAGGTTAGAAAGTGAGGGTGGATCCCTTGCAGAGGTGCCTGCAGCAATCATTGTTCACTGTGTGTGGGGGGAGGGGGGAGTGATGCCGGGACTTGGAAATGTGGAGACACAGAGACAGTTGACTGGTAGCCATCACTGTTTGCGATGCCCTAGCCTGGAGACTCACTGAGATCCCACCCCGCACAATCTGCAAACCTGCCCAAGCTGTGTACAGCACTATTTGCATATAAATGACCTGTGCTATCGAAGCTTAACCTCAACTGCTGCTCTGATCAGACCAGAAGAAATCTGCAGACCTCGCTGTAGCTCTTGTTGGGTCACCTCAGACAGTAGCTGACCTGCATCCCATTGGGGATCCAGAAGCTAGTGTATCTAGACGTCAGTGTGAGATGACACCAGAATCCAACCACTCACATCCATAGGTGACACATTTAAGAGGCAGACTCAGTGAGCACCAAAGCCTCACTGAAGCAAGTCCTGCCCCATAGACAGATCTCCAGTACAGCAGTTCTCCCACTCCTCAACACAGGGAAGCCGCAAAATGCACAGACAAAGAAACATGTCACACATGAAAGAAATGGAGGAAAGAAGACTACTGGACATAGAGTTTAGGACCACAATTATAAGGTTACTATAGAATCTTCTAAAAACCACCAAGAAACTTGAGACCTCTGAGGAGCTTAGTGAGACCTTCAAGGACCTTAAGGAAGATGCCAAGAAAATGGAAAAGCAATAGTCAGAAAATAAGCATACACTGTCTGAAATAAATAATATATAGAATTTCAAAGGTAGATCAAAGGACTCCAAGAATCAAACCAAAGATCTGAAATATGAGGAGACAAAAGACACACAACCAGAAAAACAAAAAGAAAAAAGAATCAAAAAATATGAAGATAGGATAAGGAGCCTCTAAGAAAACTTTAAGCGTACCAACATCCAAATTATTGGGGTGCCAGAAGAAGAGAGAGAAGAAAATATTGAAAGCCTATCAGAAGAAATAATGACAGAAAACTTTCTCTACCTGGTGAAAGAAATAGACTTACAAGTCCAGGAAGTAAGTACAGGGAACTCCAAACAAGAGGAAGCTGAAGAGGACCACAGCAAAACACATCATAATTAAAATGCCAAGGGCAAAAGACAGAGAGAATCTTGAAAGCAGCAAGAGAAAAACGGTTGGTTACCTACAAGGGAGTACCCATGTGACTGTCTGCTGATTTCTCAACAGAAACTATGCAGGCCAGATGGGAGTGGCAAGAAATTTTCAAATTGATGAACAACAAGAACCTACAACAAAGATTACTATACCCAGTGAAGCTATCATTTAGAATTGAAGGTCAGATAAAGAGCTTCACAGACAAGAATAACCTAAAGGAGTTCATCACCGCCAAACCAGAATTATATGAAAAGCTGAAGTGTATTCTTTAAGAAGAGGAAGAAGAAGAAAAAGGTAAAGATAAAACCATGAACAACAAAATGACAACAAATACATACCTACCAACAACTGAATCTAAAAATCAAGTGAATGAAAAATCTGATGAACAGAATGGACTGATGAATATAATAGAATAGAAAGGGAGTAGACTGACAATTCTCAGGAATAAGAGGGTGTGAGTGGTGCAGGAAGAGATTGGACAAAAATCTTACACCTATGGATGAAGACAGTGGCGGGGAGTATGGGGGTGGGGTGTGGTGGGGGATCAGTTGGAGGGGAGCTATGGCAGGGGGAGAGGAACACCTGTAATAATTTGAACAATAAAGATTTATTTTAAAAAATACAGATTGTTTCACATCTTCACAACACTTGGTGTCACCAGTCTTTTAAAGTTTAGCTATGTGCCAATAATTTTTTGAGTACTTTTTGATGCCCTGCAGAATATATTATTCATGCTTAGCTTGTGGAATGTTTTCCCATCTCTCCAGTTGTTCAATCCTTCCTATGTTTTATGTCAGTGTTTCCTAACATAGAATATATGTAAGAATCATCTGGGAGTTTCTCAAAATATACAAGCCTCAGTCTTATTCCAGACATACTGTATCAGCTTCTTCAAGGATGTTTTTAAAAGTTCCCTAAGAAAATTCTGATTTATACGTTTGGGTTTTTGCCACTGCTTTTAGGCTTAAGTCCTACCTATGATAGCAGAGGTTCTCCATCCTGGCTACATGTTAAAAGTATCTGGGGAGCTTTAAAAAATGAGCAATGTCTGGGTTCCACCTCATACCAATTTAATTTAAATCTGTGTGTAAGGACCAAGTATCAGTTGTTTTTAGAATTCCCCTAGCCATTCTAATAAATTGTCATGTTTCCCATTGGATTTATCTGTGTCTTCTCTTGTGGCATTTATCCTTTTCTATTGTATACTATAACTACAGGTCCAGTGCATGAAATTTGTGCACTCAGGGAGTTCCCTCAGTCTGGATTGTGAGAGAAGACAGGCCAGGCTGAGAGACCCCATGGTGCATGTTTGGGGCCAAGGAGGGTCTTGGGAGGTTGGCCAGCTGGGGAGGCACCACAGGAGGGCCCCAGGGCTTTTCCACCCATTTAGCTCAGTTCTGATTGGCAAAACCTCAGCAGCAAGCTAACCTACAGGTTGCAGTGTCTTCCCCCTGGTGGTCAGTGCATGTCACAGCAACTGATTGAGCAGCCTTAACATATCATTAGCATATTACACTTTGAATGGTTGAATGGCTGACCAGATGACCAGGTACTTAGCATATCAGGCTTTTATTATATAGGATAATTTTTTCATGTCTTATCTCTTGCCTTAGGATTCATGTCCCTTGAGGTAGGATCCCTGCCTTTCTCATTTCTGTCTCTTTCATGGGATCTAACACTGAGACTTGTAGCACAGTTAGTGCTCCATAACAATTTCATGGACACATAAATTGTTCATTAGGAAGAGTCTGTGGTCATTAGGAAGACATAGGCTGTGTCCCAAGTCTCAGGTATACACATTAGTGTGACAGGATCCTGTCCTCTATGGAGTCATTGTTGTTGCGCTTGATGACTGGTGTGTTAACTCCTCTGTGAATAACTGACCTGTGTGGTATTTGTTTTCAGGCACAGCATTGGGACTAAGAATTCTATGTGTGTATAGGGCTAAGGGGCCAGGATGGATAAGGAGACAGATATAATTAGAATGGAGGAATTATACTAGAGAGAAATGATAAAGAGAATAAGGAAGGAAGAAATTTGAACTTACTAGGTAGGCCAGAGTTGGCCACTGTAGACTCTTGAGTAGAAGAGTGAACCAGTTTTTAGAAAGGTAATGAGTGTTGTGCAAGACAGAGTCCATTAAAGACCAGAGACAAAAAGTTAAGCTGTACTCCCATTGGAGTTACTGAGAACCTAGGTTATTCAGGTTTATGGGAATGGAGGAAAGGGCAAAAATGAGAGATGTTCACAAAGAATCAACAGTCTTTGATGATGTATGGAATCTGGGAAACAAAAAGCAAGAGCTGAGAAACAGCTGTGTCACTGTGACAAATGAATGAGCCCTGGGGGAAAGCCAGTTTAAATGGGAAGTAACTACAAAGGGCATTTGGGTATGAGTGTGCTGAGTACGGGGAAGCAGCAGGGGCTAGAGATACAGATGTGGGCACCATCTGCATAGAGGTCACTGAAGCTGGGGGAAGAGGATGATGATGTGGGGGGAGACAGCAGGGTATGAATACTAATTTTGGCTTGCATGTGTAACAGGAGGAGGACACCCCAGGAGTAAAAAGTTTTATATGGTCTTAGATGTTGTAAAAGTGAGCAATGTGAGGATGATGAAAACATCTTTGAGTCTGGTTAAGATGCGATTACTGATCTAGAGTCTTGAGGATGGAGCAGAAACTTGGTGATGAGGAAAGGGAAAGACAGCATACATTTTAATTGCTTGGAAATGCAGGAAATGAGATAACAGGCTAATACTGGAATTAATGAATGAAGGCTGTTGGTTGTGAATATCTCTGACCCTGTGAGGTGGCAGAAAAATTGACCTTGGGAGAGGAAGATAGGTTTCAGAGATTTCTACAGGACAGAACCCATGGAGACTTCATGTGAGTGAAGCCCTGTTGCTGCATCTGATTCACTAAAGCCACCGGTGTGGGGATTGTTATTTGTCCCTAATAAAACTTTATGTCCCTCAAAGTTATGGCAAATTCAGGTTAGTGTTTACTCATGAAATCATCTTTCCCAGAGCAAAATAGGCAGTTTCTTCCAGGCAGTTTGCAGCTGTGGGTTGTTGCTTCTTAATAGATTACTTTTATTAGCTGATGTGCAAAAAAAAATAGCTACTTCTCTGATGGCTAGGTAGAATATCTATAGACTTAAAAATAGGCTTTGAATATCAGTTAGGTAATTTCTGTTTCTTCTGCCTGTAAAGAAGACATTGCCTAAAGTAGTATCAACTGTGGGGGAGCACATTGACATCTGATATATAATTTTTAATATAAATATAGAGCAAATTTTACAAATAATTCAGAAGTGGCCTTAGCCAGACAAAATTATATAACAGAAAATAGCACAGATGAGGTGAAGTATTTACATCTGTGTCAGTGTCAGGAAACCCTGAAAGAGGTACCTGAGTACAGAGAACGCCCAACTAACCCTCTGTAAGGGGCCTCTTAGACACAGCATGACATCCAGGAATCAGTATCGAATAACTTATTTCTCTCAACAATCCCAAAGAGAGTCATCCATGTAGAAGACTGGGTGGGCAACAGTTTGCCTCTCCTTCCCTTGCCCTTCGTTTTCATTCTGACACAATGGGCCTCAGACCCAATGGGAGAAAAATTCCAGAGCCTGGGGCCCAGGTGTGATCCTCCCCTGTGTCCTAAGAAGCTTAGCACCAGTGCAGCTTTCAGGGTTGTAAACGATGGCAACAGTGTGAGTGACAGTGTTCCCTTCAGGGCTCCCACTTCTCAAGGACCAACTACACCTTAGCAGAGGCCCAGGTTTCCTGAGACAGTTAGTGGGGGAAGATGGACAGAACATCCATAGGCAGGAACATGAACTGGAATGGTGGTTAATGATTGGCCTGAGATGCCTGGAAACTGACTTAGATCCACTTCCAGCCATGAATGAGAGAAACTGGGCCTTCTTTTCCACTTGGACCCACTGACATAAAAGCGTGAGGATCTCCTAGTCAAGGGAGGGGCTTTGGTGCCTTCTTTCACCAAGGCCCTCAGATAGGCTTACAAAGCGAAGCTAAATAAAAATTACCCCTTTCACATAAGGGGTTAAAGATGAATATGGTGAAATGTCTCAGGGGAACAAACCCAGTACCCCAAATTGTGCATTCTTTGATAATCCTATCTAATAAAAGAGTAACATGCAAATGTGACTGTACCTTGACTCCTGATTGGCTATGCTATCAGACAATCAGAGCAAGGTGCGGGGTCGAGAGGCATGAGTGCCAGGCCCCAGGAGTGGAAATGAAGTGGTGAAGGCATCAAGCGCTTGGCCCCCGGTGTAGACCAAGCAGTGGCAGCACTGGCAAACCACAGCTGTGTCTAACTGAGGCCCCTGGGCACAGAAAATTAGGCAGTAGCAGTGGCAGCAGTGAGAACTCACCACATCTGCAGCTAACTGAGACCCCTGGCATTGCTAATGTTTTACGTGTAACTTCAGCTGTATGCCAGCAAAAATGGAAGGCAACCGCTAGAGGGAAGGGAAGGCCCCTGAGTCCCAGCTTCAGCATCCCAGCTGTGGAAACTGACAACAGGTAGGAGGAAGTCCCACCCCCACAGAATCTGTCCAAATCAGCCATTGGTCACACTGCTGAAAGGCCTGACTGTCAAGACTGTCGTTCTCCTCTGTCTCAGAACGAACATTATTGACAGAAAATGTCTGAAGAGTGACGTGCGTCTGATCTTGAAAGAAGGCGATGCCTGCAACAGAATGTATCTGAAGAGCAGCTATTGGAAAAACGTTGCTCCAAAGCCAAAAAACTCCGACATCTTCGACATGAAATGTCTAAAGAACGACGTGCCTTTGAAGTTGAAAGAAGGCGTGGCGAACACAGAATATGTCTAAAGAACAGTGATCAACAAGTACTAGCAATAGTGGTAGGAACTGCCTTCTTAGCGAAAATGGAGTACATGAGGATGCAATTCTTGAACATAGTTGTGGTGAAATGACTGTTAAATGTGAACTTTGCCTATCACTAAATTTCTCTGATGAAAAACCATGGGAAATTTACTCGATGTTGTAGCAAAAGGAAAATCTGTCCAAATGATATACATTTTCCAGACTACCCTCCATATTTAAAAAGATTAATGACAAACAAAGATTCTGACAGTAAAAATTTCATGGAAAACATTCGATCTATAAATAGTTCTTTTGCTTTTGCTTCCATGGGTGCAAATGTTGCATCGCCATCAGGGTGTGGGGCATATACTGTTTTAGAATACATGGACAAGTTTATCATCGTACTGGAACTTTACATCCTTCTGATGGTGTTTCTCACAAGTTTGCTCAACTCTATATTTTGGATACAGCCGAAGCTACACGTAAAAGATTAGCAATCCCAGCAAACCAGGCCTGCTCAGAGAGACTCATGATCAACATCAACAACCTCATGCATGAAATAAATGAATTAACAAAATCGTACAAGATGCTACATGAGGTAGAAAAGGAAGCCCAAACTGAAGCAGCAACAAAAGATATAGCTCCCACGGAAGTATTGATGGTAATTAAATATGATCATAACAGTGACCCAGGTAAATATAATTCTCCCTGTATAACCGAGGTTGCTGTCATATTCAGAAACGAAGATGGAGAACCTCCTTTTGAAAGGGACTTCCTCATTCATTGTAAACCAGATCCCAATAATCCAAATTAAATCCAATCCTATCTAATAAAGAGTAACATGCAAATGTGACCAAACCTTGGCTCCTGATTTGCTATGCTACCAGCCAATCTGGAGCAGGGGGCAGGGCCGAGCGACGCTAGGCAGGGGGGCAGGGCCCAGGAGCATGGGAGGCCAGCGGGGGAGGGGGGGTGCGGCGCATGGGACAGGAGGGGCCAACCTGCAAGCCACTTGGGATGGGAGTTGTGTGGGAAGAGAAGGGCCGGCTGGCAAGCTGAGTGGGGTGGAAGCCACGCGGGACAAGAGGGGCGGGATGGGAGGGGCCATCCAGCATGCCGCATGGGACAGGAGCTACACGGACAGGAGGCAGGCGAAGATGGCATGTGCAGCTACCAAGTATGGGTGCCCCCGGGGGGCAGTCACCACTGGGACAAAGGCCAGGGCTGGGTGGGCGGGCTGGGGCAGAGCCAACCAACAGCCCCATTACAGGGTAATGGCTGGGTGCCCAAGGCCTAAAGCTTTGGCCAAGGGTGAGGGGACAGTAGGACATCCCCTGAGGGCTCCCGGTAAGTGTGGGGGGCAGGTTGGGCTGAGGGAACCCCCCTCCCTGCATGAATTTCATACACTAGGCCACTATTATTTGAATAATCTCTGAAGGGTAACTCTGATTCCTTTCTGAAATTCCTAACAGATTGTTTCTTTTTTGTCCTGTTTGGTTTTTTTGTTGTTGTTGTTGTTAATCCTCACCTGAGGATATTTTTTCTGTTAATTTTTAGAGAGTGGAAGGGCGGTAGGAAGGAAAAGAATTGGAGAAGGAGGAAGAGAAACATCTACACGAGAGGAACAGATTGATTGGTTGCCTCCTGCATGAACACAACTGGGGCCAGGAATACAACCTGCATCCCAGGTACACACACTTGACCAGGAATCAAACCTTAGACCCTTAGGTCCTTGGGCCAATGCTCTAATCACTGAGCAACACCAGCCATGGCTAGACTGTCTCTTATTGGGAGCTGAGTACCCTCTAAAACTGTAGCCTCTTTCCTCTGTAGGCATTTCCGTGAATAAAAGCCCATAAAGTTATTAAAACATATGTGCTTTTTTTTTTTACATTTTCCCTTGGGAATCACTTATAGTTTTTCTAGTTGTTTCTCTAAAGACAGGTGGTATTCTAGCCAAGCAGAAGGGTGTTTAGATAACCTGACAATGGACAAAGGTGTAGAATTTCGGTGTTGAGACTTGGTTATATATTTATTTTCCTGGGTAGTCCATTCATATTGGGCTTTGGAAAGATAGGAGAAGCTTTTAGTTTTTTTCTCTCTTCTTCTCCGACACATGTATTTCAGTGGATAAGGATGTAACTCTCAAAGTTATGGCAAATTCAGGTTAGACTCCAACAGGAGGGAAGGAAAGTCAGCTCAATAGGTAAGTTTAGAAAAAGTCTCTGATCAGGGAATGGGGAGGGGTTGGAGGTTCTGGAAACTCTATCCCAAGGTCTTCCTTGCCAAATTTCAATGACAAGGAAGGTTGGGCTTCCTACAGACTCCTGGATGTACCTTTTCATCTATCGACACTGAAGGGGGGGGCTGTGACAAGGAATCTGGAGATGTCTCCTGAGTGAGTAAAGGAGAAGGGGAAAAGAGGCTTCTTCTCCTGTTCCCTGAGGGCAAAGGGCTCTCCTAGTGATAGATATAAGAAGCTGGGAATTAGTCAGCAGTGCAGTGAGCAGAGCTGGATGCATTACTTCTTTTATGTTTCTCAATAAACCGTTTTTGTGGCTGTTGGGGTCAGAGAGGCATAAGTAGGCTTCTTTGATTCCTGGGCATTGAAGTCCAGGGAGGAATATGTAATTTCATCCATCTGAAAGGCATGGCAAGTGATCAATTAAATCAGTGTCACAGGCCAGGCCCTCACCTTGCCTGGTGTGATTCAGCACCACTTGCTCTCACCTAGCTTTGGGCTTTTATTACCCACTAGTGGCCCGGTACATGAAATTCATGCACGGGGCGGGGGGGTCCCTGAGCCCAATCTTCCCCCTGTCACATACTGGAAGCCCTTAGGGGATGTCCAACTGATGGCTCACCCCCAGCCTGCACAAGGCCTAAAGCTTCTGCCTAGGCTTTAGGCGTTGGGCACTCAGCCATCTCCTTGCTCAGCTCCAGCTGCCTGTGACCACCTGGACCAAGGGGCTAGGCGATAACCTCCACTCCCAAGCCCCGGCCGCTTGCCCCAACCCCTGGCCACCTCCCACTCTCGCCACCTCCAAACTCGGGCAGCCTGGGCACCACGGCACTCCTGTGCTCACCACGCACCACTCCCCTGGTCACCTCCAAGCTCGGGCGACCAGGGCACCGTGACGCACTCAGCCGCTACTGATTCGTCTCAACCCCCAGGGCCCAGCCTTCATGCCTCTCGGACCTGCCCTTCGGCCTCACCCCCTGCTCCTGATAGGCTGGTAGTATAGCCAATCAGGAGCCAAGGTACGGTCACAATTGAATGTTACTCTTTTATTAGATAGGATTATTCCTGCATACTGACATTCTTGGAATAGTCATTAGAAGAGATAGATTATGGTATTCATACAGTGGAAGAAGATAATACAGCAATGAGAATGAACAGTTACAAATGCATACAAAAATATGGATGAATCTCACAAAACCATTTTGAATGAAAGAAAAAAGATAAATATGAAGATATACTGTGTTTTCCAAAGTAAGAACATAAACAGGCAAAACTAATGCATTGGAAGTCAGGGTATATTTACACTTTGAAGGGAAGTGACTGGAAAATGACATGTTTCTTCATTACAATGCTACATTGAGAGAAGCTCAATAAAATTATTACAAACTAAGGAACTAAGACCTCAGACCCATTGGATTAGACATTATCCTTTGACAGGAAGAGCAAAGTCAAGAGCAAGGTCAGATTGAAGATAGAGGAGGGAGAATGACCTGGTGCCTTTCTTATATTATCACTGTGGTTTGCATGTGTTATCTCATTTAATTCCTTTAACTGTTTTCTGAAGTAGGCAGCATGCCCGTATTACAGATGACAAATCTGAGGATCATAGAGGTTAAGTTAGAACCCTAACCCTAGCCCTAACCCTAACCTTAGCCCTAACCCTAATTCTAACCCTAGCCCTAACCCTAACAACAACAAAAAATTAGATAGCGATTTGCTCAAGGTCACAGAGATACTAAGAGTCACTCAGGGATTCAAACACAGGATGGGGATACTCCAAAACCCACATTCTTGCATGAGGTAGACCCAGTGGGAGTAGTTAACCAATACATTCGTGTTTGTTGCTGCATTGAGGAAGTTTGACTCAAATTTGATTGCAATTGTGTCTTCAAGAGTAACCCATTCTACACAGAGGTATTTCAATGAGAAAATGAGCCAGTGAAACTGGCTATGCTTACCTTGGTAGGTGAGTTGTCAGAGTAGCCCTGACCTGGGAGGTGAAAGAAGAGTTAGAAATCCATGAAAATGCAAAGCTGATTCTTAGCCTTATACCCTTGGTGCTGTTAAACTCTTGTGATTTCTAGCTGAAGGAGGTGGCAGGTAGTGGGAGGGTGGGGTGAGGAGCTGGTCCATGATCGCTTAAATAGTTTAATTTCCTCAGAGTCTATGGTCCAGACTAAGGGTGTTAGGTCCAGGGAAGAGGGAGTTGGGTAGAAGTGAGCAGGGAGGCAATAGTAGAGGCACAGAGGCCTTAGTCCACTTCTGAATTTTTTCCAGTTCACAAGGCCTTGATTTCTGCCCAGTTATGTTTCTAAGCACCAGACACCAGTGGCAAGGAGGGGCTTTGAGAGTCATAGGACCCAGAGCACCATAGACATGGAAAGTCTCACCGAAGGAGAGTGCCCACATCCATAATAGAGGAGGAGGGAAAGGGGTAAGGTGAGGAATGAGTTTGGAAAACATGGCCATCTTACTGAGGCCTGGCTGAATGAGTCCCTCCCAGGGTTTGGTCTCAGGGGAATCTTCTGTGACTAGAAGGGTGGGAGGACCTATGGCAACATAAGGTTGGGAAATGGACAAACCGTCTAAAATTTCAGAATGTACTCAGCTCTCACTGTGATGGCTTTACTTACTGTGGTCGGAGGCTGCGGGTTTATGTTCCGACACCATGCTGGTCGCTTGCCCTAAAGAAATATCAGAGACTGTGACTGCTATTCCCAAGCACAGGCACTTTATTCCTTGAAGTAGGACACTGTCAGCTCATTTATCAGAGTCGGTGTTGTCTTTCCACCTAGGGCTCCTCTTCAGTGTACCCACCATCCCTTCCAGAGTGCACCCCTTTCCTGCTGCCCTGATGTTCATATAGGTCCATTCTTTATCAATTCCTCTGAGCCTACTTCTACCCTGACTCCTTTCCTTTTTGAAGGTAGATGCTGTTTTTACCTTCACCTTATTTATTGCCTAAGATGCCTTCAGTTTCTGCTTTTTGTTAAGTTCTCTTCCTGTCCCCACCCTGTCTTCTTCCCTTCCTGTGTTTGACAGAGTGCAGGACTCACTTTCCCTTGCTTCTCTTTTTGTATTTTCATTTGTTTTCCTTCTTCGACCTTGGCTTCCCTGATTAGGGTGGGGGGACTTAGTTTCCAAATCTTCCCCCTCTAAACCAGATGGGGATGGGAATAAACAAGTCCCAAAGGGAGAGGGGTGCAGGAAGCTTGGAGACCATGGAAGAAGAGGCCTCAGGAATCAGTGCTGAGAAGCAGGGGTTTAGGAAGGAGGAGGAGCGGATCCAGGCACGGGGATAGAGGAAAAGTCCCCTTCTCTCTCCCAAGCATGGTCAAAGAGATATGGAGGAAGAATTTTGGAGGAAGCGGAGCAAGAGGGAAGGCCATCATACCATCTAGTCTTTCTGATATGCATGAAGAACATCAGGGCTACTATCAGAGTTACACCAGCCAGGAGGCCAATCACGACACCGGCAATAGACCCATTAGAGAGGCGAGGACTTGGTGTTGAGTCTGTCATGGAGAGAAAAGAGAAGGATGAGTGGAGGTGGCAATATAATAGCTGCCTACATCCTTATAAATTTTTTTTAATCTTTATTGTTCTGTTTATTAATTACATTGTTCCCTTTTTTTCCCCATATAGCTCCCCTCCACCTCGTATCCATCCCACCCTCCGCCCTCACCCTCCTCCACTGTCCTCTCCTATAGTTGCATGATTTTTGTCCAGTCTCTTGTTGTGCTTCCCATCCCCTTTTCTCCCCAAGAGTTGTCAATCCATTCCCTCTCTATGTCCATGATTCTGTTACATTAACCAGTTCATCCTGTTCATTAGCTTATTAATTCACTTGATTTTAGATTCATTTGTTGATAGATGTGTATTTGTTGTTCCTAATTTACACTTTTATCTTTTTCTTCTTCCTCTTCCTAAAGACTATCTTTCAGCATTTCATATAAAATTGGTTTGGGGGAGATGAACTCCTTTAGCTTTTTCTTATCTGCGAAGCACTTTACCTGACCTTCAATTCTAAATGATAGCTTTGCTGGATAGGGTAATCTTGGTTGTAGATTCTTGCTATTCATCACTTTGAATATTTCTTGCCACTCCCGTCTGGCCTGCATCATTTCTGTTGAGAAATCCGCTGACAATCATATGGGTGCTTCCTTATAGGTAACTAACTGTTTTTCTCTTGCTGCTTTTAGTATTCTCTCTTTGTCTTTTGCTCTTGGCATTTTAATTATGATGTGCCTTGGTGTGGTCCTCTTGGGGTTCCTATATATTGGGGTTCGGTGCGCTTCTTAGACTCCTAAGTCCATTTCTTTCACCAGGTGTGGGAAGTTTTCGGTCACTATTTCTTCAAATAGGTTTTCATTGTCTTGCTCTCTCTCTCTTTTTCCGGCACCCCCATAATTCAGATTTTGGTATGCTTGAGGTTGTCCCAGAGGCCCCTTACACTATCTTCAATTTTTTGGATTCTTTTGGTTTCTTGCTTTTTCAGCTGACTGGATTTTACCTCTTTGTATTTCAAATTTTTAACTTGGTTCTTGGGGTGCTCTGAAGTACTTTTAGGTCTTCGTATAATATTTTTTATTTCAGTCAGTATATGCTTAATTTCTATTAGGTCCTTTTTCATATCCTTGAGAGTCTCATTCATATCCTTGTTGGTCTTGTTCATTTCCTTGTAGGACTCATTCATTTCCATGTTGGTCTTGTTCATTTCCTTGCAGGTCTCGTTCATATCCTTGAGGGTCTCGTTCATTTCCTTGGAGAACTTATTTCCTGATAGGTCTTGACCTTTTCTAGAAGCCTCCTGAGAAGCCCTATAACCGTGGTTTTGAATTCCATGTCCAGTCGTTTTTTTCCCTCCATTTCTTTCACATCTGATTTCTTTCCATGTCTCTGCATGGTGGCTGCTTCCCTGAGTTGGTCAATTAGCTTTGTGTGGTAGACATCCTACAAGGGACAGTGGCTCAGCCTCCCCAGTTACCTGAGGTGGATGTGGGTTGCACAGTCTTGCTGAAATTAAGCTCAGGTTAATCGTTGTTAGCACTTGGAGGGGTTGACCTCCAGGCCAATTGTCTGTGAAGTTCAGCTGTGCTCAGGTTGGATGGGCGGAGTCTCCAGGCCAAGCAGACAGCGTTAGCTCCGCCCTATGTGGCCCCAGGGACTCTGTGTCGGTGGCAATGGCTACCAGCATCTCCGAGAGCGAGCCGCTGCTGAGCTCCACCAGCTGCTGGAGAATTCAACCTCTCCCAAAATAAGTCTGCACACCCAATGTCTCACCCAAGGTCGCAAAACAATGCAGTCTGATGGTTTCCCGAATGAAAGAGCAAGTCACGAGTGCTCTCTGCACGGTCAGGCAGCTGTGCTGTTCCCAAATTCACACGCACTTCACACAGGCTCGCCTTCTCCACAAGCCCACAAACCCCTGCAGCACCCGAGCTTCAGTGTGCCCTCCCACTGTCCAGTTTTTACCCCGTATGATAGTGAGTTGCCTGGACTTCGCCCAGAAGCTGGAGAATCAGTCCAGTGGGACGTCTTTGTCTCCCCCATTCAAGAAAACTGGTCAGTTTTCAGCCGCCCACACTATCTGCTGGCTCGCACTCTCCTCCAAACCTCTGCCTCCGCGCATATCTTCAACGCTGTCTGCCGCCACTCCTCCGAGTCACAGTGTCTTATCTTCACTTTTATTTGTGGAATTTTCACTCAGCCAGCTTTCCAGTGATTCTGGATGGTGTTTGTTCTTTTGTTAAGTTGTAGTTTTGAAATTGCTATGTATGGTGGCAAGATAGGTGTTTTACCTATGCCCCCATCTTGGTTCTCCCATCCTTATAAATTTTTTTTTCTTTCACTGTATTTCTAATTTGGTACTCAGACTTGCTACAATTCTATCCTGGCCCTTCTACACAAAGATATTTTTGGAGTTTTGGAAATGTGAGAAACGTGGGTTTCCACTTTTGTAAGTTATAAGTTTTCACCATTTCATGGTTGCCTGTTTTTCTGTTCCAGGTATGGCAGTCATGAATATGTGCCATGCCGGTCTCCTGTGGTGGGGACTTAATTGATGGAAAGTGGTAATTACACCACCTGCTTTGCAAGGAGACTTCCCACAGGTTCTCAGGAGAGATCTGAAATAAGTCCATTCTGTGAGGAATGGTTTTCCTCTATGGGTGACTTTAGCTCAGACACCCCATCAGCTTTGCAACTTAAAATTTTCTTCTTTTTCTCCTTCACAGTAATAAGATCTGCATCCTGGTCTGAGAAATCTCTTAGGTTATTTCCACTTCCATCCACCTTTCTTTAACAGGCATTTTCCAAATAAATATTTGTGTATCTAATCCCATCTTGGCTGTATTTCAGGGGAAGAAACTGAACAAACTAGGCTTGAAACTTGTCACTCAACTTCTTTTAATTATTTTCCTTTATTTAGTCAGTAATCATGTCCAATGATTTTTGTGAGTGATGTCACCCTAACTCCAAAATATAAATCAATTTGCATCTATATCTTCTCTTTTATTTCTGTTGTCCTTAATGATCAACTCAAGACTGACGATTATTATTTGTTAGCTGCTACTGTGGGTACTTACTATGTGCCAGGCTCTGTGCTCACTACTTTAGTTATATATTATTTAATTCATATAATAACCCTGTCAGAGAGACATTATTACCATTTTACTGATGAAAAAATTGAATCTTAGAGTGGTGAAAAATTTACTCAAAGTCATATGTTTGGTAAGAGGTGGATCTGAGCTTCAACTCTAGGACTACCTGACTTCATAGAGGCTAATGATAATGGTAGCAATAAGAGCAGCTAACACTTAAGGAACTTTTCTGCTGCATGTGACATTTGCTAAGGGTTTAATTGATTATTATATTATATATTTAGAGTAATATAATGAAGCAGCTATTGTTATTGTAATTTTTAGTAGTGGAAATGGGGCCCAGAAAGTTAAGAATCTTGTGCAAGAAATGTATAACTGCTTACTTTAAAAAAGAAGAAAGATCTCAAATCAACAACCTAACTTTACAACTTAAGGAACTATATAAAGAATATACTATATTCAAAGCTAGCAGAAGGAAAGGAATAAGAAAGATTATTAGAGTGCAGATAAATAAAATACAGAATGGAAAAAACAATAGAGAAAATCAATAAAACCAAAAGCTGGTTCTTCAAAAAAGATGAACAAAATTGATAAACCTTTAAACTAGATTGTCTGAAGAAAGAAAGAGAGAAGATTGAAAGCACTAAAATCGGAAATTAAAATGGGGATATTACTCTCAATTCTACAGAACAAATGAGAATAATAATAGTACTATAAATAATTGTAAACCAAGAAATTGGATAACTTAGATGAAATGGACAAATTCCTAGAAAAACAAAACCTATCAAATGGAATAATAAAAAAATAGAAAATATGAATGAATCTGTAAATAGTAGGAGATTTAATCAGTGTAAGCATTTGACAAAATTCAATGCCTTTTTACGATAAAAATGCTCAAACTGGGAGTAAAAGGAAACTACCTCAACATAATAAAGGCCATTTATGACAAACCCACAGCTAACATGATTCTCAATAGTGACAGACTGATGTCTGCTTTTGCAATTTCTACTCAAAACAGTATTAGAAGTCCTAGTCAGTAATTATGCAAGAAAAATAAATAAAAAACATCCACATTGGAAAGGAAAAGGTAATGTACAGAGGGAGAACCAAGATGGCAGCATAGGTAAACACTTATTGTTCTGCCCCATGCAACAATTCAAAAACTACAACATAACAACAAAACAAACATCACCCAGAATCACTGGACAGCTGGCTGAGTGAACACTCCACAAACAAAAATGAAGGTGGGACACTGAGACTAAGAAGAGCAGCGGGAGTGCAGCCTTGAAGATATGCACGGAATCAGAGGTTAGGAGCCATGCTGCTCACGCACGTGGGGGCGGTGGTTGGCAGCAGCAATCCCGGCTGGATTTCGCCAACAGGGAGGGCGGAGACGTCCCACTGCACGGATTCCCCAGCGCCAAGCGAGGTTCAAGATCCATGGTACGTGGAGACTTCCCACTGCACAGATTCCCCAGTGCCAGGCGAGGTCTGAGGTCCAGGGGACGCACCATGGAAGCCGGGCGCGTCACAGGTCTCCTAGTCTGAGAAGAAACCGGGTTGCTTGTAAAAGCAGTTTGTGCGCATAAACTGTGCGACAGCACAGACGCGCAACTTGCTGCCTGGCAACTTGCCCCCTGGTGCCAGAGACCACCGGACTGCTTTGTTTTAAAACCCTGGGCAAGACTTTGGGTGTGCAGACTCATTTGGGGAGAGGCAGAGTTGTCTGGCAAGGGGAAGAGACAAGTGGCTTTCTCTTGGAGGTGCCTACAACAATTTCCACCCAACAGAGACCCACGCATGAGCGCCGCATAGGATGTAGCTGATGCTGAGGCTGCCTGCGCAGCTCAGAGACTCCGCCCATCCAACCTGAACACAGTCTCCCTTCACAGCAAATTGGCCTGGAGGTCAAACCCTCCTAGGGCTAACAACAACAAGCTGGGCTTAAATTCAAAAATACTGTACAACCCATAAAGGATTGCAGTAAGAGTACCCACCTCAGGTTACTGGGGAGGCTATGCCACTGACCCTTAGAGGACATCTACCACATAAAGCAGCCACCATGCAGAGATATGGAAAGAAATCAGGTGTGAAAGAAATAGAGGAAAAAAGATGACTAGACATAGAGTTCAAAACCACAGTTATAAGGCTTTTCAAGAGGCTCCTAGAAAAGGCCGATGAACTTAATGAGAACTACGAGGAAATAAGACCAATGAGGAAATAAACAAGACCAACCAGGAAATGAATGAGACCTACAAGGAAATGAATGAGACTTACAAGGAAATGAATGAGACCTACAAGGAAATGAACAAGACCTCTGAGGATATGAATGAGATCCTCACGGATATGAAAAAGGACCAACTAGAAATCAAGCATACACTAACTGAAATAAAAAATATTACACAAAGTCCTAAAAGCAGTCCAGAGGGCCACAAGAACCAAATCAAAGATTTGAAATACAAAGAAGCAAAATCCACTCAGCTGGAAAAGCAAGAAACAAAAATAATCCAGGTAATTGAAGATAGTGTAAAGGGCCTCTGGGACAACCTCAAGCATGCCAACATCCGAATTACTGGGGTGCCAGAAAAAGAGAGCAAGGTAATGAAAACCTATTTGAAGAAATAATGACTGAAAACTTCTCCCACCTGGTGAAAGAAACTGTCTTAAAAGCCCAAGAAGTACACAGAACCCCAAAATATATGAATCTAAAGAGAACCACACCAAAACACGTCATAATTAAAATGCCAAGAGCAAAAGATAAAGAGAGAATATTAAAAGTAGCAAGAGAAAAACAGTTGGTTACCTATAGGGGGGCACCCATACGATTGTCAGCGGATTTCGCAACAGAAATGATGCAGGCCAGACGGGAGTGGCAAGAAATATTCAAAGTGATGAATAGCAAGAATCTACAACCAAGATTACTCTATCCAGCAAAGCTATCATTCAGAATTGAAGGTCAGATGAAGTGCTTCGCAGATAAGAAAAAGCTAAAGGAGTTCATCACCATCAAACCAGTATTATACAAAATGCTGAAAGGTATTCTTTAAGAAGAGGAAGAAGAAAAAGGTAAAAATGTAAATTATGAACAACAAATACACATCTACCAACAAATGAATCTAAAAATCCAGCGAATTAATAATCTGATGAACAGAATAAACTGGTTAATATAACAGAATCATGGACATAGAGAGGGAATGGACAATTCTTGGGGAGAAAAGGGGGGTAGGAAGTGCAGCAAGAGACTGGACAAAAAAATCTTGCAACAATGGGAGAGGACAGTTTGGGGGAGGTGAGGGAGGAGGGTGGGATGAGTACAAGGTAGAGGGGAGCTATAGGGGAATAGAAAGAGGGAACAATGTAATTAATAAACTGAACAATAAAGATAAAAAATTTAAAAAATAAAATATATTAAAACAAACAGACATAAAACAATTAAAATACCAATTGATTAAAAAGACAAAAATAAACAAACTAGGAATCTAATGAACAAAATAAACTGATGAATAAAGTAGAACAAGAGGCCAAAAACAGAACAGACTGGTGAATCTCCAAGAGAAGTGGGGAGGGGCACAGGACACAGACAAGAGGGTGGTGAAAGCCTTGAGCAGAGCGGGATCTGGGTGAAGGGGGGCAATGGTGAGGAAAATGGGGGACATCTGAAAAACTCTCAACAATAAAGATATAAGAAAATCTTTTAAAAGAATAAAATACATAGGAATTAATTTTAACAAGAGGGGAAAGACAAACAATGAACAACTACAAAAATCACTGCTGAAATAATTTTAGACATAAATAAATGGGAAGGCATTCTGTATTCATAGATTGGAAAACTTAATGTTGTTAAGATGACAATACTTCTCAAAGTGATTACAGATTCAATAAATTCCCTATCAATAAGCTGATAACATTTTGGGGGAGCAAAAATAGAAAAATCCACCTAAAATTCATACAGAATTTCAAGAGACCTCAAAAGGCCAAAACAGTTCTGAACAGAGGAGAACAAGTTGTACGATTCACATTCCTGATTTCAAACTTTACTTCAAAGCACAGGAATAAAAATCAGTGTGATACTAGCATAAAGATTGATATATTAGCCTGCCAGTGTTGCTCAATGGATGAACTTCGCTATGAACCAGGAGGTCACGATGGGATCAAAGATCCTATATAATAAAATAGAAACATGCAAATTTGACCATACCTTCGCTCCTGATTGACTATGCTACCAGCCAATCAGGAGCAGGGTCAGGGCCAAATGACATGAGCGTCAGACCCGGGGGTGGAGATGAAACAGCAGTGGTGGCAAGTGCCCAGCCCCCTGGGTGCTGTAAGGGGAATTGGAGGTGGCAGCAGCAGCAGTGGTGGGAGCCGCAGGGAGCACCCCGGCCCCCACAGGCTATGAGCAAAAGTGGTGGCGAGCACCCAGCTTCCAGGGTTGCCAGGGCTGAGCTTAGTAGGGCGATGACTGGGTGCCCAAGGCCTAAACCCTCTGGGAAGGCTGGGGGTGAGCCATCAGTTGGACATCCCCTGAGGGCTCCCAGTATGTGAGAGGGGGTAGGTTAGGTTGAGGGACCACCCACCCCCAATGCATGAATTTTGTACACCAGGCCCCTAATCTAAATATAAAACATTATTAGAATACTATTAGCCTGGCATACGAATCTGTGCACAGTAGTTCACTGCTGCCCTCCAGTAACACTCCACTCACTGCTCCACCCTCCTGCTGACCTGTGATCTGGTCATTAAGCATGCAGGACATAAAGACCATTTGCATATTACATCTTTATTATATAGGATGCCTGGCCAGTGTGCCTCAGTGGTTGAGTGGAGATCTTGGTTTGATTCCTGGTCAGGGAACATGCCCAAGCTATGGGCTAGTCCCTGGTAAGGGACCTGCTGGAGTCACAGATCAGTGCTTCTCACTAATCATTGTTGTCTCTATCTCACACTCTCCTTTTCTCTCTGAAATCAATAAAAACATATTTTTAAATTCTTTTTTTAAAATATATTTTATTGATTTTTTACAGAGCGGAAGGGAGAGGGATAGAAAGTCAGAAACATCGATGAGAGAGAGACATCGATCAGCCGCCCTTGCACGCCCCCTACTGGGGATGTGCCCGCAGCCAAGGTACATGCCCTTGCCGGAATCGAACCTGGGACCCTTCAGTCCGCAGTCCAACACTCTATCCACTGAGCCAAACCGGTCTCGGCTATTTTTTTAAATTCTTATAAAAGAATATAGGATAAAAGATTTGAGGAACCAAGATGGCGGCGGAGGTAAAACACCTATCTTGCCATCATACTCAACAATTTTAATACTACAACTTAACAAAAGAGCAAACACCTTCCAGAATCACCAGAAAGCTCGCTGAGTGAAAATTCCACAAATAAAAGTGAAGATAAGACACTGTGACCCGGAGGAGTGGCGGCAGGCAGCGTTGAAAGATTCGCACGGAGAGAAGTTTGGAGCATGCGCCATCGGAGAGGGCGGGCAGCTGAAAACCGGCCAGTTTTCTCGAACGGGGAGACAAAGACGTCCCACTGGACTGATTCTCCAGATTTGGGCAAGGTCCAGGGAACCAACCGACTATCATACGGGGTGAAAACTGGACAGTGGGAGGGCACGCCGAAGCTCAGGTGCTGCAGGGGTCTCCCGGCTTGTGGAGAAGGCAGCTTGCGCGAACAGCTCGGCTGCGTGACTGCGCAGAGAGCAATCTGCGACTTGTCTCTCATTCAGAAAACCGTCAGACTGCTTTGTTTTATGACCCTGGGTGAGACATTGGGCATGCAGAGTCATTTGGGGAGAGTCTGAATTCCCCGGCAGCCAGTGGACCTCGGCAGCGGCTCTCTCTCAGAGGTGCTGGCGGCCATTGCCCACGGCGCAGGGTCCCTGGGGCCACATAGGGCGGAGCTAACGCTGTCTGCTTGGCTCGCAGACTCCGCCCATCCAACCTGAGCACAGCTGAACTTCACAGGCAATTGGCCTGGAGGTCAACCCCTCCAAGTGCTAACAACGATTAACCTGAGCTTAACTTCAGCAAGACTGTGCAACCCATATCCACCTCAGGTAACTGGGGAGGCTGAGCCACTATCCCTTGTAGGACGTCTACCACACAAAGTTAATTGACCAACTCAGGGAAGCAGCCACCATGCAGAGACATGGAAAGAAATCAGATGTGAAAGAAAAGGAGGGAAAAAAACGACTGGACATGGAATTCAAAACCACGGTTATAGGGTTTTTCAAGAGGCTCCAACAAAAGATCGAGGCCTATAAGGAATTAAGCAAGACCGCAAAGGAAATGAATGAATCGTACAAGGAAATGAACGAGACCCTCAAGGAAATGAACAAGACCTGCAAGGAAATGATCAACACCAACGTGGAAATGAAGGAGACCCTCAAGGATATAAAGGAGACTCTCAAGGATATGAAAAAGGACCAACCAGAAATTAAGCATACACTGACTGAAATAAAAAATATTATACAAAGACCTAAAAGTGCTCTGGAGCACCCCAAGAACCAAGTTAAAGATTTGAAATACAAAGAGGGAAAATCCACTCAGCTGAAAAAGCAAGAAACCAAAAGAATCCAAAAAATTGAAGATAGTATAAGGGGCCTCTGGGACAACCTCAAGCATACCAACATCCGAATTATAGGGGTGCCAAAAAAAAGAGAGAGAGCAAGACAATGAAAACCTATTTGAAGAAATAGTGACCGAAAACTTCCCATACCTGGTGAAAGAAATTGACTTAGCAGTCCAAGAAGCACACCGAACCCCAATATATAGGAACCCTAAGAGGACCACACCAAGGCACATCATAATTAAAAGGCCAAGAGCAAAAGACAAAGAGAGAATACGAAAAGCAGCAAGAGAAAAACAGTTGGTTACCTATAAGGGAACACCCATATGATTGTCAGCGGATTTCTCAACAGAAACGATGCAGGCCAGACGGGAGTGGCAAGAAATATTCAAAGTGATGAATAGCAAGAATCTACAACCAAGATTACTCTATCCAGCAAAGCTATCATTCAGAATTGAAGGTCAGATGAAGTGCTTCGCAGATAAGAAAAAGCTAAAGGAGTTCATCACCACCAAACCAATATTATATGAAATGCTGAAGGATATTCTTTAAGAAGAGGAAGAAGAAAAAGATAAAAGTGTAAATTAGGAACAACAAATACACATCTATCAACAAATGAATCTAAAAATCAAGTGAATTAATAAGCTGATGAACAGGATAAACTGGTGAATGTAACAGAATCATGGACATAGAGAGGGAATGGACTGACAACTCTTGGGGAGAAAGGGGGTGTGGCTGTGCAGCAAGAGACTGGACAAAAATCATGCAACTATGGGAGAGGACAGTGGAGTGGGGTGAGGGCGGAGGGTGGGATGGGTACCAGGTGGAGTGGAACAATAGGGGGGGAAAGGGGAACAATATAATTAATATACTGAACAATAAAGATTACCAAAAAAAAAGATTTAACATTGGGTTTAGCAATGATTTCTTGGCTAGGAAACCAAAAGCACAGCAACAAAGGAAAAACAGATAAATTGGACTTTATAGAAAAAAAATGTGTTTAGAGCCCTAACTGATTTGGCTCAGTATAGAGTGTCAGCCTTTGGACTGAAGGATCCCAGATTCTATTATGGTCAAGGGTATATACCTTGGTTGTGGGCACATCCCCCAGTAGGAGGTGTGCAGGAGGCAGCTGATCAATGTTTCTCTCTCATCAATGTTTCTATCCCTCTCCCTTCCTCTCTGTCAAAAAATCAATAAAATATATTTTTTAAAAGTTTGTGTATCAAAAGAAACTGCCAACAGAGGGAAAAGTCATATGGAATGGGAGGAAATATTTGAAAATAATATATCTGGTAAGGGATTAATTTCCAGAATATATAAATAACGATTAAAACTCAAAAACAAAAAAATCCAATTATAAAATGACCAGAGGAACTGGATAGACATTTTTTCAAAGAAGATTAAAAAAATGGGCAATGAGCATTTGAAATGCTCATCATCTTTAATCATTAAGGAAGTAGAAATCTAAGGTACAATGAGATGGAGAAGAACCAAGATGGCAGCATAGGTAAACACCTATAGTGCTGCCCCATACAACAATTTCAAAACTACAACTAAAAGACAAAAAGGACATCATCCAGAACCACCAGAGGGCTGGCTGAGTGAACATAACACAAATAGAAGGAAAGATAAGAACACTGAGACTCGGGGATCTGTGGAGGCCAGAGGTACAGAGCTATGCACGTGCGGATAGGGTGGGCGGCTGAATACCCAGTTGGTATTCTCAAACACGAAGGGAGGCAAAGGCAGCCCACTGCACTGAGCCCCAGTTCCGGGAGAGTCTCAGGGAACTTAGACTCATACAGGGTGAAACTGGACAGTTAGGAGGAAGCACAATGAAACTCTGGAACTGCAGAGGAGCATGAGCTCTCAGAAAGGGCTCATGGCTGGCCCTATTGTTTAGGAGGAAAAAGAAACCACTGAACTGCTTTTTTCCTGTTCCGGATGAGACTTTTGGTGTCCTAACTCATTTAGGGAGAAACTGAACTCTCTGGCAGCAGGAAGAGCTCCGGGCAGCTTTCTCTCAGAGATGCTTGCAGTCATTACTGTGGACACAGAGACCCGGGAGCCATTTAGGGCAGGACTGACCAGAAACCAAGGCTGCCTGCTCAGCCCCATCCAAGCTGAGCACAGTGGCCCTTATAGTGTAAACACAGCTGATTCTCACAGCCAATTGGCCTGGAGGACAAACCCTCCCAGTGATACCAACAACAATCTAGGCTTAACTACAACAAGACAGTGCAGCCCATAAAGGGGTGCACCAAGAGGATCTACCTTGGGTAACTGGGGAGGTTGAGCCACTGTCCCCTAGAGGACACCTACCACATAAAGCTACTCAACCAACACAGGGAAGCAGCCAAAATGCAAAGACAAGGAAACAAATCATATTTGCAAGAAATGGAGGGGGAAAAAACAACTGGACATAGAGTTAGAAAACCACAGTTATAAGGTTTTTCAAGAGGTTCCTAAAAAAGGCCAATAAATTTAATGAGACCGTCGAGGATATGAGTGAGACTCTGGAGGATTTGAAAAAGGACCATTAGAAATTAAGCATACACTGACTGAAATAAAAAAAATATTATACAGAGGCCTAAAAGCAAACTAGAGGACCACAAGAATCAAGTCAAAGATTTGAAATACAAAAAAGCAAAAATCACTCAGAAAAGCAAGAAGCAAAAAGAATCCAAAAAATTGAAGATAGTGTAAGGAGCCTCTGGGACAACCTCAAGCATACCAACATCCGAATTATAGGGATGCCAGAAAAAAGAGAGAGAACAAGATACTGAAAACCTATTTGAGGAAATAGTGACTGAAAACTTCCCCCACATGGTGAAAGAAATAGACTTACAAGTCCAGGAAGCGCACAGAACCCCAAACAAAAGGAATCCAAAGAGGACCACACCAAGACACATCATAATTAAAATGCCAAGAGAAAAAGACATAGAATATTAAAAGCAGTAAGTGAAAAAGTTATCAGTAGTTACCTACATGGGAGCACCCATACGATTGTCAGCTGATTTCTCAACAGAAACTATGCAGGCCAGACAGGAATGGCAAGAAATATTCACAGTGATGAAAACAAGAACGTACAACCAAGATTACTCTACCCAGCAAAGCTATCAGTCAGAATTTAAGATCAAATAAAGTGCTTCGCAGATAAGAAAAAGCTAAAGAAGATCATCACTGCCAGTATTATATGAAATGCTGAGAGGTATTCTTTAAGAAAAGGAAGAAGAGGAGGAGGAACCAAGATGGCGGCATAGGTAAAACACCTATTTTGCCATCATACTCAGCAATTTTAATACCACAACTTAACAAAAGAACAAACACCTTCCAGAATCACCAGAAAGCTGGCCAAGTGAAAATTCCATAAATAAAAGTGAAGATAAGACACTGTGACTCGGAGGAGCAGCGGCAGACAGCATTGAAAGATTCGCACAGAGAGAGGTTTGGAGCGCGGGCCAGCGAGGACGGCGGGCGGCTGAAAACTGGCCAGTTTTCTTGAACGGGGAAACAAAGACGTCCCACTGGACTGATCCTCCAGCTCTAGGTGAAGTCCAGGGAACCCACTATCACACGGGGTAAAAACTGGACAGTGGGAAGGCACGACGAAGCTTGGGTGCTGCAAGGGTCTCCCAGCTTGTGGAGAAGGCAGCTTGCGTGAACAGCTCAGATGCGTGACTGTGCAGACAGCGCTCTGCGACTCGCTCTCTCATTCGGAAAACCGTCAGACTGCTTTGTTTTACGACCCTGGGTGAGACATTGGGCATGCAGACTCATGTGGGGAGAGTCTGAATTCCCCGGCAACCAGTGGACCTCGGCAACGGCTCTCTCTCAGAGGTGCTGGTGGCCATTGCCACCGACACAGACTCCCTGGGGCCACATAGGGCGGAGCCAATGCTGTCTGCTTGGCCCGGAGACTCCGCCCATCCAACCTGAGCACAGCTGAACTTCACAGACAATTGGCCTGGAGGTCAACACCTCCAAATGCTAACAATGATTATCCTGAGCTTAACTTCAGCAAGACTGTGCAACCCATATCCACCTCAGGTAACTGGGGAGGCTGAGCCACTGTCCCTAGTAGGAAGTCTACCACACAAAGCTAATTGACCAACTCAGGGAAGCAGCCACCATGCAGAGACATGGAAAGAAATCAGATGTGAAAGAAATGGAGGGGAAAAAACGACTGGACATGGACTTCAAAACCATGGTTATAGGGCTTTCCAAGAGGCTCCTAGGAAAGGTCCAGTCCTATAAGGAAATAAGCCAGACCGCAAAGGAAATGAATGAGTCCTACAAGGAAATGAATGAGACCCTCAAGGATATGAATGAGACCTGCAAGGAAATGATCAAGACCAATGTGGAAATGAATGAGTCCCACAAGGAAATGAAGGAGACCCTCAAGGATATAAAGGAGACTCTCAAGGATATGAAAAAGGACCAACCAGAAATTAAGCATACACTGACTGAAATAAAAAATATTATACAAAGACCTAAAAGAGCTCTGGAGAACCCCAAGAACCAAGTTAAAGATTTGAAATACAAGGAGGGAAAATCCACTCAGCTAAAAAAGCAAGAAACCAAAAGAATCCAAAAAATTGAAGATAGTGTAAGGGGCCTCTGGGACAACCTCAAGCATACCAACATCCAAATTACAGGGTTGCCATAAAAAGAGAGAGAGCAAGACAATGAAAACCTATTTGAAGAAATAGTGACCGAAAACTTCCCACACCTGGTGAAAGAAATTGACTTAGGAGTCCAAGAAGCACACCGAACCCCAATATATAGGAACCCTAAGAGGACCACACCAAGGCACATCATAATTAAAAGGCCAAGAGCAAAAGACAAAGAGAGAATACGAGAAGCAGCAAGAGAAAAACAGTTAGTTACCTATAAGGAAGCACCCATATGATTGTCAGCGGATTTCTCAACAGAAACGATGCAGGCCAGACGGGAGTGGCAAGAAATATTCAAAGTGATGCACAGCAAGAATCTACAACCAAGATTACTCTATCCAGGAAAGCTATCATGCAGAATTGAAGGTCAGATAAAGTTTTCGCAGATGAGAAAAAGCTAAAGTTCATCACCACCAAACCAACATTATATGAAATGCTGAAGGATATTCTTTAAGAAGAGGAAGAAGAAAAAGGTAAAAATATAAATTATGAACAACAAATACACATCTATCAACAAATGAACATATAAATCAAGTGAATTGATAGGCTGTTGAACAGGATAGACTGGTGAATATAACAGAGACATGGACATAGAGAGGGAATGGACTGACAACTCTTGGGGAGAAAGGGGGTGTGGGAAGTACAGCAAAGGACTGGACAAAAATCATGCAACTATGGACAGGGAAGAGGGGTAAGGGCAGAGGGTGGGATGGGTACCAGGTGGAGGGGAACTATAGGGTGAAAAAAAAGGGAACAATGTAATTAATAAACTGAACAATAAAGATTTAAAAAAGAGAAAAAAGAAAAGGAAGAACAAGGAGAAGGAGGAGGAGGAGGAGGTGTAAAAGATAAAAATTATAAACAACAAATACACATCAACAAATGAATCTAAAAATCAAGTGAATTAAAAATCTGATGATCAGAATAAACTGGTGAATATTATAGAATCAGGGGCATAGCAAGGGAAAGGACTGATAATTTCTTGCTGGGGAAGGGGTTTGAGAGATGCAGGAAGAGACGGGACAAAAATCGTACATCTATGGAGGAGGATAGTCGAGGGTTGGTAAGGGCAGAAGGTTAGATAGGTAGCGGTCAGGCAGGGAGTTCTGGAGAGGGGTAAAAAGGAACATTGTAATAATCTGAACCATAAAGATTTATTAAACTTAAAAAATTAAGTACAATGAAATATCACCTCGCATCCACTGAGATACCTACTACTGAAACAAAGTAAAATAAAACAAAAGAAAATAGTAACCACCTAAAAAAAAAACATGTTCACAAGGATGGGGGAAAATGGGAACTTCTGTGCATTGCTGCCAAGAATATAAATGGTTCAGCCACACAAAATGGTATGGCAGCTCATAAAAAACTAAACAGTGCTAGCTGGGTTGCTCAGTGGATAGAGCACTCACCTGCCGACTGAAAGGTCCTGGCTCAGTTCCAGTCAAGGGCACGTACCTTGGTAGCAGACTTCATCTCTGGTCCTGGTTGGGGTGCATGCAGCAGGCAACCAATTAATGTTTTCTCTAAAATTTATGTTTCTCCCCCACACTTTAACTCTCTCTCTAAAAAATCAATGAAAAAAATATCCTAGGGTGAGGATTAACAACAACACCAAAAAAAATTGAACAAAGAATTACAATTGATCTAGTAATTCTAGTTCTCGTTATATACTCAAAAGAACTGAAAGCAGGGATCTGAACACCCTTGTTCTTAACAGCATTATTCACAATAGACAAAAGGTAGAAACAACCTAGAAGCTCATGGATGGATGAATGATAAATGTGATGAATACATGCAACGGAATATTATTCAGCCTTAAAAAGCCATGAAATTGTGATATATGCTACAACATGGATGAAACTTGAAGATATGCTAAATGAAAATAGCCAGACACAAAAGGACAAATATCATATGATTCCCCCTTATATGAAGTACCTACAATAGTCATATTCATAGAGAGAAATAGAATGGTGGTTTCCAAGGGTTGGGGTTTGGAAGTGGAGAGCTATTGTTTAATAGGTACAGAGTTTTAGTATGGTAAGATGAAAAAGTTCCTAATGGATAGTTGTAATGATTGCACAACAATGTAAATGTACTTAGTGCCATTGAGCTGTAGACTTAAAATACTAAAAATGATAAATTTTATATAAAAATGACCACAAAATAATCCACCACACAATCCTGTGCAAGGTAACAGCGAATGCCAACCCAGGGGCAGAAACTGAGCTCTTAAGCACTTTGCCATTCTATTTACTGTAATGTCTCCTGCCTAACAATCTACTCCTTGCAACTTCTGTCCATTTATCACACCATTGATAGAGCAATCCTCCCAGGAAGATGTAGAATGGGGCAAGGGGTCACTCACATTGCATATCCAGCCTGAAGGGGTCACTTTTCCTGGAACTGGCGGGGTTGAAGACCTCACACTGATAATTCCCAGCATTCTCCCTCCTGATGGGTGTGATGGTGAGGGTGCTGTTGTTCCTGTACAGCTTCATCCTGTCCGTGAGCAAGAGACTCTGGTTCTTGAACAGCCACCGGATGGAGATATTCGTGTCATTTGTCAGGCAGGTCAGTATCAAGGCATCCTTATTTTCTCTGATTGTGGCATTGCTGCCTCGAACGACGGGCTTTCCCACTGGCTCTGTGGAGAACAGAGGAGGTGACTGACTGGGAGTGGGCTCCTTACTCAGTGATGTCAGCCACTCACAGGCCACAGTGATCTCTATAAAGGTCACCAGAAGAGGACTCTGACCTCTGCAGGGTGAGGACCTTTGTTCAGGTGACATTGTATAACGGAGAGGATTATACCTGGTCTCTTCCACCAGATCACCCTGTGTCTCTCCCTGGACATCTGTAGTATCAGCACCAGAAACCTCTTCTCATACTGAGTCTCCAATATCTTCATGATCAGGTGGAATTTTTCACCCATTGACCGTTTTTCCCTTCCTTTTCTCATTTTATTTTACTTTTTTGAATCCTCAACTGAGGATATATTTTTCTATTGAATTTTAGAGAGTGGAAGGGAGGCAAGAGAAAGAGAGAGAATCATCAATCTGAGAGAGACACATGGATCAGTTGCCTCCTGCACATGCCCTGACTGGGACAGGATCAGCTTGAAACCTGCCTGTGACTGGGAGTGAAACCCCAGGTGCTTCGGTGTGCTGGCTAACACTTTACCACTGAGCACCACCAGCTAGGGCTACCCATGACTTTTGTGTGACTCTTTCCCAGACCTTTCTGTGACTTTCTTAACACTCACAACCCCCTGTCTGCTATGGTGACTGCACACAGAAATGGAAAAGGCATTTCCCTTTTGTTAAGCAACTTATTAGAGAATATATCCCAGCCAGTCTTCATGATTCTAGGACCTGGATAAATTTCAATCTAAAGGATTTCTCAGTCTGAATAGGATATTCACTTCCTAGCCTATGGATAGAATATACAGAGAACAAAATCCCTAGAGAGAAGTAGTCACTGTTGTGGGGTGTCTTCCACAACCAGTTGCAAATGACCACGGGGGGCAGTTAGATTGGTAAGAAGCAAGAAAGGATTTTTAGAACTGGCCAGGACAGTCGGAGGGCACCACACGCCGGTAGAAACCAAACATAACCCCCCATACCCCCTAATCCGGTGCAGGCAGTCCTTTAAAGGGTCTTAATATAAGCTTTCATTATTTTAAATTCTGAGAACAGCTCTCAGGATTGTATCTGAGATAGGGAAGTTACAGCAGACAATGATTGACTTTGTTGCCTGCTCTTTGTCTCTAACCTTGGTAGACATGGGAAAGTACTTCTATCTCAGAAAAGCAGATAGCTGAAGACTACCCTTTTGTTTTAAGCAGAATAGCAGGATCAAGTTTCAGCAGTTTTACCAGAGATGATTGCTACCATATTTCTGTATCTGGACTGTGTGTCTTATGTTTGTTGTGGTTATGTCAGGACTCTTTGTTTGGTGTTGTCATAATTGGGCCCAGTATATATCATTTGTTAGGTTTTCATTTCTCAAATGTCAATTTGTTGAAATCCTCTTAGAGAACATCAAGTGGTTCTTCCCTTCCTGTTTGGCCTCTGACTATGCAACTGGATTACTGATCTTTTTATCAAGGTTCCTTGTATGATTTCACCTCTCCTGAAATAACCTTCTATGTATAACCTGCCCATCCCCAACTAAGCACTCTTTTTTCCCAGGTCATTGCTGGAGTGCAGGATGACTTGGTGGACTCCAATTGTAGTTTTAAGCTTTTTTTTTTTTCATGCACAAACTGGTCCTGCCCAGTGACCTATGGTGTCAGAGGCAACAGACAACTGTGGAGATGGCAGTGGTGGCGGCACTTGTAAGCCCTTCCCCTCCCCCAGGATGTTGGCAGTGCTGCCTCTCATGGTCCCTCCCTCTTTATGGGAGGCAGAATGAGCTCCCAAGAAATTGCCTAGGTTGTAGGATGGGGCGTTTATCTGTTTCTTTGTGGCTATTAATCTTGTTTCCTTTGTCCAACATAAATGCCATTTCTGTTTTACTGAAAATGAGTATGTTTGTTTGATAGTATGTGTATCTGCCTGGGTATAATTATTTGTATATATAAGTATAGAAGTCTGTAAGAAGAAAAAAATGAAAGGAAACATTTGGTATATTTAAGGCTGAGTGCTCTGACAGATAGCAAACTCCCCCAAGTGGGCCCTGGGATTCCTTCTCTCAGGGGTGCTCGCTCTCTGTCAGAGTAGGAATTGGCCCACCAAAATTTCTGTCTATCTTTATTAATTTGATAAAGTTGTAATAATTGTAGTCTGAAGAGGTTTAAAGAAGGGACCAAATTCTAAAATTAATTATTTACAAGAAGGAAACCAAAGCTGGCAAAGTCACCAAGCCTGCCCAGAATAGTAAATAAATCTTATTTCCGACACCTGCTGTCACCCAGTCTTTTTTTAATCTTTATTGTTCAGTTTATTAATTACATTGTTTTCCCTTTTTATCCCCCTATAGCTCCCCTCCACCCTGTACCTACCCCCCCACCCTCACCTCCCCCTCCCCACTGTCGTCTCCCTTTGTTGCAAGATTTTTGTCCAGTCTCTTGCTGCACTTCCCACAACCCTTTTCTCCCCAAGAATTGTCAGTCCATTCCCTCTCTATGTCCATGTCTCTGTTATATTCACCAGTTTATCCTGTTCATCAGCCTATCAATTCACTTGATTTATATGTTCATTTGTTGATAGATGTGTATTTGTTGTTCATAATTTATATTTTTACCTTTTTCTTCTTCCTCTTCTTAAAGAATATCCTTCAGCATTTCATATAATGTTGGTTTGGTGGTGATGAACTCCTTTAGCTTTTTCTTATCTGTGAAGCACTTCATCTGACCTTCAATTCTGAATGATAGCTTTGCTGGATAGAGTAATCTTGGTTGTAGATTCTTGCTATTCATCACTTTGAATATTTCTTGCCACTCCCGTCTGGCCTGCATCGTTTCTGTTGAGAAATCCGCTGACATTCGTATGGGTGCTCCCTTACAGGTAACCAACTGTTTCTCTCTTGCTGCTTTTATTATTCTCTCTTTGTCTTTTGCTCTTGGCATTTTAATTATGATGTGCCTTGGTGTGGTCCTCTTAGGGTTCCTATATATTGGGGTTCAGTGCACTTCTTGGACTCTTAAGTCAATTTCTTTCACCAGGTGTGGGAAGTTTTCAGTCACTATTTCTTCAAATAGGTTTTCATTGTCTTGCTCTCTCTCTTTTTCTGGCACCCCTATAATTCGGATGTTGGTATGCTTGAGGTTGTCCCAGAGGCCCCTTATACTATCTTCAATTTTTTGGATTCTTTTGGTTTCTTGCTTTTTCAGCTGAGTGGATTTTCCCTCTTTGTATTTCAAATCTTTAACTTGGTTCTTGGGGTGCTCCAGAGCACTTTTAGGTCTTTGTATAATATTTTTTGTTTCAGTCAGTGTATGCTTAATTTCTGGTAGGTCCTTTTTCATATCCTTGAGAGTCTCCTTTATATCCTTGAGGGTCTCCTTCATTTCCTTGTAGGACTCATTCATTTCCACGTTGGTCTTGATCTTTTCCTTGCAGGTCTCGTTTATATCCTTGAGGGTCTTGTTCATTTCCTTGTAGGACTCATTCATTTCCACGTTGGTCTTGATCATTTCCTTTGTGATCATGCTTATTTCCTTATAGGCCTCGACCTTTTGTTGGAGCCTCTTGAAAAACCTTATAAGCGTGGTTTTGAATTCCATGTCCAGTCATTTTTTTTCCTCCATTTCTTTCACATCTGATTTCTTTCCATGTCTCTGCATGGTGGCTGCTTCCCTGAGTTGGTCAATTAGCTTTGTGTGGTAGACTTCCTACTAGGAACAGTGGCTTAGCCTCCCCGGTTACCTGAGGTGGATATGGGTTGCTCAGTCTTGCTGAAGTTAAGCTCAGTTTAATTGTTGTTAGCACTTGGAGGGTTGACCTCCAGGCCAATTGTCTGTGAAGCTCAGCTGTGCTCAGGTTGGATGGGCGGAGTCTCCGGGCCAAGCAGACAGTGCTAGCCCCGCCCTATGCGGCCCCAGTGACTCTGTGCTGGGGGCAATGGCCGCCTGCACCTCTGAGAGAGAGCCGCTGCCGTGGTCCACTGGCTGCCGGGGAATTCAGACTCTCCCCAAATGAGTCTGCATGCGAAATGTCTCACCCAGGGGTCGTAAAACAAAGCAGTCTGACAGTTCCTGAATAAGAGACAAGTCGCAGATCGCTCTCTGCAACGTCACGCAGCCAAGCTGTTCGTGCAAGCTGCCTTCTCCACAAGCCAGCAGACCCGGCAGCACCCGAGCTTCGGCGTGCCCTCCCACTGTCCAGTTTTCTCCCCGTGTGATAGTGGGTTCTCTGGACTTCGCCCAGAGCTGGAGAATCAGTCCAGTGGGACGTCTTTGTCTCCCTGTTCGAGAAAACTGGCCGGTTTTCAGCCGCCCGCCCTCTCCGCAGCGCGCTCTCCAAACCTCTTTCCGCACGAATCTTTCAACGCTGTTCGCCGCCGCTCTTCCGAGTCACATTGTCTTATTTTCATTTTTATTTGTGGAATTTTCACTCAGCCAGCTTCCTGGTGATTCTGGAAGGTGTTTGTTCTTTCGTTAAGTTGTAGTATTAAAATTGCTGTGTATGACGGCAAGATAGGTGTTTTGCCTATGCTGCCATCTTGGTTCTCCCCGTCACCCAGTCTTAATCAGTGATAGAGGAATGGTGTCAGAACTGTTTGTCTCAATTGACCATTTGAGTTTAATATGGTTAATAACTTCAATACATTGTAAAACCTTTAGAAGGAAAGGAAAATTTTTGTGGGCCACTTATTCCTTTTTTTTTTTTTTTTTGTATATGGCAACTCTTAAGTTATTAGTTTTTAAATCTGTACTTTTTAAAAATATATATTTTTTTATTGTTTTTTTCACAGAGAGAAGGGATAGAAAGTCAGAAACATCAATGAGAGAGAAACATCAATCAGCTGCCTCTTGCACATCCCCTATTGGAGATGTGCCCACAGCCAAGGTACATGCCCTTGACTGGAATCGAACCTGGGACCTTTCAGTCTGAAGGCCGATGCTCTATCCACTGAGCCAAACCGGTTATGGCTAAAATTGGTGTTTTTTAATGGAAACACACTCAAGGAGAGGGCTTTTCAGAGAGGTCAGGGAGTCTGATTGCAGTGTAAGGGTCACCGGTCCCCAACCGCCTCCACACCACCTTCATTGGAGGAGGCAAGCACTTTTCCCAGTGGGAACAGAGGGGAAAGGACTGCAGCCTTTTTCCCTTAGTGGGAGCACATCCATTCGCCACCTGGGACCCGAACCATGCTCCCTGCCTCTGCCCACCTGGTGCTCATCCCCTCCAGGAGTTGTTTTGAGTAGTTACATATGGTGGCTGCAAGGAGAGAAATTTCCTTGTGACCCCCTACATCCCAATGACACCGAAGAACCCCTGGTGACTCCTTGGACACTTTTCACCGTGTTCTCTTAGGACACTTAAAGACAGCAGCTAGAAATTCCCCTTTTCAGAAACTGAGATCTTTATCTCTAGAAAAAATGTAGCAGTTTGGAATTCAAATGGCTGGAGGTTCCCTCCTCCCATTGCCTTTACAATACTTAATAGAAGATTTGAGGCATGGTTGTGCATTTTTAAAGGACACAGAAAGAAAGTAAAAGGCTAATTTGAAATTGGAAGGTTAGTGCATGTGACAAGAAAGGAAAGACAAGGTAAAAAGCAGTTAGGAAAGAATCAGTGTACTTAATGTAAACAGCAGGGGCATTGGAAGAGAGAATGTCCTGGCAGGTTAGCTAGGGAAGCAAAAGGAGAGACTCAGACTCCAAGAATCTTTAACTTAGAGGAAGAGGACTGACAGGGCCAGGGCTCCTTTCCATTTAATCCCCATGAGCCCAGGGTAATCTTACAAATGAAGGGCAGGCCTGTTAGTCTCCTGGTGGACACTGGGCAGCCTATTCAGTCTCAACAGAGCTGATGCGACCCGTTACCTCTAAGAAGACCTCAGTCCAGGAAGCCAATGGACAAATTGCCTGTTTTCCTTGGACATCAAAAAGGACTGTGGACCTCAAAAGGAACATGGTAACGCGTTCATTTTTGTTCATGCTGGAATGCCTGTACCCCCGACTTGGACGCCACCATATCCTTTGAGAGGGACAAAGCATTCCTCACCGTGGATCTGAGGAACCAAGGTCCAGTTACATCCTCCCCTGCCTGTACTCTTTTAACCTGTACTCTTTCAGAGGAATATCTCTTGCAGGAAATGGAAAAAGCAGTGCCAGAGGAAGAGTATAAGCCCTCCACTGACTTGAAGGAATTACAGTGTCTCTATCCCATAGTCTGGGCAGAAAACAACCCCTCGGGGTTGACAAGTCATCAAGCTCCTGTCGTAGTCCAATTGCAAGCCACCATCACTCCAGCTCAACCACTGAGCCGGACTGAAGAGGAACAATGGGCCTTTGAGGAGCTAAAGAAGGTTCTTCTCTAGGCACCTGCCTTAGCCTTGCTACACCCTTCCACTTCTGTGTAAGTGAGGTAAGGGGCATTGCCTAGGTCCCTGGAAGAGACCTATCTGTCTAGGAAACTAGGCCCCATGGCAGCAGAGTGGCCAGCAAGCCTCTGGGCTGTGGCCACCACAGCATTGCTGGTAACGGAGGCAGATAAGCTGACTCTGGGCCAGGAACTGGCCCTGACAACACCCCATGCTGTGGAGGCCCTCCTTCGAGGTACTCTGGAGAGATGGGCGTCAAATAACAGGATCACCCAATGCCAAGCTCTTCTCCTAGACAAGCCCCGAATCTGGTTCCATAAGACACTGGCCATCAGACCTGCCAGACTTCTCCCAGATGATAATCTGGAGGAACCCATTCATGACTGCATAGAGGTAACAGACACAGTACAAACAACTCACCCAGACCTGACAGATGTCCTGCTATCATCACAAGACAAGGAACTGTTCACAGATGGGAACAGTTATGTTCAGGATGGGATCCGATATACAGGGGCAGCGGTAGTCACCCTGGACTACACCATTTGGGCACAGTCTCTGCACAAGGGGACACAATGCCATCTCCCAAGAAGAAGGGTTACCAACTTTAACCAGAAAGGACATTAAAAATAAGGAAGAGATTTTAGCCTTATTAGAAGTCATCTGGCTCCCAAGAGTAGCTGCAATAGTACACTGCAAAGGACATCAGAAAGGGGAGACAATTAAAACCAGAAGAAATAGAGCCACAGACCAATTGCCAAGGAAGCCACCCAAAAACCAGTGGGGCCTTTACAAATTTTAGTAAACCTGCTGGACCCTGGACCTACCACAGACCCCCTCCTATACCAAACAAGAGGATGAATTGGCAGAACAGAAACTAGCCATCAAAGGACCAGATGGTTGGTGGACCAGACTGTTTGTTCCAGAGGCTCTATCTAGGTTGGACTTTGGTTGCCCAGTGACACCAGCAGAGACACCAGGCTACCCACTTAAGATTACCAAGAATTCTGAACTTCTACCAGGAAGATACTACATACCAAGGTAAGATTGAAAAAATTAAAAGCATAGTTACTAGAAGTACTCTCTGTGCACAGGTAAAATGCTAAGCAAGGTAAGATGGTCCCCCTGGGAATTCAGGCCGCAAGAATATTCCCCAGGAGAGCATTGGGAGATAGATTTCACAGACATTAAGCCACCAGCATCAGGGAAAAAGTATCTGTTAGTTCTTATAGACACCTTCTTGGGTTGGGTTGAAGTATACTCCACTAGGACAGAAACTAACTCTAGAATAGTCAAGAAATTACTCCAGGAGATTATACCTAGATTTGGACTGCCAATAGGCATAGGATCAGATAACAGCCCTGCCTTTGTAGCCAAAGTATAGCTCAAGCCTTAGGCACAACTTGGAAACTCCATTGTGCATACCAGCCACAAAATTCAGGACAGGCATAAGTTTAATTAAATATGTCATAGAAACCGGTGAAAACTGGACCAACCTCCTGCCTTTGCCCTCTTGTGGGCCAGGTGTATCCCCTCCCAGTAGGGGTTCCTCCTCTGTTTGAGATCATGTATAGTAGACCTCTTCTATACATCCCAGGGTCAGGGAGAATCTAAAAGCTGGAATTCATAACAATTCCTTTCTCAAGTCCTTACAGGCTCTGCAGTATACCCAGGAAGCTACTCATAAGCTGGTTTGAAATACACTGCCAGTTCCCACCATGGACCCTGTACATCTCTTCCAGCCCGGGGACTGAGTGTGAGTAAAGAATATCACTGCCCAAGGACTCGCTCCAACCTGAAAGGAACGCTGCACTGTTATCCTGAGCAATCTCATGGCTGTTAAAATAGATGGCATCCAGTCATGGCTACACCACTCCCAGCACACCTGCACCAGGAAAGGGCCTGGATGATGGCAACCAGCGGCCTCACCTGTGAGAACCCTAGCCTGGGCTCCACGCAGGCCAGGAGGAGACTCTATGCCTGCAGGAGGGAACTGGACTTCAGTGGGGACAGTACTAATGGGGACCATAGGTCTAGGGGCCTTAGTAACTGTAAGAACATTTTTAATAGCCAGTGAGAAAGTCCAGGACAATATAGGGCTACATGTACTAAGGGATGAGAGAGCAGAAACAGAACAGAAAATGCCCTTAAAAAGTAGGATAAGTAAATAGAAAACTAATTATGCCTAGCAGACAATTTAGAAAAATCCATACGGTCAAACTACTTAAAATTAAGGAAGTACAATCCCCAAACTAATAAGGATGAGTCCATGATTTGACTCATGCACATAAAACAAGTGGGGAATGAAATGTGGTAGCAATCATCTCTGGTAAAACTGATGAAACTTGATCCTGGTATTATGCTTAAAACAAAAGGGTAGTCTTCAGCTATCTGCTTTTGTGAGATAGGACTACATTCCCATGTCTAGCAAGGTTAGAGACAAGGAACAGGCAATAAAGTCGATCATAGGCCACTGTAACTTCCCTATCTCAGAGCTGTTCTCAGAATTTAAAACAATGGAAGCTTATAGTTAAGACCCTATAAAAGGACTGCCTGTATCCAGGACAGGACGGTCGTGTTTGGGCTCCACCGGCGTGTGGTGCCCTCCGACCATCCTGGCCAGTTCAATAAATCCTTGCTTGCTTCTTACCAACTCAACCACCTCCATGGTCATTTGCAACCGGTCATGGAAGACACCCCACAACAGTCGCAGTTTGAACAAAGGCGGGTACTCTCATCTTCCTCCATTAACTATAAACTGTGGCTCTACTCCTTCTGTCACATGAAGGGACTTAGTGGATGAATCTACCTACTTGTCAGGTATGGACACTGTTCACTGCTCTCCTCAGCACTGACCACATGCGCTCGTGTCACACAGTGCTGTACAGCTGGTGACTTCAGAGCCAGGACACAGCTCAGAGGGCTCCCCTGTGGCTGAATTGCTCCCCATTTCCATGCAGCCTTGTCTGAGGGAAGCTCTGGTATCAGTTGGTGACATGATTTGGCTGTACTGAGGCCAGGTCACCCATTCATCTTCATCACAGACCTCTGTCCCAGCACAGAGGGCACAGAGCAGCCAGTCACCAGGCGACACTGTAGCAGCCCAGGGAGCAGGGGTCTGACCTGCTCACCCCCTCCCCTCAGAGGTGGTTCCCTCCTTTAGTCTGAGGGAAATGAGGTGAGCTCGTTCAAAGCCTTGTATGTTCCTTGTAGCACATGGAGCGGGTAGCAGACAAGAGATG
The DNA here is from genome assembly GCA_027563665.1 of Antrozous pallidus. Lineage (NCBI taxonomy): Eukaryota > Metazoa > Chordata > Mammalia > Chiroptera > Vespertilionidae > Antrozous > Antrozous pallidus. The sequence goes on along the minus strand of CM050525.1, from coordinate 6,064,317 downwards.
ACAGAAGGAAAGTGTTAGTGACAAAAGAAGCAATTTGACCTTGAGGACCCTTGTTTTCCCCTCTTGGAATCCCCCTTCCTCCACCAATTGACTCTTTCTGGGGCTGGGAGAACCCCCTCCTCACTTTCCATGGCTGAACCCCACCTCTACCATGAGAACTCAGAAGAGGCAGGGAGAAGAGTCTACCGAGATGTAGTGGGAGGGCTCAGGGGAGCACTTTGTGATTTGTTTGTGTCCATGGCCACAGGATGGGAGACAACACCCTTCAGGTTCTTTTGTGAAAATCAGACAGACCTGCACCCCACAGCCTGATGCTGATGGTACAGGAGACACTTACCATAGACTGTGATAGTATTGATCGTTGTCCTTTTGAGGTCAGTAACAGAGTTATGGGCGAGGCAGGTATAGGATCCACTATTCTTCAAACTGAGGTTGGGGATAGAGAGCTCTGGTTTCGTGTTATGGGAACTCCCATTGATAAGCCAAGAATACTGTGCAGGCGGGTTAGACGCTGCATGGCAGGAGAGGTGGAGGTTTGCCCCACGTAGGTAATAGGAGTCAGAGGGAGAAATGGTGGGGGCATCTGGGCCATCTGGAGTAAAGAAAATAAAGTCATACATGATGTAATCAGAGGGAAGGGGAGGCTCCTTGTCTGTGTAAGGGTCACACTCTCCCTTTGAGCTGGGTTACAGCTTTGTTTTAAAAAAAAAAACCATACTCCCCTGTATTCACTGAGCCTGAGTATGAGACATTAACTTGTTTGTCCCGGTCCCATGACCTAATCAGATTTGCCTGGTATAGGAAGGCATAGCAACCCAGGGTGTTCAGCGTGGGTGTCTGTGTATGTGGACCTGAGAGGGATGGATATAGCCTGGCCGCTGGCAGTGTGGATTTGGGTGGGCAGCCTGGCCCAGGCAGGGAAAGAAGTTACTCACAGAGAACATTCAGGGTCAATGGTTCACTGCGGCTGGAATTCACAGGGTTTGAGATTTCACACTGATAGAATCCTGTGTCATTCCTTGTGACATTGATGAAACTGAGAGTCCTGTTGTCCTTGGACAGCTGCAGCCTGGCACTGGCAGGGAGACTATGTGTGTTGAAAAACCACCGGTAGGTGATATTCTCAGTCTGAGATACACACATTAACACAACAGATTGCTTGTACTCCTCTGGGTTGGACTTGTTGCTTGTGATGCTGGGTTTGGGTAATAACGCTGTGCAGAAAACAGAGAGAACATTGCCATGTTTTGTACCATTAATTTCTCCAAAGGCACCGTCAGTCAGAGTTGGTGGCTCTTAACTCGCAACTAATTTGAGTCCTTGAAAGAATAAGGCAGGTCTGTTCATCATAAGAGAAACAAATGCATGAGGAGCTGAGGGCTCAGAGGATGTAAGGCCGCCTGCTCTGTGTCTGGGAGAAAAAGCACAGGCTTTCTCAGGTGTCAGACAACTATCAGGGTTTGATCACAGAGAGACACAGGACTGGGAGTCAGAGACCTCTCGGCACTTTCCCTGCTTCCGCACTGACCAGCTGACTGCCTGGCTGACCTTGGGTCTCACCTGGAATGTGCAGGTGCTGAGTCCCCTCCAGCTATGCAGACCTACATTGGTGGGTCAAGATGTGTTTCCACTGAAGCCTCATACTCCAGGGTTAACCTATAGATGAGTAATGATGTCCCACCCTATAGTCGTTAAACCCCGAGAGGACTGGGTAGTGTGGCCCTGAACTGGGTGTCTGACAGAAACCATACACAGGAGACCAGAAGCAGCAAGTCTGGCGGTCAGTTTAGTACCCAGGCTGCTGGGCCACAAGGTATGGCTATCTGCCTAGGAGCTCACTGGTGACTGACATGAGACAGTGACCCTATACAGGGTAGAGCAGAGTCCAGGAATGATTTATAAAAGAGTGAGGGACAGTGGGAGCTGGTGATGGCAGCAGAGCCAACCTCTCTGCCTTGGTCTGAAATGTCCTTTCTGCCACTGCAGAGGGAAGGAATCCTTCCTCAATACTCAGACAATAGCACGTGCAGAAGGAGGGACTTGTGAAAGGGGGGGGAGCATGGACTTGCTAAAAGTATGGCCCTTAGGGACCTTTGTGTTTGGCAGTTATTTGGTAGATTTTGAGTTAAACTGTGAAAGAGTATGTGGAAATCATTGGAATCTCTGTCTATAGAGCAAGAAGGTGATAGCCCATGTTCTGCCTTCCCACCAGGTCACACTGTGATCAAAGGAAGATCCACCATGGGTTTGAAATAAGTGACTCCCTGGGATAAAGAGGAGGTGAGTCCTGGTAAGATAACAGAAGTGACTGGGAGGCGGAGTCCAAGTGTCTCTACTGTATAAAGGGAGGAATTACACCAAATTGTTAGAAAGGACATGTCCCATGTTAATGATGTTAGGAAGAAGTCCTTCCCTGTTTCTATGGACAGTCAGGCAGATGGGGGAGGAGCCTGCACATGGCATGTGGCATGTGTTGTTCCTTGTCTTTCTACCTCGGGAAACAACTGGAGTTTAGTCAAAATCATTCAAATTGGCAGCGTCTTAGAGAAAGGAGAGTGGCTGGTGGATCTCACAGTCTGGGAGGCTATACCCTGTGGTCAAGGTGTCATCATGAGAACACATGTGTGAAATAGTCAGTGAACCAGTCAGATGGTACAGGGTCACCAGGCCCATCTTGTGAAGGTCTTAGGAGCCAGTGGGATAAAATGGGAGCCTCACACCAGGAGGAGGATGTGAGTCATGCATGAGTTAGGGGTGAAGTGAGCCTGTGAGCTTTTGTGGACTGAGATATCTCCTTCTGCCTCTGACTTCCTGGTTGTGTCATTTAGAGAGTAGGTCAGTGGATTACATGTCTCCGTCATGTGGACTTCCCTCTTGTTGGAGTCATGGGGAGAAGAAGCTCCAGATGGGGGCCCAGCAGCAGCTCTTTCTCTTGGTGACCTGAGAAACTGGCTCATGATGGAGCCTGGGCTGCTGCTCCCACTGATTTCTGTGTCCTCTCCTATGGCCCCCGAGGGTGGTCCTGGAAAATCTGGAGACTGCACAGTGGCGGAAGCAGAGCAGAATAAGCTAGTGTGGCTGGAGTGAAGGAGGGGGCAGATGAGGGACCTGAAATGAGCAGAGAGCCCCAGAAAAGTGATTGGTAGTGAGCAGTGGGGTTATAGGTAATTTCAAAGACTCCAGGGACCAATATCCCATCACTGTCCCAAGGCAGGACCACTGCAGGCTGGAACAACCTCTCATAGTGGAACAGCCCCTCAGTCACCATGAGTCTTGGCTCCTGGGGGCATCTGGGAAGGGAGGTCTTCGGGGCTGGTAGTCAGAGAGATGGGACATGGGTCTGAAACTCTGCATCCAGGTTCCAGTCTCTATAGAGATTATCATTCATTCTTGACCTCAATTCTTTCCTCCTTCATCATAAGCTACTGGGTATTTGTTACTTCTTGGTCTCTGAGCTGGGTGTAGGTATAGAGTGGGGAGTGAGAATGTAAAGTCCTGTCCTTTATCCCTAGTGGAAGTGATACTAACATATCAGGAAACAATGGTTTCCAGTCCAGTGTAGGGAGGTGTGGATCGGCCATCTGAGTAAAGGGCCTAGGTCCGTGATGGCGAACCTAGGACTCGCGTGTCAGTTCTGACACACACAGCCATTTGCGATGACACATGGCTGCATGCGGTTGCATACAGAGAAGTATGGGGCCGCATGCCGAGAAGGACGTTTCATCCTCGGCTACTGCATGGCCAGGTGCAATAGCCGAGGATGAAACATTGCAGGTAAGTTAAATAATTAGTTTTTGGTTTTTAAATACAGTTATATATTACAATTATACATTTTTGTAATTTAAACTATAAATATCACGAAATTATGGTGTTTTTCTATAAGTGACAGACTGCCCGAGTTATGCTCGGTTTTTTGGCAAATTTTGACACACCAAGCTCAAAAGGTTGCTCATCACTGGCCTAGGTGTGTCCAGCACTGACTCGGAATGTTAGTGCAGGTAATTTTGATTCTAAAATAAAAGTGGATCAATTCTCCATGTGTTATCACTTCTCAAACCAGAATCTCTCCCTCTGTGTTGGGGACACTTAAAAAGAAAGTACCTGAAGCAATAGCTTCAGAGTCTACAAACGCATAATAAGGAACCCTTGGTGTGCAGGCGTGGATGGGCTGTTACTGCAGAAAGACCTTGGCGTGATTCTGATTGGTGAGTCATGATCTGCGTGACTCTGATTGAGTGCTGTATTCCCCTGTAACTCAGTTTCCCCCGAATTCAAAACAAAATGGTAAATGGTCTTAGGTTTGCATGTTGTCTTTGAATGAACCTTGAATCTTTTGCAATTTACTGACTTAAAGCTTGGAAAAGAGGAGCTTCCCAAGTTAATGTTATCTGTTATCTGTCCAGAAGAGAGGACTCCCTGGCTATATCCCTGGTAGATAAGGAGCTGCCAGGAGCACTTCCTCTTCCTCTCTGGGGATGCTGACCTTCCCCTGGATTCTGCTATGTCCCCCAGGGCCATTGGCTAATGGCCTGGGAAGTTGTCCACATGTGCTCTCTACACATGGTGTCAGGTGAAGAAGCAGGCTCCATCCCTGCCCAGATGTGATTCTTGAGGCTGAGCCCTGGCGGGTAACCAGCTCAGGAGCCTTTTGACTTGGGTCCTGGAAAACTGTTGCTCCCAGTCAACCCTGCCACAGACCAAGCCCAACCTCACATAGACTCTTCAAGGACTCTGGAGTGAGGAGCCCTGATTGATATCTGGGGAGAGGCTGCCCCTTTTCCTGAGCTCTGTGAGGAAACTGGGGGGCCCATCAGTCCATGCTCTGACCAGCCCTGCAGGGTCTTTCTCAGGTCTTGGTCATGGGAGGGGCCCAGGGGCCTCTGCTGGATCATTCCCATCAGACCGTCCCTTCTCTCTGTGGATAATGTCTGCAGGGATGGAATCCGGGAAGGGAACTTTGATCTTAGGAAGTTTGTCTCCACTGTATGTGTCCTGCACTAAATGTCCAAAATTTGATGCAGAAGGGAATGGAAGAGAGTCCTGGGCTGTCAGTCCTATGTGTGAAGTAGATTTCACCTACCCGGCACCCAGAGGTCACAAGCAATCACTCACAATATACATGGAACTCTCCAGTTGCATGACTGGTATCAAAACCTTTGTCTATGATTTGTAGAGTGTAGCATCCTGTGTGCTGCAGCGTAACCTTATGGAGCACCAGGGATCCATTAGGGTATATTGTCTCTCTCTGGTTTGATGCAGGCCCGTATTCAGCTTTTTGAGTTTCTGTTCGATAAAATAAAATTTGAAACTTGTGGTCCACTTGTTCCCCTTTGTACCAGGTATAGGCTGCAGGTCTCAAAGGCAGGTTGTGGACAAGGAGAAGCACATCCTTCCCTTCGACAACATTGGGTGGCATTGATTCAATAGTGACCTTGGCAATGGTGGGCAGGTTCCAGAAGGTGAGGAGCGAGGCTAGGAGGGAAGAGAGAAATTGGTCAGTATGTGGAGCTCTGTATTGGGAAGGAAAGATGAGAGTCTGGGTCCTGAGCAGATCTCTTCATCTCTCAGCCTTGATCAGAGTATGTGTGTGTGCTCCTGTGGTCAAGGTCAGAAGCGTGGCCACCATGACTTCAGCACCTCTGATCCTGTTTTTTTTTTTTCTGTTTTGAGAGCTTTCCCAGTTGTCTGCCCATCTGCCCAGCTCTCCTCCTCACTGTTCACAGAACTCTGCTGACACTCAGGGCCATCCCTGGGAGTAACCTTCACTGGCCCTTTAAAGACGCTGTTTTCACTTTCTGATCTGTCCCTGCTCTGTTTCCTCATGGCACCTGTAGGTATCAGGCATCACATGTAGATGTTTGCGTGTCCGTCTCCTCCCCATTGAACATGAGCTCCATGGGGGAAGGGGCTTTTCTGATTTTGTTGCACCCCCAGTGCCTGCAACAGGCTGCAAATACCTGCAGGTGAATGAATAATGTTCCCAGGGTCCTACACTCGCTGGGGTGTATGTGCCCAGTTCTGAGGTTGGTGGTAAAGACGATGTTTAGTGCCTCTAGTTAGGTTTTCCTTGTGTCACCCTAACACAAATTATTATCATCATCAGTTTTCAGGAATTATTTCTCAGCGATTAATAACTTGTAAAACTGACCATAATTGAGGATTTCCTACCCCTCACTACTTCCAGATCATGGGATTGACCTGCTGCTAAGCCCACTCCCTCTTTCTACTCCCTGTCCTAGCCTTAGCCCTCAGATCCAAACAGAAACCCTCTTTCCCATCTCAGAGTGCTGTGCTCCCCAGGAGACCCCAGCCAGTCTCTGTCTCCTCCTTTCCTGTGCCCCCAACCCCCAGAGATTGACCTTTCCTTACTGGTCAGCAGGAGCCCCTGCCAGGGGATGCACCCTCTGTGAGCAGGGTCTGATGGGGACTCCATGGTCCCTTCCTCTATGAGAGAGTTTTCACTTCAGAGACGGGCTCACAGGCACCGTTCTCCTGAAGCGGTTGATCTGCTGTCCTTTTCCAGTTGTGGCGAATCTCCTTGAGGTTCTGAGTGCTTCCCCTGTCACGTGGGCTAGGGGCGGGGTCTAAACCCGGAACTCTTCCTCTCCCTCCCCCATTTCTTCTCTCCTCCCCATTCACCTTCCAGCTAGATTTCAGACCCTAGGAACTGTTGAGGCCTCTTCCATTTCCCACAGTGATTCTCCTCCACCCCCACCCCCTCACACCTCCACTTTGACCTCCCACACACCCTCTCCCATGTATGAACTGCTTGGACAAGCACAAGCTTGGGACATCAGGGTCCTGGCATTCCCCAGAGCTCCACGTTGGGTGCACAGTAGCGCCCCCCGGGGTCTCTGGAAACACTTCTGGCTTATGTTTCAGAGCAGAAGCCTGGGGAGACATCAGGAACTCTTGTCACAAGGGATGTACTTGTGGAACTTGGTAAAAATGGTGATGCCTACAGGCCTCTGTAGAAATGATGCTTCATCAGCTGTCCAGTTGATGAGGATGCCCTGGAGGCTGAGAGCCATGATGTCGAAGTGAGGCAGTCCTCCCCCCTCCTGTGCTCAGAGAGGGTCTGATCAGGTTAGAAATGCAGATTCTGATTGGCAGATGTGTGGTGGACTAGAGACTCTTCCTCTGGCAAGCTCTCAGGGAAAGGGTTAGGGGGGAAGGTTGATCTTACTGGGCTGTGAAACACACTTTCTTTCTTTCTTTTTCCCCATTTACCAAATATTTATTGAATGCATACTGCTCATCCAAACCCTTTTTAGAAGCTGGCCATAGAGCAATGAGCAAAACACAAAAATGAAAATCTAAGGCTTGTAATTGTTGTTGTTGTTAATTCTCATCTAAGTGTATTTATTTATTTATTTATTTATTTATTTATTTTGAGAGAATGGAAGGCAGGGAGAGATGGGGAGACAGAGAGATAGAGAGATACGGAAACATCAATGTGAAAGAGACACATCAACTGGTTTGGTTGCTTCCTGCACACGACTGACCTGGGCCTGGCATCAAACCTGCAAGCCAGAAAGGTTCCCTTTGGTGCATAGGTTACTGAGCAACACTGGCCAGGGCTCCAATGTTTATTAATATATACAACTTAATGTTACAGTTAACATTTCTTATAAATATCTAAATTATTTAAAAAAAAAACTACAAGAGTTTGGCCGGTGTGCCTCAGTGTTTGAACATCCACCTATGAATCAAGGGGTCACAGTTCGATTCTCGGTCAAGGCACATGTCTGGATTGCAGGATTGATCCCAGTGGGAGACAGCCAGTTAATGGTTCTCTCTCATCATTGATGTTTATATCTCTACCTCTCCCTTCCTCTCTGAAATCAATTAAAATATATTTTAAAAATTACAAGAGCATTAAGCACACATTCAATAGCCAGGCCGATGGAGACCCCTTTCCCTGGGAAGACAACCTCTCACCCCAGCATTCATCTCTGCTGTGTCCTGGTCTTAAGTCTGTCAGGACCACTCAGATAGCCGTTAAGGTCCCCAAACCTGGGGATTATTTCCATTTGTGACACTCAACCCAGCTTGCCACCGGGTCTTCCTCATGTTCTCAAATGTGCTGAAGGTTAGAAGGCCACAGAGAGGATTCTGAGGGTGTGTAAGGGGCAAGCTGGGTGATGACTGAAAAGGGGACCTGCCTTCACTCCAGGTGTCACCAGCTTGGCCTATACTTCTAGGGATGGAGACCCAGGACTGGGTGTCCCATAAGGACCTACAGTTCCAGGGTGTCCTGGGAATAAAGAAGTTGGTGGGAGGACAGGTGGCTGTGGGCTCCCTGATCTACAGGGACAATTTCAGGGAGACCCTCTCTCTCTGGGTCTGTTGGTTGAGACTGTCCATGTGCTCCCTAACCATTGGGGCAGCATTTGTCCTCTCTGCCTGGGGGAGTTTTCTGTGGTCAAGCCCCCTTGCTCATGGGTGGTGCCAGGCAGGGAGTGGGGAGCAGCACAGGGACCCCTGGCAGAGCAGGTGCTTCTAGACCTCTGGAAGGAACAGGTGGGACAGAGCAGATATATGGGAGGGACCCAGAAGGGTCTGAGGTATGGAAATCAGGCTCTTTTTCCACTCCTTAGCCAAAGCCATATTATGTGTTAATTTCATGTGCGTCCTCTGTTTGTCTCAATGTTGCCACCTGGAGGGCAGAAGGAGACCTGTGGCCAATGTCAGGGGCTGCACCAGGGATACTGATCTACTCCAGAGGGTGGGAGCTGACCTTGAACCCTGTTCATAGATGGGCTCTGCCTCAAGGCTCAGTGGCCATTCACCCCAAGTCTCGGTCACTGTGGCTCTCGGGCTGCTGACTTCATCCCAGGGCAGTGTAAGCCCAGTGAGAGGACTGGTGTTGTCCAGAGGATCCTGATCCATTGTCTGGAGAACTGTCTCCTAACCCCCTCCCAGCCCATATTGGGGGATGTCTTAGAGCTCTTTATCCCCAAGGTTTCAAAAGAAGGGCCAAGTGAGGGTTCTCTTGAGTGTTTCTAGAGATGGCACTAGCCTGTGGGGCTGGTCCACTGATTGCCCTGTGGCATTGCATCCAACTCATCCATGTCCCAGTCTGTCATCTGCTCTAGGCTTATCTATAGGGCCAAGGAGTTAGAGAAGCTCCCCGGGAGACTCAACCAGGGGTTGGGGAGGCCCTATGGGACCCTCAGCCCCTGTTAGATGTAAGTGACCGCAGATTATGGGTTTTCTTGTTCCATCCTACATGGGAAGTTCCCCTTGTTCCACAGGATACCAGGAGCTGGCTGGTGAGATGTTTTCTGGACACCATCAGGGACCCTGTGGATGGGGAGTAGTCCCCTGATTCCTTTGTGGTCACATGATAGTACTATATTTTTCCCAGTGCTGACTGCATCTGGGATGGAGAAGCATGAGTTTGCACAATGCTATGTCTCTGTAAGAAGAGAAAGGACTCTTCTGGCTTGTTCCTCCCACAGGAGAAGTCATTCACGAGCTATGGTTTTTTTGGAATGAAGGGAGTTCCAACCGCTCATGGTTAGGAGGTCACTATCCTTTGTGATGACTCTATAAAGGGTAAAGACTTGTCCGTGAGACAGACACGAGCAATAGGTGGCCTCTTCCAATGCTGACACCAATGACTTCATGTTTATAAGAAACATGCTCCCTGGGTGTTGCATGTGGTGACAGGAGTCTGTTGTGTGGTTTGCTCATCCATTTATCAACTGTTATAAAAATACATATTTTTATTGTTTTTAGAGAGAAAAGGAGAGAGAGAAGGAGAGAGAGGAGAGAGAGAGGGAGAGAGAGAGAGAAAGAGAGAGAGAGAGAGAGAGAGAGAGAGAGAGAGAGAGAGAGAGAGAGAGAGAGAGAAACATCAATGAGAGAGAATTGTTGGTTGGCTGCCTTCTGCATGTCCCCTACCAGGGGGTCAAACCATGACCTCCTGGTTCATAGGTTGATTCTCAACCACTGATCCACTCTGGCTGGGCCATTTATTGAGTATTTACTGAGCATCTATGTGTCAAGTCCTATGTTGGGTGCTGGGAACTCAGAGAGCTGGACATACATGGGCCTCTGTGGATAGCCTCAGCCAGTGGGTTTCTCTCTTCCCATTCTAGGCAGCTGGCCCTGTGGTGGCTGCCCCTCCCTCCCCCTCCACCTTCATACAATCTCTGGGCACACGAGCCCCTGGACCCTGTGAGAAAATGAAGGATGGAGCTGAGATTGGCACTCCTCCAAGGTTCTGCACTTTCTGGATAGCTTGAGAGTGAGAAACCCTGATGTGTCAATGGAGTCCTTGTTGCAACTCCTGGTGGAAGAATTTCTCCTTTCAAGCAAAGACCTCTAGGCCAGCAGAGCATAATGTGTTGGGGACAGGGAGCAGAAAATTTCCTGGCAGATTATTGGAGGTAATGATCAGAGGTGTCACTCCCATTACCCCCCAACCCCCATTGATAACTGGACCTGTGAATCCTGGCTATGAGAAAAACATCATCACATATTCAGAGAATATATGGCTTCCTGGAATACCTTCCTGCAGCCTGTAAGGTGTTGTCACCTATCTGGAGCTGTTGCTGAGTTTCCAAAAGACCATTCTACATTTCTATCAAGCCAGCTGCTTCAGGATTGGTAAAACCAGTGAATTAAATGGGCATGTACCAACTGCTGCATTTCATCTGCCATGAAGTGAGTCTGCTGATCAGAAATAATGCTGTGTGGAGTACCACAATGTAAGATAGGCTTTCTCTGAGCCAATGGATGGTAGCGTTTGCAGAAGCATGTGTTCAGGGAAGGCAAATATGTATCCAGAGTGAGTGTCTATGCCAATGAAATAAAACACTGCCTTTCCATGATGGAAGTAGTCCCTGTACTTAACGTGCCAACAGGTAGCTGCTGATCACCTTGGTGAGTGGTGCCATGTCAGGGGCCCAGTGTTGGTCTATGAGCTGACAGACTGGGCACTTAGTGGTGGCCATAGCCAGGTTGGCCTTGGTGAGTGGAAGTCCATGCTGCTGAGCACATACATAACCTCCATTCCTGCTATCATTACTGCTTTGTTCATGCACCCAGCAAGTGATGACAGGGATGGCTGTGGAAAGGGTCTGACTGGCATCTAAAGAACAAATCATCCTATCCACTTGATTATGAAAATCCTCTTCTCCTGAGGCAAATAGTGAGCATTCAGAGAAGTCTATCATATGGCTCTCCAACGGACCTCCTTGTCACCAGTTTTCCAATCATGTTCAAGTCCTTGACAGTTAGCCAAATCATTGGCCACAGTCTGTAAATTGGTATCTAATCTCACATCTGGCCTTTCCTCCTTGCAAGCAAAGTGAACAGTTCGTTTCACTGCCTGAAGCTCTGCTCTCTGAGGATTTCCCTTCAACACTGTACTTTAGGGATGTCCCAGAAAGAGGCAGTAGTGCTGCAGCTGACCACTGTCCAGTGGTGCCTGGATATCACACAGCATCATCTACAAAACATGCCCAAGTTTCCTCCATCAACAAATTGCAGGGAACTCCCTATAGCTGTGGCTGGGAGAGAGGACAGTGTAGCAGGAATGGGGACTATGAATATTCATGTAACTTACTTGTGACTTCAGGTTTGCTCAGGCCACATTGTGTATATACCACTTCCATTTGATTATGGAGTTCCACTGTCCATGCCTAGTTTTCTGATTTGGTGGTCAGATAACACCCATTTCATGATGGAACTAGGGTCAGTTCAGGGCCTGTGTCCAGTAACCCCTAAAAGATCTGATTATTTCCTTTCCCTAGTGCACAGGCAACTCAGGTTGCCTGGTAATTTGGTGGCCCATGGTCAAGCATTCAGTTCGTACTAAAGTCCGTTAACAAGCTAAAAGTTCTTTTTCAAAAGAAGAGTAGTTATTTTAAAAAATATATTTATTGTTGAGAGTACTACAGATGTCCCTCTTTTCCCCCCATTTTCCACCACCACCCAGTTCCCACCCCAAGACTTCACCACCCTATTGTCAATGTCCATATATAATACATATCCTATCTAATAAAAGAGTAATATGCAAATTGTGATAATCACTACAAGACATAAGATAGCCACCCCCATGTGGTCAAAGATGGATGGCTCCATGTGGACACAAGATGGCCTGCAGGGGAGGGCAGTTGTGAGCAGTTAGGGTTGACCAGGCCAGCAGAGGAGGGCAGCTGGGGTTGACCAGGCTGGCAGGGGAGGGGATTGGGGAAGACTAGACCAGCAAGGGAGGGCAATTGGGTAGGACTCAGGCCTGCAGGAGAGGACATTTAGGGGCAATCAGGCCAGCTGGGGAGCAGTTACGCATCAGTCAGGCTGGCAGGGGAGTGGTTATAGGGTGATCAGGCTGGCAGGCAGAAATGGTTAGGGGCAATCAGGCATAGCAGCCGAGTAGTTGGGAGCCAGCAGTCCTGGTTGTGAGAGGGATGTCCAACTGCCCATTTAGGCCCGATCCCACAACAGGAGGTTGGACATCCCTCAAGGGGTCCCAGATTGGAGAGGGTGCAGGCTGGGCTGAGGGACACCCCCTCACCATGCACAAATTTCGTGCCCCAAACTGCCCTCCTTATATGCATATAAGATCTTTGGTTTATCTTTGATTAATCTCTTCTCACCCCCACTCTTCCCTTCCCTCTGATTCTTATTCACCTGTTTATTTTGTTCATTAGATTTCTTGCTCATTTATTTTTATTTTTAGATTCAATCGTGGATAGATATGTATTTATTGCCATTTTATTATTTTCTATCCTCCTTCTTTTTCCTCTTCTTAAATAATATCCTTCAAGAAAATTGGACAAATACATGCAAAAAATGAAACTAGACCACCAACTTGCACAATGCACAAGAATAAACCCAAAATGAATAAACAACTCCATAATTTGGAAAACCATAAAAAAAAAACAGAAGAAACCACAGACAGCAAAATCTCAGACATCTCTCATAGCAATTTGTTTACAGATACAGCTCGTAGGGCAATGGGAACTAAGGAGAAAATAAACAAATGAAACTACATCAAAATAAAAAGCTTCTGCACAGTAAAAAAAACCATCAACAAAACAAAAAGGGAGCCCACTGTATGGGAGAACATATTTGACAATGATACACCTGATAAAGGGTTAATACCCAAAATATATGAGGAACTCATACAACTTAACAAGAGAAAGACAAACAATTCAATTAAAAAATGGGCAAAGGACCTATGTAGACACTTTTCCGAAGTGGACATACAGATGGCCAACAGACATGTAAATAAATGCTCAAAGTCACAGATCAGCAGAGAGATGCAAATGAAAATGACATTGAGGTATCACCTCACACCAGTTAGAATGGCTACCATCAACAAGTCAACAAATGACAAGTATGCACCCTATGTTCATAGCAGCACAATGTACAATAGCTAAGATCTGGAAGCAGCCCAAGTGCACATCAGTAGATGAGTGGATAAAATAGCTGTGGTACATTTACACCATGGAATACTATGTAGCAGTAAAAAAGAAGAAATCTTACCCTTTGAGACAGCAAGCTTAGGTCACGGAATGTTTCTATAACAACCTTGCATATTATGCTTCCCAATGTACTTGTTGGCACTGATATTAACTTTATCAACTCTTCTCTCATTGTGAGACCATCAGAATATCAACCAATAATGGCGAGCTGAGCATGTGATGTGATATCAGTACTTTCATCAAGAGAGATAAAAAATATTAACAATTTCTTATGTCTCTCTTTAATTGATGTTGTATGTTTGTGTTCAGTCTCATTATTCTGTCTTTTATTTCTACTGAATGGTAACTCAGATATTCTCTTAATAATTGCATCTTTATTCTGCATATCATGAAATAGCACTGGTGGACATCTTAGCAGAGTTTCTTTCATAAATTCTGCCTCACTGAGTGCTTTTCCATGCTGAGCTATGGAGTGAGCAATGCTCTAACTTGCAGATGTTAAATTTGTAGAGCCTTTTATAAATTTAAGGATGGAATTAGATTGGCTCTTGTAAAGACATGTGTAGCTGCCTGGAAATGCATTCCTTTCATCCTCACTTTTTTTCAAGAGCTGGAAATGATTAGTTTCAAAATGTATTTATATTCCACATTCTGTTTACTACCGTTTCAGTACATAGAATACAAAATGATCTGCCATTTTTTTCTATAATGCCATACATCTCGGTCCATGTCTCTTAAAAGGGTTGGCTATTGCTACTACCACTTCCTTTACTTAACCTTTTTTTTATGTTTTGGGTTCTCCATCAGGGGGCAGTGACAAAAAATAGAATTATAGATAGCCTGTTAGCCCTGCAGGCAATTAGGGGTTAACTAACCTAACTGACCACAAGATGGCACATGTAACTGTCTTTTAGGAAAGGGCAGAGTTAATAAGCAGAAGTATGGGTTAATAAGGATGCACAACATTAATAGTGGTGAAATGGAATCTGCAGCATGCTACAAAATGATGTTCCTTATATAAATTAAGATGGCTACCGCTATTTCTAATGGCAGGAAATGGCACCCATAGCACAAGATATTGCCTCTCCCAGCCTCCCTCTCACTTATCTCAGTAATAATGGTCCATTAGAAATCCATGACACTCCAGAACAGTATATTGGATGATGGTTGCTGTGGTTATGTAGTTGCTAGTAATCGCAATCACAGGGCCCCCAGAGATGTGTCCCCGTGCGGCATTCTGCTGCTCCCTGCTCCACTGACTGTAAGTGAGGTCAAAGATCCCCTAAAGGTTTAACCGGAAGTCCCAGAACTAGATGCTCTGTGCAGGAGTTCTGCTGTTTTGGCCTGCAGTCCTCCGGCACAGAGCGTCTACACTACACTACAGCAAATGTTTCATCCTTGGCTACTGCACCTGGTCATGCAGTAGCCTAGGATGAAACATCCTTCTTGGCATGCGGCCCCATACTTCTCTGTATGGGACCACATGCGGCCACATGTCATCAAAAATGCCTATGTGTGTCAGTGCTGACATGCTTGTCATAGGTTCACCATCATGGACCTAAGGTAAAGGGGCACATCCTCCCTCCAGCCTGAATCTTGAATCTCCAGTGTTCTTAGATGACTAAGAATCTTTGTGAAGGTTTCAGAGGTCACTTCTTATGACCTGCAGGAGCCCCAAAGGCAAATCCAAACTCTACTGTATTAAACTAACAGGCTCTTCGGGCAGATCACCCATAAGCCTTGGTTTGCCAGTGTCCAGAGCCCTTCCAGTTGTTTTGGACAGCCGGGAGAGAACCCAAGGGACTTGGGATGCAGATGGAATGTGGATGTGCAGCCAGGTGTGTTTTTAGGACAGTTTCAGTTCCTTACATGCTCTGACTCCAGGTATCCAGTGAGTCTTTTTTTTTTCCTGGTCTTTTGTTCTCCTGGGACAGGAGGCTTACCAGGGGCCATGAAGGATTTTACTGCCCTACAGTTCTAACATTTCCCTTCTCTTTCTATTTGTTAATAATTATTCTTAATTAAGTTACTATCTTCTGTCACTTGATAGGTGCCCCTCCCCAACTGGTGGGCAGAGATATGATGTAACCAGCACCTGCCGAATACCTTAAGCCCCCTGACTCCTGGGTCCAGGGGTACCCAATCATGCGCCTTATATGAAGCTGCCAATCAGCACGTGCCGGGTACCCTAAGCCCCCTCCCCTACTCCTTAAAAGACACCTTCACCCCACATGTGCTCTCTCTGTCTCTCGCCCTTGGGAAGTGAGCCGGCAGGGTCTTCTCTTCAATAAAGCCTGAATCCTGGTACCCTGGTCTCTCTGCGCCATCTGTTTCATCTTTCATCACTCATCCTAAGGAACAAGGCACTCTGGTGCTGTTGGCAAGAATTATGAATAAACAGTTAGCCTACATATCAGAAACCTATCAGCTGGCAGTTTAATATAAGAGAGGGTGAAATTATCAGAACAATTCATCTTGTAGTTATTAGATACTGAAAGACAATAACTAGAGTACCCAGTAAAAGTCAGACATTCACCATAGGGAGCTACCACAACAACCTTTAGAGAAAAACATTGTTTCATCCTTTTCCTGGGCAGTGGGTCCCAGTGCATAAAGTTCCCCATATGTAAATTTCTTCCCAAAATGAATAGAATGAGTTGTCTATTAGCAATAGGCATCCCTACTCCTACTAGGCAAGATGTAAAGGTCTGCTCTACCTAGTTTCCTCCTTGAAGTATTTTTGGCTTTAATTACCCCTGTTTCCCCTTCTGTTGCCCATCCTACTCTGTTGGGATAGATCTAGGGCTTTACCCCTGCCAGCTTCAGAGCAGTTGGAGTGATGAGAAGCATGTCCCAGGGACCCATCCATGTTGATCATCCATGTTTTGTGTAGAACTCTGTCTCCTGCTAAGAAGGAATGTAAAGGAAAAAATTCCTAGCACATGTCAAATAAGTAATTACAATCAGTGTTTGATTAAGATGCTGACTGGAGTTAGTATATGACACCCAAGGCTGATGAACCACATTGAGTGACTTGGGAGGTAAAAGCTGGTTATGAGGCAGCCATAGTGCCACTTACCTGGTTTCTGGCCTGGAGCAAAAATTCAAACTGAAGCCTAAATGTTATCTTTAGAGAGGAAAAGGTCAGAGGTTCTAAACTGCCTGCCCATTGATATGGTAGGGGAGGAAAGGTTACTCTGGAGGTGAGGTTCTTGTTTTCCCAGTTTTGCCCCTTTCTAGGCATCTGGAACTTTCTGTCCTGGTGAGTTTCTCTACCTGGCCCATTGTCCTTGCTCTGGGGAGTCTACCTTCTGGGGGTCTTCTAACAATAAGTGTGTTCCATTTTTATACATATATTTTACTAAAATGTATGATCTAGAAATTTCAGTCTGCTCTAAAAAGGAACTTGCAAAGATTCGTAGCAAGTTCAAACAGGAAACTCTCAGGGATAGTAGGTGTTCAGTCAGTGACTGGGACAGGCCAAGAATTATGATTCCCTCCCTGTCTGGGAGGGATATTTAGATATTTGTGGTCCAGATATTGGGAGTTTATGAATTATTTCTGATGCTCGATGTACACTTCCAATAAGCCATGTACACTGTTTTAAAATCTTCCATATTATTTGTTCTTTGTATGTTGAAATTGTGTATTATATATAAATACATATAGACTTTATATTATTCTCTATGGTTTTTTTATAGTAATTATTATATACTCAGAAATTGTTGTCTTACAATGTTATATCTTATAGAAAAGCAATTATTTTTTCATTAATTTCTTTATAATCAAATCTATAACTATAACTGACAACCAAGGGGTCCAGGCTGCCTGTCACCACTTGAGCCAGTTAAGTGGAGACAGGGTTGAGTCATATATGAGTGTTTATCCCAATACTGCTGGCAGTATGGGAGAGCAGTCGGTCCCCCACAAAAATCTGCTCTGACCCCCTTTGTCATTTAGCTGGTTATATACACAAGATAGCTACATGCAGCTTTGAACTGCAATTGTAATGGAAAAAGGGAAGGTAGAGCCTGCAATCCGGCCTTCAGAAGCTCAAAGTCTGATAAGAAGGTGGGTGGCTAATCTGTGATGTTACAAACAGCTCAGCCTGTTCCTGGGACCGAAGAACGCTCACCAATCCTGAGGAGAAACCCTGGAGAGGGTCAGGGTCCAGGTGCAACAACCAAGTCAAAGTGTGTCCTGTCCTTGGTATGTTCTCAAAATGTATTGCTTTTCTGAGTAATGAACCCATCTAGAATCTGAGATGTCTTATCTTTTACAGACCTGCATCATCCTCCAGTTTCCCATGCAAATTCAGCAACCCTAGAATGCCCTGCATTTATGTAAAAGCCACTGAAGCAGAGCAATGTCTCTCGTCCCAGGGTCCATAGGAAACTTCTTATCTGTAGTTAGTAAAGCAAAGGGTTATTAGACAACTGCAGCTCCGTTTTCTTTACATGTCCTTCCCCCGCTCTCATAACCATGCCACTTTAACTTTTGTCATCTATAGGCAGCCATTGTTGTACTCTGCTGCAGTTGCAGGTATATTGTATCTTTAGACAAATCCATGTAAAAGGTCTCTGACTTTCTCTTAATTGCAGGCTCCTAAGCAGGCCATACCTTTGATCTGGAAGAAGATTTCTAGAACTCCGGGGAATAACTGAATTCATGAAAATACAGGCAAATAATCAGGATAAGCAAAATTGATTATGGGACTAAATGATGATGATTGTTCTTATTACTCCGTTTAATATATTGCTGATTTTTAAATCCGTGTGTTTTCCAAATAGAAGGAAAAGTAAAAAGCAGAGATTCTGCATTATTATAGGAACTAATAGTACTCCCAGGAGATGAAGACTTCAAAGACCACAACTTACAACCAGGAGGATTTTTGTCCATTGGAAAAGATATCAATTCAAGACCCTCTCCAACAGTGTTAAAATGGACCTTACCTTACCAGGAACCTAATCACAATTGGACATCTGCCACGTCTCTGACACTTGCCTTCATCTCAAGGATGGAAAGCTGCCAACCATCAAGGCAGACAGTTATCCTAACATGTCAACAAGGCCTGTATGCTCACAGATTGATGCTGCTCAAACCTTATTCTTATATCACCTAATTGTTATTGAACGCATGTATATAAAATGATTTTTATATTGTTATTGTTCTACTTATGGTTGGTTTCCTAGTGGAAATAACAGCTGGCTCCTCAGACCTCCAATCCCCATTAGATATGAAAAGTTTAACTTGGGTACCTGCTAATCTTTCCCACCTACTAGACAATGATATTCTGATTACCAGTTATGGTAAGGAAATTGTAAAGAATCTTAATTCATCTGGCCAAACATAAGGTAAAAGTGACAATGGATAAAAAAGAAAACATATAATTAAATTAATAGAAAATTGTGATAATACATATATAGGGTTTCAGTTGGCTGGGATGCTTGTTTCCCTCAGAATTTTCCTGTATAGTGTTCGACATTTTCCAAATCAGTATAACTGGTTTAATATTGTTGCTTTTGTTCCTGGTATGGAAATGTTATACTAGTTGCAGAAAAACAAAATGTAAGATAAGCAGCAGAAAGGCTCAGATCATGGTGTTCAAAAATTAGAAATTATACAGAATATTTTTTAGCAAGGACATATAGGATATGACTGCCTCCCATTCACCTACTTTTTTATTTTGAATAGTAATAATAATTTGATCTTCAATGCCATCTAAAGTTATGGTTTTGTACCATCCCCAGTAGTCCATCCTGTTCAGCTAGACAAACAGTGACACTGAGACTTCCTAGGAATGAGCCATCCTAGCTCCATGCGACCCCATTATCCAAACAAAAGTCTGGTCATCAATAAATCCTTTGATTTATGACCAAAAGGGTGATGATGGATAAAAAAAATCACCAAAAGGGGGATGTGTTCATAAAAAGGAGCTACATGCTAATGTGATTAGCTCAGGCAAGGCTTGTGTGGCAGGCAGCCTTGCAAACTCAGCAACTCCAGAATGCCCTGCGTTTATGTAAAAGCCACTGAAGCAGAGCAATGTCTCTCATCCCAGAGTGGACCTGACTAAAGGCTCAGGAGCGCTGGAGGTCTCTTGCCACCTGGACCTAAAAAGATTCACCCAGGAAATTCATGCTGTAAGCTTGGATGAGAGGCAGTAAATGCTTCCCATGCTGTACAAACACACTTGATTCCTCCTCCTGTCATACAAAAATGCTTGATTCCACTTAGGTCTTAAGTGAGATTACACGGATTGCTGAGGCTGCGGCTGGGGCTCAAAACAGGAAAATTCCTGGCAGTGCTGCAAATAAGAGTCCAGGGCTCAACCACAGGGACCCCCAGTCCAGGCAGCAAGTGGGATCCCCGCTACTCAACCCAGAAGAGTACCTCATTTACATCCCTTCCTGGTTTGCCACAATATGTAAACTGGACTATCAGTGGGTCCAGGCTGCCTGTCATTACTGGAGCCAAGTCAGCAGAGATAGGGTGGATTCATATATGAGCATTTATTTTAACAATGCTGACAGTATGGGAGAGCAGCAGGTCATCCACAAAAACCTGCTCTGACCCCCACCATAAGCCACATGCTTCTATTGGGTAGAAGGACAAAGATTACATGGGGAAGTAGCCAAAAAGATATGTCAAATGCAGTTTACATGTAATGAGGGCTGGAGATTTGCAAAGGCCTGTGGTTAGGCAAAGGTTTGTGGGTGTTCAAAGAGATAGAAGTAGGCAAAGGATAGAGGACTCTTATTTCTGCAACAGAGGTGTTAATCTTTCCTGCATCAAGGACAGCTCTCCAAGGAGGACAATAGCTTACATTTCCAAGTGAGCTCCCAGGTCCCACATGCAACTCTGAGCCTTCTTTAATCTGAAAAAAGCAATCACAGTTAACAGAGCATGATTAATATTTCGTACAAGTATAGCTGGTCCCCAATATTATATTTCCAACCCCATCAAGCTCTCATTTAAAAAGGTCCTAAAGTTTAAACTTTTGGAAGATTGTCAAATATACTTAACCAAAAGATTGTATCATGAACTCTTAGTAAATCTAGGTAAAACAAACACGTATTTTATGGTAATAACTCTAAAAGACAGTAATCAAATTTAAATCAGTTTTGTTATTAAATATTTTGTTCAGACCACAGGATCCCACTTGACCCATATAAGTATTTAATCTCTTTTTAAAAATATATATTTTATTGATTTTTTACAGAGAGGAAGGGAGAGGTTCAGAGAGTTAGAAACATCAATGGGAGAGAAACATCGATTAGATGTGCCAGCAACCAAGGTACATGCCCTTGACCACAATCAAACTTGGGTCCCTTCCATTCACAGGCCAACACTCTATTCACTGAGACACTCTATTCACTGAGCCAAACCGGTCAGGGCTATTTAATCTCTTTAGGCCAATAAAATATCATACCCTAAAATAATGCCATTGAGGCAGAAAACATACTTCATATAATACACAGACAAGCACATCTCACATAAAGACTATACACCTAACTCATTACTAATTTTTCCAGAGTAAATGCAAGATTTTTTTATCATTTGCCCTTGATAATTCTTTTTTTAAAAATATATTTTATTGATTTTTTACAGAGTGGAAGGGAGCAGGATAGAAAGTCAGAAACATCGATGAGAGAGAAACATCGATCAGCTGCCTCTTGCACACCCCCTACTGGGGATGTGCCCGCAGCCACGGTACATGCCCTTGACCACAATAAAACTTGGGTCCCTTCCATTCACAGGCCAACACTCTATTCACTGAGACACTCTATTCACTGAGCCAAACCGGTCAGGGCTATTTAATCTCTTTAGGCCAATAAAATATCATACCCTAAAATAATGCCATTGAGGCAGAAAACATACTTCATATAATACACAGACAAGCACATCTCACATAAAGACTATACACCTAACTCATTACTAATTTTTCCAGAGTAAATGCAAGATTTTTTTATCATTTGCCCTTGATAATTCTTTTTTTTTAATATATTTTATTGATTTTTTACAGAGTGGAAGGGAGCAGGATAGAAAGTCAGAAACATCGATGAGAGAGAAACATCGATCAGCTGCCTCTTGCACACCCCCTACTGGGGATGTGCCCGCAGCCACGGTACATGCCCTTGACCGGAATCGAACCCGGGACCCTTCAGTCCGCAGTCCGACGCTCTATCCACTGAGCCAAACCGGTCTCGGCAGCCCTTGATAATTCTTAAGAAGACTGGAAAAGGGGAGGGAAGGGAAGCTCCTAATTACCAAGCATGAAGACCTGTTGAGACTCAATAAAAGCCTCAAGGACTGTGAATCAGTGGTGGGAACAAAGAAAGCCTTGGCTCCAATTTACTAGTGATTGTTGGGTGTAGCTGGAGAGGCAACAGGTGTTAGACCAGTGGGCTCAGACCAGACCTGTATTTAGCAACCTCAGTACTGGAATTTAGTTAGGAAATAATTCAGAGTCAAGACTCAAAATGTCAGAGAACATTTATTTATAAGTCACAGAGGTGAAAAAGTAATTCGTAGAAGAAACAGGCTCAGGAACAAGTTATAATGGTAAAGGAAGGGCCCTTGGAACTAAGCAGTGAGGAATGTAAAGGTGATGTGACTGGGGCAAGTGGGAGAGGAATGAGGAAGGCAGAGGCGTGGGTGTGCTCTCAGGAGGGAGAGCTTGATGGGTCCTTCCTCCTAAGGGGTTTTTTTTTTCATTTTTTTATCTTTATTGTTCAGTTTATTAACTACATTGTTTCTCCTTTTTTATCCCCCTATATCTCCCCTCCACCCTGTACCCATCCCACCCTCCAACCTCACATCCCCCTCCCCACTGTCCTCTCCCATTGTTGCAAGACTTTTGTGCAGTCTCTTGCTGTACTTCCCACAACCCTTTTCTCCCCAAGAATTGTCAGTCCATTCCCTCTCTATGTCCATGTTTCTGTTATATTCACCAGTTTATCCTGTTCATCAGCCTATCAATTCACTTGATTTTTATGTTCATTTGTTGATATATGTGTATTTGTTGTTCATAATTTATATTTTTACCTTTTTCTTCTTCCTCTTCTTAAAGAATATCTTTCAGCATTTCATACAATATTGGTTTGGTGGTGATGAACTCCTTTAGCTTTTTCTTTTCCGCGAAGCACTTGATCTGATCTTCAATTCTGAATGATAGCTTTGCTGGATAGAGTAATCTTGGTTGTAGATTTTTGCTATTCATCACTTTGAATATTTCTTGCCACTCGCGTCTGGCCTGCATCATTTCTGTTGAGAAATCCGCTGACAATTGAATGGGTGCCCCCCTGTAGGTAACCAACTGTTTTTCTCTTGCTGCTTTTAATATTCTCTCTTTATCTTTTGCTCTTGGCATTTTAATTATGATATGTCTTGGTGTGGTCCTCTTTAGATTCCTATATTTTGGGGTTCTGTGTACTTCTTGGGCTTTTAAGTCAGTTTCTTTCACCAGGTGGGGGAAGTTTTCAGTCACTATTTCTTCAAATAGGTTTTCATTGTCTTGGCCTCGCTCTTTTTCTGGCACCACAATAATTCGGATGTTGGCATGCTTGAGGTTGTCCCAGAGGCCCCTTACACTATCTTCAATTACCTGAATTCTTTTTGTTTCTTGCTTTTTCAGCTGAGTGGATTTCGCTTCTTTGTATTTCAAATCTTTGATTTGGTTCTTGTGGCCCTCTGGACTGCTTTTAGGACTTTGTGTAATATTTTTTTATTTCAGTTTGTGTATGCTTGATTTCTAATTGGTCCTTTTTCATATCCGTGAGGGTCTCGTTCATATCCTCAGAGGTCTTGTTCATTTCCTTGAGGGTCTCACTCATTTCCTTGTAAGTCTCATTCATTTCCTGGTTGGTCTTGTTTATTTTCTCATAATTCTCATTAAGTTCATTGGCCTTTTCTAGGAGCCTCTTGAAAAGCCTTATAACTGTGGTTTTGAACTCTATGTCTTGTTGTCTTTTCTCCTCCATTTCTTTCACACCTGATTTCTTTCCATATCTCTGCATGGTGGCTGCTTTATGTGATAGGTATCCTCTAAGGGTCAGTGGCACAGCCTCCCCAGTTACCTGAGGTGGGTACTCTTACTGCAATCCTTTATGGGTTGTACAGTATTTTTTAATTTAAACCCAGCTTGTTGTTGTTAGCCCTAGGAGGGTTTGACCCCCAGGCCAATTGGCTGTGAAGGGAGACTGTGTTCAGGTTGGATGGGTGGAGTCTCTGAGCTGCGCAGGCAGCCTCAGTGTCAGCTACGTCCTATGTGGCGTGCGTGCCCGTGGGTCTCTCTTGGATGGGGGTGGCTGCAGGCACCTCCAAGAGAAAGCCGCTAGTGTCTGCCCCTTGCCAGACAACTCTGCCTCTCCCCAAATGAGTCTGCACCCCCAAAGTCTAGCCCAGGGTTGTACAATAGATGATTTCCAGGACCAGGAGACAAGTTTCCAGGGAGCAAGTCGTGGGTTTGTGCGACACTTGCGCACAAACTTCTTTTCCCAGCTACCGGGTTTCTCTGCAGACTAGGAGACCTCTGCCACGCCCCGCTTCCAGGGTGCGTCCCCCGGACTTCGGACCTCGCCTGGCACTGGGGAATCTGTGCAGTGGGATGTCTCCACGTACCCCGGATCTCGGACTTCGCCTGGCGTTGGGAAATCCGTGTAGTGGGATATATCCGCCCTCCCCATTGGCGAAATCCAGCCAGGGTTGCTGCCCCAGCCCTACAGCCTGCGCGCGTGACCAGGACGGCTCCTAACCTGTTTCCATCTTCAAGGCTGCGCTCCCGCCACTCCTCTGAGTCTCAGTGTCCCACCTTTACTCTTATTTGTGGAGTTTTCACTCAGCCAGCTTTCTGGCGATTCTGGGTGATGTTTGTTTTGTTGTTATGTTGTAGTTTTTGAATCGTTGCGCAGGGCAGAACAATAGGTGTTTACCTATGCTGCCATCTTGGTTCTCCCTCCCTCCTAAGGGTTTTAAGGATGATTTTCATGGAGGCTCCAGGGGAAGATTTCAATAGAATATTCACCAGCTTTCCAGAATATTCAGCAGTTTTCCAGACCTTTTCAGGCAATCTGTATATCTCCACGGATTGATTGGCCCTACACCAGGGCAGGAGGTTGTTATTCAATGCAGCTGGTTCTGAGGGCAGCCACGGCTTTGGGAAAGAGCAGAGGGAGATTGACTCCATTTTGTACCATATCCTCCATCTTGTGTAACTTTAGAAACCATGAGATGTGTCAGTTGCTCAGCCCACCCTTAATTCAGCCAATGGGAATGCAAGGGAACTGGCCTGAAGCCAGGGGTATGCTGGTCACAGCCTATCTTTTTGTAGCCAGACCTTGGTCTCACTCTACCTTTGCATGACTAGCCCCAGCCCTCACCCAATCAATTGGAATCGGCCAACTCAGCAGTGCGAGTCGGGCCCCATCTCCCTATAAAATGATTGTGCTTTAGAAAATTTGCTCTCTTTTGCTCCTGCCACTGCATTGGTGGCAGCAGAGGGCCAAGATAGCTTGAATGACGGTTCTTTTGCTTTTGCATCAGACTCGGCTCTCTGGTAGTCTTTGTCGATCTTGAAATCTGGGCATAACATTTAGGGGCTTGCCAGGATCCCCAAGACCCACAAGGGACCCCGACCCAGAGAGCCTGACTGACTGCAATATGTGTTTGTCTGTTTGTGTTTTCCGTCCTTTGCGAGCTCATCTGTAGTCTGGTTCTGCCTGAAGAGGTCTAGGTGGACGCACTGGAGGACCACGGGCCAGAGGACTCGGAAGACGTTCCAATCCTCTGTATGGATGCACATGTATTCCCCTAAAAAATCTGAGATGAGGTGGGTCTCTCCCGCTGGTCAGCATGAGGCCATTGTCTGGAGGGATGTGTATTCCCCTCACTCTGGAGGGACGTGGAATCCCCTCAAAAATCTTAGCTAGCATTCAGTTTTGCTTCCATGGAGTTAGAAGACAGTTTGTTGTTGTTGTTGTTGTTGTTGTTGTTGTTGTTGTGTTGTGTGTGTGTGTGTGTGTGTGTGTGTGTGTGTGTGTGTGTGTTTGTGGGCTCTTGTTTGTCTGGTTGTGTATCTCTGTTTTATTCTGTGGACTAACTGGATGGACATTATGGGACAGAATCAACTGCTCCTTTAAGTATTATGATTGATCATTTCAAAGAGATTAGGGAAAGAGCCAACGACCTCAGTGTGGAGATGCAGACGGGCCAGGAGACCTATTCTTGCTTTGCAGGAGGAGGAGATCACCCAGTTACCTCCCCCCCATCCAGGGAAGCAGACACTGCTCCAAGAGTGGAAGGCAGAGGAGTTCCCATGGGAAGCCCACCCTGCTCAGAGAGAGCAGTCTGCCTCCGTCATCCACTCTCTGAAAAGCCAGTGGGGCTTATTGATTTCCTGAATGAGGCCCAGAAGCTAGTTCAGTGTGTGGACGGGAATCCTACACCTCTTTTCCTCTAACTAGGCCTGAATGGGATTTCAACATGGCAGAAGGTAAGGAGAGGCTCTGGGTCTACCACCAGACTCTAATGGGGGGTCTTTGGATATCTGCTAGGAAGCCAATTAATTTGGAATTAAAGAAGAAGGGTAGTTGCCCTTCCCCACCACCACCCCCAGCTTACAGGTAGACCAGCTTCCTGTATTTTAGCCACTTTAAAGAAAGAATGTGATAATTTTCATTTGAATATCTTCAGACTGGCCACTCAAATCCCCTAGGCAAAGGAAAATTAATGGCCTTTTAAAAAGTCAAGTGGCAGCCTGGGCTTGTTAAACAAATGATAAACAAATTAAATTAAAATTAAGGTATTCAGCTAAGTGAAAATGCCAATGTTGATTGTAGGAAATGCCTGACGCCTCTGAGAAAACATAGTACCATTACAGAGATGATTCGAGCTTGTCGGAATATGGGATTGGGCACTTTTCAAGCAAGTTTACTCGCTGCTGCAGTAACAGTGGGGAATAAGAGGTGTTATAAGTGTGAAAAAAAGACATTTCCAAAAGGAATGTGGACAACCGAGAAGAACTCAAGATAGAGCTCTAGGGAGAGGCATAAATGCTCAATCTCCAGATTCAATCCCTCAGTGTCTTAGATGTCAGAAAAGGGAACCATTGGGCCAGTCAGTGTAGATCAAAATGTCATAGAAATGGGCAGCCTCTAGATCAAGATAGAAGGCATGGTCAATGGCAGGTCAATGGCCAGAGGGGCGCCCCCTCCCTACCCCATCATCAATAGGGGAAATCTGCCCTGCAAGGCCCACAGTGGATTCCCTCATCCAGGCAATTCCACGAAGCACAAGCCTGGATCTTATACCGGTTCCTAAAGGAATTTGTGGTCCTGTGCCATGGGGAACTTTAGAATTAATCTTAGGGAGGAGTGGAATCACTCTAAAAGGATGAACTGTTCTGCCTGGAGTCATTGATTCAGATTATGAAAAAGAAATTAAAGTTATACTAGAATGTAATCATGTTATGCAAATTACTCCAGGGCAAAAAATTGCTCAGATACTACTTCTACCTTATGTTAAGCAAGATGAGGCTATAAATAGAAAAAAAGGACATGAAAGTATTTAATCCCTTCCACTTTGTGGAAGCACCTTGGGTAGGCACTTGAGCATTCTATGTTGGCACAATCCAGTTGCCCACAGCTGTTGCCTGAGTTTTCTGTTCATGCTGAAGGCTTATGGCGGTTGGTACTATGGATCTGTCTCTTGCCCAATGATGTGAATTGGGCCCTCCCTCAAGAAAAAACCTGGGTTCCCCAAGATATGTGACCAAGTGCCAGGTCCCCGCCAGCAGGCAAGGGGATCCCAAGGCAGGCACTGGGCGTGAAGGCCACGTGGGCATAGGCTACCAAGGATAGAGAAATAAACCTCACATCACCCAGCTTGGCCCCAGAGGATGGCTGGTTAGTCAAAGACAGGTAAGATTCCTCATGAGAGGAACAACCTAAGATAGGCAGAGGGGCCATCAGGAGAGAACATGGGGGCCAACAAAGGTGGGACATAGAACCTCACCCCCACCCCAGCATTGCAGGGGCTTGAATACTCGCTCCTTCTGAGGGAGTTCTCCTGCCCCATGGCTACTTCACTTCCCATACCAAGCTTAGATCGGGACCCAGGTAACAAAGACTTGGCCCAGCACAGATTGGGACCGAGGCAACAAACAGAAACTTGGCTCACAGCAGCTACCTTACATCTAGCACCAGGAATGCTCAGGGCCTACTCAAGAATGCAAAACAATCCTTGCCATTAATATTTACAGGGTAAACTAAGATTGTTGTTGGATTATTAAATTTGACAGTAAAATAGCAGTCAAGTTTTCAGATTAATTTAATTTGGCTAAGGTAGGAAATGTACAGCAGGAGAATGACACCTTTTC
Source organism: Antrozous pallidus (assembly GCA_027563665.1). Classification (NCBI taxonomy): domain Eukaryota; kingdom Metazoa; phylum Chordata; class Mammalia; order Chiroptera; family Vespertilionidae; genus Antrozous; species Antrozous pallidus. The sequence goes on along the minus strand of CM050525.1, from coordinate 6,036,498 downwards.
CATATGGTGGCCAAGAAACTGCTAGAAGACATCCTACCCAGGTATGGATTTCCTGCTATGACAGGGTCAGACAACAGACCAGCTTTTATTTCACAGGTAACACAGAGAGTAGCCAAGGCTATAGGGGCAGATTAGAAATTACATTGTTTTTATAAGCCCCAAAGTTCAGGGCAGGTAGAAAGAATGAATAGAATTCTAAAAGAGACCCTTACCAAATTAACCATGGAGACTGGCGGGGACTGGGTGGCTCTCCTTCCGTATGCCCTTTACTGGGTGAGGAACTCTCCTTACACCCTGGGTTTTAAATCATGTTTGGCAGGCCACCCCTCATCATTCCCAACCTCAAGGCCAAGCTTCTTACTGAATTTGTCTCTTAAGAGGGCTCTAGAGGGCACACGAGGACATTTGGCCATGCCTCCATGATGAGGCTGGCCCAACCCCAACACCTCATCAGTACAGACCAGGAGATGCGTTTTTGTCAAGAGGCACCGCCAGAAGACCCTTGAGCCATGCTGGAAGGGCCCCTACCTCGTAGTGCTTACTACACTCACTGCTCTCAAGGTAGACAGCGTCGTAACCTGGGTCCACCACACCCACGTCTACCCAGCTGATCCCGCTGCAGTCTGGGAGGACCTCATTACACAATGGAGTCACAACCCACTCAAGCTCAAGTTATGGCGCATTCGACCCGCCTGATGTCGGTAACTCTGTTGACTCTGTTCACTGTTACCCACACTGCTGGGAATCCACCCTTTTTCCTGGCAATAGTCATGGCCTGCCTCTGGATTCATGCAGCAAGCAGGCCTATGTGCAGCCCTAGGAGAGGAATGTTGTTTTTATGTGACCATTCAGGAATTATTACGGAATCCATGGCCCTCATAAGAGAGGGACTACAGAAGCGGAAAATTGAGAGGGAGTCAATTTGTCAAAGAGCGCATAGGGGCGGTTCAGTTGATGGTTCTGCGAGCCCAGGAAGGCAAGGTAGAAATGCAGTCCATCTCATGATTGAGCCATAAGTTCCAAGACAAGTAGGGAATGAAAGGGCAGAACGGGATTGACTCCATTTTATACCATGTGCTCCATTTTGTGTAACTATGTAGAAAGCACAAGATGTGTCAGTTGCTCAGCCCGCCCTTAATTTAGCCAAGAGGAATGCAGGGGAACTGGCCTGAGGCTAGGGGTATGCTGGTTACATCCTGTCTTTGTGTAGCGAGATCCTGGCCGCACCCTGCCTTTGCATGACTAGCCCCAGACCTCACCCAACCAATTGGAATCGGCCAACTCAGCAGTTCGAGTCTGGCCCCACCTCCCTATGAAATCATTGTGCTTTCCAAAATTTGCTCTCTTTTGCATCCTGCTGCTGCATTGGTGGGGGCAGAGAGCCAAGCTCGAGCTTGTAATAAAGGCTCTTTTGCTTTTGCATCAGATTCAGCTCCCTGGTGGTCTTTGGAGATCATGAAATCTGGGTATAACATAAGCAGAGCAATCTAGAAAGCAAGGAGGCTTCAATCCCACCTGTTGTGACTCAACAAACCTCAGACACACCATTTAGAGCAAGAACATTGCCTCTGACGACTCATTGTGGTTTTAAGGCAGAGCATCAAAGCCTCTGACTGTGGTAACAGAAGAAAGAGGTTGAAATGTCCACCAGGAGAATGATGCTGGACGTCACACCCAAACCAATGGTGGTAATGTGACTCTTCTGGGTTTTCATTGGCTAAATTCAACCATCATTGGGCCCATTACCCTTTGTATAATGTACTTTTCCAGGCCCCCCAGATGCCATTAGGATACCAGTTACTGACTGGCCATTGCAATCTTGGTTTTGGGAAGCTAAGTGGCTCTGGCAAATGATAACTTGAGGTTTTGGTGGCTTATAGGCTTTTGTGGAGTTTTGTCTACAACTGATCTCTTGTTTGGAGACATTATTTCAGATTCCGTGAAACTCAGAATGCTCCCTGAGGTGGAAAGTATTATTTATTTTTTATCATTATTGATTTTTTTCCAGAGAGGAAGGATAGGGATAGAGAATTAGAAACATCGAAGAGAGAGAAACATTGATCAGCTGCCTCCTGCACACCCCCTACTTGGGATGTGTCTGTAACCAAGGTACATGCCCTTGACCAGAATCGAACCTGGGACCCTTCAGTCTGCAGACTGAAGCTCTATCCGCTGAGCCAAACTGGTTAGGGTGGAAAGTATTATTTCATTGATTCCTAAAAACTACAAATCTAAATGAATATATATAGTTATATATTTAAGTTTTTTATTTGAATTTTAGAGAAATGAACTGAATTGGAAAAACACCAATCAGCTGCCTCCTTTATACCCCTAACTCACTGTGAATACAACTTAGAGACCTGGTTTGTGCCCTGACCAGGAATTGAACTGGCAACTTTTATGTCCATTGGAAGATACTCAATCAACTAGCCACTCCAGCTGTCAGATTTTTTTATATTTAACATAAAAATATAACATTGTTTAGAGAAAAAGCAGGCTATAAGAGAATATACATAATCCCATACTACTCATTTCAAAGTAGTGTTGAAGAGTTAGATAGGCCAAGAAGTTGACATTTTCTGCATTGTCTGGATGTCTGTAGGCAGTACACATTAGGAAGCTAAGAAGCTAACAGTTGCTGAATGTTTTACTACAGGTGCCCAGCCCAATTCGATGCTTTACCTGCCTTATTATTTCATTTAATCCTCTCTGCAACCTGAAATGTTTAACCATCTATTTAACGGGAAGGAAATCCAGGCTCAGAAACTCAATGTAAATTGAATTACTGTAGAGTTAATAAAGGCAGGGCTGGAAGTCAAACCTATGTGTCTCTAACAACAGAGCTCTGGTTTCTAATGTTAGGCTCTGCTGCCTCCTAGAGGGTACAATAGGGGATGCATACCCACTAAAACGGGCTAGATGTTATTCTGAGTAACAAACAGGCCCAAATGTTAGTGGTTTATACTAAAGAAGGTATCTTTCTTGTTCATACCACATGAAGATCCTGGTTTCCCTAGCAGTGGAATAAAGTAGAATCACCATGTTGGTACCTAGTAGGTGTTATCAGAAATGGAGTCCATGCATTAGATTACTTTTCAATTTCAGTGGGTTAAATTATTAAACAAGGATATTTATTAATTTAGGGCATAGCTTTTCTTACTCAGATGTGTATTTCTGTCCACAGAAGGGTGGGGAAAGGGAGAATATATATATATTAAGAAAGATGGATTGATGCCTTCTATACTCCCCTTCTAGGGATCGAGTCAATATTGCAGGCATGTGCCCTTATTAGGAATCCAACCGATTCTGTGTGTGTGTGTGTGTGTGTGTGTGTGTGTGTGTGTGTGTGTGTGTAAGTACACCTGCCAGTTGCTAAGTGAACTTAATCATCACCCCAATCCTTTGCACATCCTGGTACCTTTTCCTGGGAGGACCTCCCACATCTCAGTCCACCCATTGCCACAACCAGGGTCCACTAGGATTCTGGGATGAGTGTCTGCAGGTTCCAGGGCAGGAAGAGGGGCTGGAAAGCCCCAGGACCCCACAACCTCAGAGGCCACCACAATGTGAGGCTCTGAAATCAGCTCCACAGAGGAGTCCCCTAAGCGGCTCTGTACCTGCAGGAACCTGTGGAAACTAAAGGTCTGTTGAGGGCCTGGCACCCACCGCCAGGACCCAGGGATTCAGGCTGCTCAGGACCCTGGCCAAGCCCCGGGGCCTGGTGATGCCCGCATCTCTCGGGGCTCAATGTTCCTCTGTTGTTCACAACCAACCCCAGCCCTGTCCCCTGAAAAGGAAAGTAAACTCCTCCTGGAAACCGCCCTCCTCCTCTTTGTCGCCTTTACACACAAACCAGGCCTGGCTGTCCCCACCTCCTGGCTCAGTCACCCCACGACCCTTCCCGGCGGCATCACAGCCCATTGCTCTCCTTCCCCCTCACAACCTGTGTCCCCCACGAGCACTTACTGCTCTGGGGACCTCAACCTGGGCTCAGGGACCTGAGTGGCACTGGCGGCACTGAGGCTGAAGGGTCATTGGGGTAACGCTGAGTGGACTCTGTCAGCGGAGAAGAGGCTCGGACGCCTCAATCCCAAAGGTTGGGCGTCAACAGGCCTCAGACAACCCTGTCCAGGGGGACGCTGCCCCCCATGTCTCCTCCTTCTGGATATGGGCGCGCTGAAGTCTGTGAGCCCGTGAACAGCCTGCGGAAGTCTAAATGTCCACCAGGAAGAGGATTCCGGATGTCTCGCCCTAACCGGATGCACTAGTGCCAAATGCCTTATGTAGTCACTTGGCTTTCTGAGTAATGTAGTTTTCTCAACCACCCAGTAGAGGGTTAGCTTTCCAGCCCAGGAACTTGAGGAACCAGCTTTTGTGGAGCTGCCAGTGGCGCTTGGGAAGGAGGAAATGGGATCAGAGGCTGGTTATCTGGGACAGACTGACTGACCTCCCATAGGAGGGGGGGCGGGGCTGGGAAAGATCCAACAAAGAACGTATACACGGGAGAAATGAGAGATATCAGTAATATTATCAGCAATAACAAAAATTTATTAAAAATATATATATTTCCAGGAAAAAACCAAGATGATGGCATAGGTAAATACCTAGGCTTTTGCCCCGCACAACAATTACAAGAATAGAACTGAAGGACAGAATGCACACTGTCCAGAACCACGGGAAGGCTGGCTGACTGGAAGATCTGAAATTGGAGGGTCATAGACGTGCACACGGATCATCAGAGCCTCTGCAAAGCCCAAGTAAGGTGGAGATTCATGCGCACAAGAGGACAGGGTGTCTGAACCTGGCAGGAGTGCTCTGCCAGGAAGGAGACAAAAACTCCAGGCTGCGCTGAACCCAGTTCGGTTTGCACTCAAAACCCAGGGGAAACCAGGCCCTTACAGGGAGAACCTGTATTGCGGGCGGGATCCCAGGGGAAGAGCCAGAGGCAGACCTCCGTAGGCGTGCATGTGAGTGTGCACAGAGGGATCAAATCAGTTGCTGGCTGTCTGTTAGGAGAAAGGAGCTCTGGCCAGAGGTGGAACTCTGGGGGTGAGCATGAGTACTCACGGTGAGGGCATTCTGTTGACTGTGTGGCTGGCATCTGGTGGAAGGGAAAAGGAGTTCTGATTGCACTGAACCCACGTGCCAGGCTAAAATCTGAGATTCCGGATCCATTGGGCACTGGACATTCTGGTGGCAGGCAAAATACAAGGACACCTTTCTGACAGAGGTGCCTGTGGCAATTGCCTGCAGACACTAGGACCCAGTGACCTCATAGGCCAGGGCTAACTGGAAGCCAGGCTGTCAGCTCAGCCTAAAACTCCGCTCCACCTAGAAACTCTGCCCCATCCAAAATGAGCACAGAGACTTGGGCAAGTTTGCAAATCCAGGCACAGAAGGCTGTCTCCTAGAGTAGACACAGCTGATCCTCACAGTCAGTTGGCCTGGAGGTCAGTTCCTCCCAATGATACCAACAACAAACAAGACTTATCTGCAACAAGGCTGTGTACACAGTCCACAAAGAGGTGCACCAAGAGTGTACACCTCAGGTAACAGGGGAGGCCAAGACACCCAGCACACAAAGCTACCCAACCAACTCAGGGAAGCAGTGAAAATGGGAAGAGAAAGAAAAAGATCGCAAACAAAGGAAATGGAGGAAAACAAATGACTGAATATAGAATTCAAAACCACAGTGATAAGGTATTTCAAGAGGCTCCTAGAAAAAGCCAATAAGCTCAGCGAGAACCTCAAGGATATGCAAAAGGACCAACTAGAAACTAACTGACTGAAATAAAAAATATTTTACAGGAACCCAACAGCAGACTAGAGGAATGCAAGAATCAAGTCAAAGATTTGAAATACCAAGAGGCCAAAAACACTCAACTGAAAAAGAAAAAAGAGTCCAAAAATTTGAGGATAGTGTAAGGAGCCTCTGGGACAATTTCAAACGTACCAACATCAGAATTATGGGGTGCCTGAAGCAGAGAGAGAGCAAGATACAGAAAACATATTTGAAGAAATAATGACTGAAAACTTCCCCCACCTGATGAAAGAAATAGACTTACAAGTTCAGGAAGCACACAGAACCCCAAGCAAAAGGAATCCAAAGAAGACCACACCAAGACACATCATAATTAAAATGCCAAAAACAAAGGACAAAGAGAGAATATTAAAAGCAGCAAGAGAAAAACAGTTAATTACCTACAAGGGAGCACCCATATGCTTGTCAGCTGACTTCTGAACAGAAACTATGCAAGCCAGACGGGAGTGGCAAGAAATCTTCAAAGTGATGAATAGCAAGAACCTACAACCAAGATTACTCTACCCAGCAAAGCTATCATGCAGAATTGAAGGTCAGATAAAGTGCTTCACAGATAAGAAAAAGCTAAAGGAGTGCATCACCACCAAACCAATATTATATGAAATGCTGGAAGATAGTCTTTAAGAAGAGGAAGAAGAGTCCTGACCGGTTTGGCTCAGTGAATAGAGCATCAGCCTGTGGAGTGAAGGGTCCCAGGTTTGATTCCGGTCAAGAGCATGTACCTTGGCTGTGGGCACATCCCCAGTGGGAGGTGTGCAGGAGGCAGCTGATCGATGTTTCTCTGTCATTAATGTTTCTAACTTTCTATCCCTCTCCCTTCCTCTCTGTAAAAAAATCAATAAAATATCTTTTTTTTAAAAATACAGGCAGGAGTGGCTCAATTTGTTGAGCATTATCCCATGACCAGAACATTTGCCAATTAGATTCTCCATCGAGGGCACAATCCCCATTCAGGGGGGCGAGGGGGGGCATAAAGAAGGCAGCCAATCTGTGTTTCTCTTCTTAGTCTCCCTTCTCTCTCTCAAAATCAATTAAAATATCTTTACATTACTTATCCATTTATAGTTATCGTCTTCAGGAAAAATGGAAATAAGACTTTTTACCTCATGAAGCATTCTGAATTTTACAGAATCTGAAACGTGTGAAAATTAACAGATCAGTTGCATATAACAATCCCCAGAAACCTGTCACCAAAATCTCAAGTTGTTACCCATTGCCAATATTTGCTCTCAAATACCAATATTTGGAAAGGTCATTGAGTGACTTGGATCCTAATTCCACCTGGGAGGCCTGGAAAAGTATATTACCCAAAGAACAATGCGCCTAAGAATGGCTGTGTTTAGCCAATGAAAGCCCAGAACAGGCACATTATCCAGGTGTACTTGGATGAGGGTGAAGGTGGGACTTCTGGGGTGTTTGCCTGGTGGTCATTTTGACTTTTTGGTCTATTCAGGGGGGAAAAAAACGAGGTGTCACAAGTAGCACCACTCCCCCGCCCCATTCAGCAGGGTGTGTCTCATGATTTTTGAGCCTAAGCAGTCTGGTATTGAGGCCTCTGTACCTCCCAGACTCCTCTCTGCTTACAGAGTTCTTCTCAGCCACAGCTGTTTTAACCTTCCAGCCTTGGGTATGGGCACCTCTCAGGTCCTGCATCCAGAACAGTGACTTGCTCATGAGTGACACAGGGTGTGATGGGAAAGAGGGTAACCCGTTGCACTGCCAAAATGTACAGATGTGATGGTGTGACTGAGCAGGGGGGATTTGTTTTGTGTCTAAAGGCAACAAAGAAGATGAGGCAAAGTTTTGTGTGAGGTTTTTTATGTTGATTCTCAGGTAACTGGGGCCATGGATGGTCATGAACAAAAGAGTCATTGTCTGAGATAGGGTTCTGAACTTTTCCCAAAAGATCTCAGAAGAACAGCCTGGGAGAGAGAGGACAGTGGTTGGGGACAGGAAGGAGAAGACCTGTAAAAGGTAAGGTAAGTATACAATCCGGCAATCTCTTCTAAGTATGCACTGAGGACAGAATCTTGAGGCAGTGCATGCATTGGAGGTCATGTGGCCTCATTGGCTGGGCAAGCGCACTGAGAAGCCTGAGCCCATGGATCCTGGCGGTGGTTGCCAGGCTCACAACAGACCTTTAGTTTCCACAGATTCCTGCAAATACTGAAACTCTTAAGAGGATTGATTTTTTGCAGCTGATTTCAGGATCTCACACTCTTATGTCCTCTGTGATGGTGGTATTCTGTGAATGGCCTACCACTCTTCTAGTTCTTTGGCCTTAAGACACTAAGCCCACTATCCTAAGCCATGTGAGTGGTTCCTCTTATTCTTTATCAGAGCAATGATATGTTAGAGGTCCTCCCAGTCATAGGTTCCAGAATGTGCAAAGGCTTGAAGTGAAGATTGAGGTGGTTCAGGGATCGGCAGGTATGCTTTATTTTTTGTTTTTTAAATACATTTTTATTGATATTATAGAGGAAGTGAGCGGGAAGGAGGGAAAAGGGGAGGGAGAGAGAGGGAGAGGGAGAGAGAGAGAGGGAGAGAGAGAGAGAGAGAGAGAGAGAGAGAGAGAGAGAGAGAGAGATCTGCTGCTTCCTGCAACCCTCCCACTCAGGATCAAGCCTTCAACTGGGGCAACTGCCTTTGAATGGAATTGAACCCTGGGACCCTCAGTCTTCAGTCCAACACTTCATCCAGTTAGCCAAACTAGCCAGGGCTACTTCATTTTTTAAAATAGAAACTGGTGACTCTGGGACAGGAATCAGGTCTAGAGGAGCTTTGTGACAGCTCCGATGAGTTTTTTCAGGTGATGGGAGGAATGGGAGATTTGGAACAGTGGAAGCAGGTGATCTAACCCAGGTCTCATTAGACTCCCTGTTGCTGCAGCATGATGAACAATGTGTGTGAGGGAGGTTGTAAAAGGATTGGGAAGGGAACTGCTGTGACAGTGATGGGGAGTGTGAGGTTATCTGGCACATGATGATGGCTATGGAGGTGCTACAAGCAGTTGGATTTTGGTTCTGTTTTTAAAGTTGGTCCAGCAGGATTTTCTAATTATGAGGTTGAGACAGAGGTAACAGTTAAAGATGACAGAATGTTTGGATTTCGCAGCTGGAGGTACAGAAGCTCCATAAACTGAGATGGATAAATTCATAGTAGAAAGAGCAATGTACATGTGGGGATGCAAAATTGTTTATGTTAGGCCTATTAGAGTGTGATATATTTCATAGAGCAACTCATGAGTGTCTGATACTCTGAGGAACAGTTCAGGGTGAATAATTTGTTAAATGGTAGTGGAGAGTGTATAAAACAGGGAGGAGCTGTAGATCACATTATTTATTTATTTATTTATTTATTTCCTAGTGGCCTGGTGAACAAAATCCGTGCATATTGAAAAGGTATTAATTAGAGGAAATAATTTAATATTACTATTTGCTCTTTATAATAGAAGTATTAGAAACTAAAAAAAAAATTAGTAAAATGAGGAACCAAGATGGCGGCATAGGTAAAAAATCTATCTTGCCATCATACTCAGCAATTTTAATACTACAACTTAACGAAAGAACAAACATCTTCCAGAATCACCGGAAAGCTGGCCGAGTGAAAATTCCACAAATAAAAGTGAAAATAAGACACGGTGACTCGGAGGAGCGGTGGTAGACAGCATTGAAAGATTCGCACAGAGAGAGGTTTGGAGCACACGCCCGCAGAGAGGGCGGGCAGCTGAAAACTGACCAGTTTTCTCGAACGGGGAGACAAAGACGTCCCACTGGACTGATTCTTCAGCTTTGGGTGAAGTCCAGAGAACGCACTATCATACGGGGTGAAAACTGGACAGTGGGAGGGCACGCCAAAGCTCGGGTGCTGCAAGGTCTCCCGGCTTGTGGAGAAGGCAGCTTGTGTGAACAGCTCAGCTGCGTGACCATGTAGAGAGCGCTCTGTGACATGTCTTTAATTCGGAAAACCGTCAGTCTGCTTTGTTTTACCACCCTGGGTGAGACATTGGGTGTGCAGACTCATTTGGGGAGAGTCTGAATTCCCCGGCAGCTGGTGGAGCTCGGGGGCGGCTCTCTCTCAGAGGTGCTGGTGGCCATTGCCCACGGCGCAGGGTCCCTGGGGCCGCACAGGGCGGAGCTAACGCTGTCTACTTGGCCCGGTGACTCCGCCCATCCAACCTGAGCACAGCTGAGCTTCACAGACAATTGGCCTGGAGGTCAACCCCTTCAAGTGCTAACAAATATTAACCTGAGCTTAACTTCAGCAAGACTGTGCAACCCATATCCACCTCAGGTAACTGGGGAGGCTGAGCCACTGTCCCTAGTAGGAAGTCTGCCACACAAAGCTAATTGACCAACTCAGGGAAGCAGCCACCATGCAGAGACATGGAAAGAAATCAGATGTGAAAGAAATGGAGGGGAAAAAACGACTGGACATTGAATTCAAAACCACGGTTATAGGGTTTTTCAAGAGGCTCCAACAAAAGGTCAAGGACTATAAGGAAATAAGCAAGACTGCAAAGGAAATGAATGAGTCCTACAAGGAAATGAATGAGACCCTCAAAGATATAAAGGAGACTATCAAGGATATGAAAAAGGACCAACCAGAAATTAAGCATACACTGACTGAAATAAAAAAATATTATACAAAGACGTAAAAGTGCTCTGGAGCACCCCAAGAACCAAGTTAAAGATGTGAAATACAAAGAGGTAAAATCCACTCAGCTGAAAAAGCAAGAATCCAAAAAAATTGAAGATAGTGTAAGGGGCCTCTGGAACAACCTCAAGCATACCAACATCCGAATTATAGGGGTGCCAGAAAAAGAGAGAGAGCAAGACAATGAAAACCTATTTGAAGAAATAGTGACCGAAAACTTCCCACACCTGGTGAAAGAAATTGACTTAGGAATCCAAGAAGCGCACTGAACCCCAATATATAGGAACCCCAAGAGGACCACACCAAGGCACATCATAATTAAAATGCCAAGAGCAAAAGACAAAGAGAGAATACTAAAAGCAGCAAGAGAAAAACAGTTGGTTACCTACAGGGGAGCACCCATACGATTGCCAGCGGATTTCTCAACAGAAACGATGCAGGCCAGACGCGAGTGGCAAGAAATATTCAAGGTGATGAACAGCAAGAATCTACAACCAAGATTACTCTATCCAGCAAAGCTATCATGCAGAATTGAAGGTCAGATAAAGTGCTTCGCAGATAAGAAAAAGCTAAAGGAGTTCATCACCACCAAACCAATATTATATGAAATGCTGAAAGATAGTCTTTAAGAAGAGGAAGAAGAAAAAGATAAAAGTGTAAATTAGGAACAACAAATACACATATATCAACAAATGAATCTAAAAATCAAGTGAATTAATAAGCTGATGAACAGGATAAACTGGTGAATGTAACAGAATCACGGACATAGAGAGGGAATGGACTGACAACTCTTGGGGAGAAAGGGGGTGTGGGAAGTGCAGCAAGAGACTGGACAAAAATATGCAACTATGGGAGAGGACAGTAGAGGGGGGTGAGGGCGGAGGGTGGGATAGGTACCAGGTGGAGGGGAACTATAGGGTGAAAAAAAAGGGAACAATGTAATTAATAAACTGAACAATAAAGATAAAAATTTTAAAAAAAGAAAACTAGTAAAATGTATATGAAAACCTTCTTCCTGTCAGAGTCTGGGGCGCATCACAGGACCCAGAGTCAAGTCCCCACTCACTCACATGTGCCTCAAAATCATGTAAGACCCAAGATCTACCTATTTGGGGTAGATCCAGACCTGGCCAGTCCCACCCTTGTCACACCCCGCAGGGCTGGGGCATCCTCAGGTCCCCTGGCCTGGTTCTGGGGCGGACGGTATGGTCTGAGATCCCCCAGCCTGGTACCAGGGTTGGGGTGCGGCTTTAGGTCCCCTGCCAAGCCCTGCCAGGTGGGGGTGCAGCCTGAGGTCTCCTGTCAAGCCCTTCCAGGTATAGAGAACAGTCTGATGTCCCCTAACCTAGCACCAGGATGGGAAGCACATCCTGCCGGTTGAGAGTGTGGCCTGCAGTCCACTGTCAAGCCACACCAGATGGGACGCATGGCCTGAAGTCCCCCAGCCTGGAGCTGAAGCGGGGGCAGCAGCCTGAGGTACCCTAGCCCAGCACCAGGATGGCAAGTACACTTTGCGGTTCCCCCATCAAGCCCCACTGGATAGAGGACATGGCCTCAGGTCCCCTGGCCTGGTGATGGGGCGGCGGTCGAGGCCTGAGGTCCCCTGTCAAGCCCTTCTGAATTGGGGGAGAATGTAGACCTCCCTTCCTTCGTGCTGCAGCCACGGCCCCTGCCAGCCTCCCATCCAGCTGCCATGACCACCTCACGCTCTCCGTGAGCAGGTATGCATAGGGAAGGCTGGGCCAGGATAATTGGGGGAGTTGATGGGGGGGGGCAGCATCCTGGGTGAGCTGGGCCTCACAGCCTCTCTGCTTCAGTTCCCAGTACCCCGGACCTAAGGAGTAGTGCTTTCACAGGGGCCTGGCAGGCACTGGATATGGCTATGCCTGAAAAACAGAAGAAGCCCCCTTTAACTCTGGCTGGAAGTGCGTTTGGAACTTATGGTCAGGGGAAGCCCCTCAACATCAGGGCTGAAATAAAACCTTGGGTAGCCTCCAGAGGGGTGACTTCAGTACTTGGCCGCGGCCATGCCCCTGCTGGCCTCCTGTCCCCCCGCTGCCCTGCCCTCCTGCATGCTGCGCAGCCCTGCCCTCCTGCTCCTGATTGGCTAGTAGCATAGCAAAGGTATGATAATTTGCTTGTTTCTCTTTTATTAGATAGTATTTTAATTTTCATTTATTTATTTTTGGCTTTTCCACCCCTATTTTAATTTTTTAATTTAATAAATCTTTATTCAGATTATTACAAAATTGTTCCTCTTTTTACCTCTACCCGGTTCTCAGCCCATCCTCTGCCCTTACATCCCCCCAACTAACCTCATCCATATGTGTATGATTTTTGTGCAGTCTCTTCTCACAGTCCCACATCCCTTTCTCCCAGAGAATTGTCAGCCCATTTCTTTCTATGCCCCTGATTCTATTATATTCACCAGTTTATTCTGTTCGTCATATTTTTATTCTAGTGATTTTTAGATTCACTTGTTAATATATATGTATTTGTTGTTCATAAATTTTATTTTACCTTTTTCTTTTTCTTCCTCTTCTTTTTTTTAAATATATTTTATTGATTTTTTACAGAGAGGAAGGGAGAGGAGTAGAGAGTTAGAAACATTGATGAAAGAGAAACATTGATCAGCTGCCTCCTGCACACCCCCTACTGGGGATGTGCCCGCAACTAAGGTATATGCCCTTGACTGGAATCGAACTCAGGATCCTTCAGTCCACAGGCCAACGCTCCATCCACTGAGCCAAACCTGTTAGAGCTCTTCCTCCTCTTAAAGAGTACCTTTCATATAATACTGGTTTGGTGTTGATGAACTCCTTTAGCTTTTTCTTATCTGCGAAGCACTTTATCTGATCTTCAATTCTGAATGATAGCTTTGCTGGGTAATCTTCATTGTAGATTCTTGCTATTCATCACTTTGAATATTTCTTGCCACTCCTGTCTGGCCTGCATAGTTTCTGTTGAGAAATCAGCTGACAGTCATATGGATGCTCCCTTGTTGGTAACTAATTGTTTTTCTCTTGCTGCTTTTAATATTCTCTCTTTGTCTTTTGTTCTTGGCATTTTATTTTTTAAAAATATATTTTATTGATTTTTTACAGAGCAGAAGGGAGAGGGATAGAAAGTCAGAAACATCGATGAGAGAGAGACATCGATCAGCCGCCTCTTGCACGCCCCCTACTGGGGATGTGCCCACAGCCAAGGTACATGCCCTTGCCGGAATCGAACCTGGGACCCTTCAATCCGCAGTCCGACGCTCTATCCACTGAGCCAAACCGGTCTCAGCTGTTCTTGGCATTTTAATTATGATGTGTCTTAGTGTGGTCCTCTTTGGATTCCTTTTGTTTGGGGTTCTGTGCACCTCCTGGACATGTAAGTCTATTTCTTTCACCAGGTGGGGGAACATTTTGGTCATTATATCTTCAAATAGGTTTTTAGTATCTTGCTCTCTCTCTTCTTCTGGCACCCCCATAATTTCGATGTTGGTACACTTGAAGTTGTCTCACATGCTTCTTACACTATCTTGATATTTTTGGATTCTTTTTTCTTTTTGCTTTTCTGGCTGAGTGTTTTTTGCTTCTTTGTATTTCAAATTTTTTACTTGATTCTTGCGGTCCTCTACTCTGCTATTAGGTCGCCGTGTAATATTTTTTATTTCAGTCAGTGTATGTTTAATTTCTAGTCGATCCTTTTTCATATCCTTGAGAGTCTTGCTAAATTTTTGGCCTTTTCTCAGAACCCCTTGAAAAACCTTACTTATAACCATGGTTTTGAACTCTAAATCCAGTCGTTTGTTTTCCTCCATTTCTTTTATTTGTGATCTGTTTCTTTGTCTCTGCATTTTCACTGCTTCCCTGAGTTGGTAGAGAAGCTTTGTGTGCTAGGTGTCCTAGAAGGCCCAGTGACTCAGCCTCCCCAGTTACCTGAGGTAGAAACTCTTGGTGCTTCCCTTTGTGGGCTGTGTGTACAATCTTGTTGTAGTTAAGTCTTGATTGTTACTGGTATCACTGGGAGGGATTCACCTTCAGGCCAATTGGCTGTGAGGATCAGTTGTGTCTATTCTGGGAGTACTTCTGTGCTGGAAACACTCTTATGAGACAAGGCTTGCAAAAGCCTCTGTGCTCAGCTTGGATGGGGTAGAGCAGAAATCCTTGGTTTTCCATCAATCCTGTACACGAGGCCCCTGGGTCTCAGTGTCCCTCAGTAATCTCTGCAAGCACCTCTGAGAGAAATCTGCCCTCGGGTTTCGCCCACTGCCAGACAGTTCATTTTCTCCCTGCATCAGTCTCGGTCCCCAGATTCTCGCCAGGAACTGGAGTTCAGTGCAGTAAGGAGCTCCCATCTCCCTCACAAAAGCCAGCTGCACACTCAGCAGTCAGTCCTCTCAGTGAATGCATACCTCCGGACCTCTGCCTTCAACAGTTCCCCTGAGTCCCAGCGCGACTCTCTTTTTCCTGACAGTCCAGATTCACCCCCATATGATTCCGGGTCCCCGTGTCCTCCTGGAACTGGAGCTCAGAGCAGTTGGGAGCTCCCATTTCCCCCCCCCCCACTTGAGAAATCCACTTGCCCACTAGTCGCTAGTGCTCTTCGTGTGTGAATGTGGTCTCCGTACCTCAGCCTTTTGCAGCTCCTCTGAATCTCAATGTGCTTTCTCTTTTCTTCTAGTTGTAGAATTTGCACTCGGCCAGCTTTCCTGTGATTTTGGATGATAGCCGTTTTTTCTTTTAGTAGTAGTTTTTCCTGTAGCTGGAGTCAAAGGCATGCAAAATAATAAATTGTGTTGTTGTTTTTTTGGATTCCCCTAGCCCCTCTAGGTTGTTCAGCTCAAGGTTGTAGCTCAACAGGCAAGAACTCAAAGCTAGAGGAAGGATAATGCTATAATCAGTCCCAGGATGAGTCTTTTGTAAGCAGTCAGCAATCCTGTTGATTCCAATGGCAATAGTCTTTCCTACTTGACAACATTTGCTGCCACTGAAGCAAGACTGTTGCCTCAGGAAATGAGAACTCACATTCAATAAAGTGCACCTTTTCATGTGTGCTATTTGATGAGTCCTGACCTAAAGATGAAGCTGTGAAACTGTCACATGTGACATAAACCACCTGTAATTCATACATAGGGTGGGGCAACAATAGGCTCACATTTGTATGTTTGCAAAATACAGATTATTCTTTTTAAAGTATTTTAGAAAATAATTTTATTCTTTTTTGGAGGGATAGAGAGATGAAGAGAGGGTAAGAGAGAAATAAAAATAGATCTGCTGGCTTCTGCATGCCCACTAATAGGGTTCCATTTGGGGTTGTCCACTGACCTGGAATCAAACCAGAGACCTTTCAGTGAATGGTATGATACCCAAGAAGCTGAGATCACTGGCCCTGGCAGCATTTATTACTGCATTAATCTATTATCTTCCATACAAGCACCTCTAAACCTGCCTTTGCCACATGCTATATTTTCCTAATACTCTGTTATAATTGCTCTTTATGCCTTTCTCTGCCCCCAGGCAGTCATGGATTTTCCTTCTTTACAAATAGTTCTTATTGCTCATAATTTTATAGGCACTACTTGGAGTGTACTCTGTAACAAATACTGGTTTCCTCCATGTACATAGTCATTATGAGGTTCAACACAAATGCTTATGTGGAAAGATAATTTACTTCTTTCTGAGTAATACTGTGTTTGTTGAATAATCTTTTATCTATTGATCTGTTTTTTGTTATTTTTAGATTTGAGGGTATTATAAATAAATCTTCTGGAAATATATGCATTCAGTTCTCTATATAAACATGTTTTATCAAACTATTGTGTAGATGAATGTTTAATAGTTAAGATATGTGGAACTGTGAGCCAATATGGTCATTCCCTTTGCCTTCTCCTTAACCATCAGTAAATAAAAATTTCAAATTTTCTGTATGCAAGGACATACAGTGGTTTACCTTTACAAATGTTAATTCCAGAAATCCATATGATGTTAACTGGCTTTCATTTTAATTCAATGTACCTAAGAGTTATTTTATGGTGAACATTTTTTCTACATTTATTTGCACAGTATTTATCTGTTTTATTGAAATGTCTGCTGAGAGAACTAACCAATTTGGCTCAGTGGATAAAGCCTCGGCCTGCAGACTGAAGTGTCCCAGATTCAATTTTGGTCAAGGGTGTGTGTACCTTGGTTGCAGGCAAATCCCAAGTAGGAGGTCTGCAGGAGGCAGCTGATCAATGTTTCTCTCTCATCGATGTTTCTGACTCCCTGTCCCTCTCCCTTTCTCTCTGTAAAAATGCATATTTGCTGATAACCTTTTTAAAATTGTTTAAATAAATTTATTATTTTAACGGAAGGAGGACTGTGCAGCATTGAGATATATGTTTGAATCTCCCACATTCCTCAGTGACTCAAGTGGCTCCTTTGCCATATGGAGCCATAAGTTTTCAATCCTGAAGGAAAATTGTTTTACCCAGTTTTTTTAATTATTTATTTTAATTTTTTATTAAGTTATTACACATGTTTTACTCCGTTTTAATGCTATATACAACTGAAGCCAACTTATACCCTATACTTAAACATTTAAGCTGCATTGCTAACATTCAGAACCACTCTTATTTAACTCTTAAGCATTTATTAATGCATTAAATGAAGTCCAGGTTTGTAGTATTTATCAATTTTCCTGGCATACAACCACTCATCATGGTATATTTTAAACTGCCAAAGTAATACATGTTTGTATTTTATTTTCAACATCTTGATACAGTTGCAACAAATGTGCTCCAGAATTTTCATAATAACACAGTAAAATTATTGGGGAAGCATAAAATTTTAAACCTTTTTTAAAGTTTCATTTAAGTACAATAGATTTAAGCCATACATTAAAAAATATTTTTAATTTATTTCAGGGAGAAAGGGAGCAGAAGAGATAGAGAAACCCCAATGATGATAGAGAATCACTGATAAGCTGCTTCCCATACCTCCTCTCTGCCTGCGAATTGAGACTGCAGTGTACAACTGAATACACACATGCACAAACACATGCCTGGTGCATGAATTGGTGCACAGGTGAGGTCCAGCTAGCCTGGCCTAGGGGAGGGGACATGGGTGGTTAGCTGGCCTGCCTGCTGGTGGAACTCCTGGTCAAGGGGACAATTTGCATATATTAGCCTTTTATTACGTAGAATATACACTGAGTGGCCAGATTACTATGCATTCAGAGATCATAGTAATCTGGCCAGTCCATGTATATACAGGGTGAAATGGGAGACACCTGTAATACTGTCAATGACAAAAAAATACATTTATAAATTTTAAATACTGTAGCCCACCTGGTGTGCCTCAGTGATTGAGCATGGACTTATGAACCAAAATCATGGCTCTATTCCTGGTCAGGGCACAGACATGAGTTGCAGTCTCCCCCTCCCTCAGAGATCTGTCAGTATGGACGGACCAGTTAAGCAAATGGCCACTCCCTTCTCAACCTCCAGCTCCACTCCTGGGGCCTCAAGATCAATACTCACCAAGGTCATTGACTGGGATGAGTCCTTCTCTGGATCGTTGCTACAACTACATTACCCAGAAAGCACTGCGCCTAGAGTCAAAGGTTAGGAGCATTTTGTTGTCTCCACATCCGGTTAGGGCACAGGACTTCCTGCTTCCTTTCCCTGGAGACCATTTTGCCTCTTCTCTGGATTCAAAGACTCAAGCTTTGTGCTGGTGGCGAGTAGGGGGAGGTGTGGGAGGCAGCGACCCCGCTGGGCAGGGAGGGTCTCAGGCTGGTTGACCCACAATCAGCCGGACTTGAGTCTCCGTGCCCGCCCCCGACTCCTCTCCGCTGACAGAGTTCACTCACCCTCACCCCATTGACCCTCCAGCCTCGGTGCCCGCAACGCTCAGGCCCCACAGCCCAGGTCACAGCTCCCAGAGCAGTGAGTGCCCGTTGGGGACACGGTGTGAGGGCGAAGGAGGGCCACGGGCTGTGATGTCGCCGGGGAAGGCCGTGGGGGCTAAAGGGGGCCTCACCGGGAGGTGGGGAAAGCCAGGCCTGGTTTGTGTCTAAAGGCGACAAAGAGGAGAAGAGGCAGTTTCCGGGAGGAGTTTCCTTCTCCGGGTACGGGGCTGGGGGTGGCTATGAACCACAGAGGGACGTGGCCTGAGATGGGGTTCTAAACGTCCCCACAACTGCCCAGAGGAAAAGCAGACTACAGGAGAGAGGACAGCATGGAGGGGGGAGGAAGAGCCTGTGACTACAGCAACCCAGCAAGAGTGCGCCCTGAGGACCTGCCCTGTGGGGTGCAGGCATCTCCTTGTTAAGTGACCTCGGCCCTGAGCCCCTGGGTCCTCGCGGTGGGTGCCAGGCCCTCAACACATCTTTAGTTCACACAGGTTCCTGCAGGGGACTGGTCTGTGGGGATTATGTCAGGGCCTCAGACTATCGTGGCCTCTGAGACAGTGGGATCCTGGGACTGTCCAACCATTCTTCTCAGGAGACCATGGACCTGGAGACCTTGACAGGACACCAAAGCCAGAATCTTAAGTCCAAGTGAAGGGTCAGATGAGTGGTACGTGATTTCGGCAACCTGTGGAATTGTGATAGGCCCTTCCATGCATAGACTCTAGAATGTACAATGGCTGGAAGTGAAGACTAAGCTGATTCAGGGACAAGCAAGTGTCCATTGTTTAAAAATAGGGACATGAAATAGTGGGACAGGAATCAAGTCCAGAGTAGCTTTGTGACACCTTGGGTTTCTGTTCTGCTGGTGATGGGATCATTGGGGTAACTGGAGCAGTAGAGCAGGTGATGTGTCCCAGGTCTCATTAGACTCCCTGTGATTGCAGCCTGATGCACAACATAGGTGTGAGTATGGTGGTAGGAAGACTAGAATGGAAGCTGCTCTGATGGTCTTGGTGAGTACGACAGTACCTGGGGCATAGTGGTGGTTGTGGATGTGGAAGAAGTAGTTGCATTATGGATCAATGATTTAGGTGTGGTCACCTGGATTTTCTAATTTTGAGGATTTTAGATAGAAGTAAGAATCAGATGATGATTAGGTTTGGATTTAGCATGGAGAAATTTATAGTGGGAAAAGTCATGTTCATGAGGAATATAACATATTTTATTTTTTCCAGTTAGTGTATGAGATATTTCAGAGACCAGTTCATAACCATCTGGAACTATGATAAGAGTCAGCTATGTGAGTGGGGGGCCTGCGGGGTGTTATTGGGGAATAAGGACACATATGTAACACCTTAATTAACAAAGAAGTTTTAAAAAAAAGAGTCAGGGATGATGTGAAGGTTGACATTGGCAGTTGGAGGTATGTAACGACCATCAGCTTAGATGCAGGTATTCATGTTAGGAAGTATACTGTTATTTGGAGATACAAAACTTCCATGTTTTACCTGTTAGGGTTTCTGATATTTCAGGGAGCACTTCATGAGCATCTGGAACTCTGAGGAGCAGTTCGGAATAGAAAGTTCTCTAAAATGTAGTTGGGATAGAAGGAGAAGGGTGAGGTTAGAGATCATTTTCTTTCTTTTTATTTGGAGACCAAAGAGTGAGTCAAAAAGACGAGACTGCATCTGTTGCACATTCATTGTTAAACACACACCAGGATTTTGATTGAGCCTTAACTGGTTGTTGTCGTCAATCAGGTTAATTTGCTTAGGGACATAAGCGGGCATATTTGAGACTCTCTGGGAATGCATTAGGGGACCTTCTGAGATGTGACTTGATTGCTGAAGGCTGTGACTGGTGAACAGACATCAGGTGCAGCTCCAGTGGAGGTAGAGTCTGGTTATCTGATATTTGATGTGGTTCTCAGTAATTGAGTTTTAAGGAAAGCACAGTCAGGGAGGACGGCCTCCACAGCAGAGCTGAAGGCTGCTTCAATGGGTGTGAACTCTCAGAGTTGGTGCTTGAATTTGCCAAGCAGACACTAATATACACATGCTAAGTAATGAGTAGGAAGTCAAGGAGATTACCCGGGGTCCTGTGGGTGTGAGTGCAGGTGTGAGATAGGTGTGGGATAAAGAGTGATGTGCCATTGGAGTAGTCATGTCTCTTCATAGTTAAAAGGCCCTGACATTGACAAAAGGGGAAATGAAGTTTGAGTCAATTACTGGTGATGTCTGGAAATATGATCTGGTGAATTTCAGATTAATTCCTGAAAAGAGGGTATGGTCTTGTGATACATTCCTGGTCCAGAGCTTCAGTGAAATTTATGTGCACACCTGTCTTTTGTTATTGAGGGCTATAACAGTGATTCAGTAAGAATGAGATAGCATACATCAGTGTCCTCTGTGCTTGAAAATCTCCATTGGCGTAAAGAGGGGAGAAGGGTAAGAGAGAAACACATTACAGAGGTGGTGGATTAGAATTTTGGAAAAGAAGATGATTAGGAAATACACTATGCTCATTATGGCACATTTGTGTTACCATTGAAATTGTGCCTCTGGGAATCTAGCTGTGTGAGAAGTGTGGTTCCAAGAATTATGTGCAGCACCTAGAGCAAAGTGATAACTTTAGCACCATGGGATTGGCTTCAAAAGGTTGAACAATATCACAACCTTGTAATACCCTGAATTGGGGGACAACAAGGTGATTGCTAATCAAGTACAGTGTCCAATCACTCACAGTCTCATTATGGACAACATCTCTCCCTACCCTATGTTCATGACACCCACTGTATTAGAAAAAGAGTGTTGTCTACATATGAGTTCCAGAGAATAGGTATCATCTAAAAGCTCATTTGCCCTTATTGTTGGGGGAATACACAGCATTAGTAGGGACAGAAGGAGAGAATGATTTTGATGGGACCAAGGCCTGGTATCTTTTCTGATGTGGGGAGTCGAGGGAGCAGATAGTTGTGGACATTGGGGAGTATTATGAACATAAAATCTTAGGAGAGAAACTCATTATGGACTGAACTACCCTCATTATGACAGGATATGGACTTTGAAGATGTGGCCATTGCCTTCTCTGAGGAGGAGTGGGAGCTCCTTGATGAGGCTCAGAGACTTCTGTATTGCAAGATGATGGTAGAAGTTTTTGCACTGGTCTCATCTGTAGGTAAGACCTTCACATCTCTCCTAGTGTCCTGAGGTGATGACCTCTCTTTTTCTCTTTTCCGCATATAGCTCTCACAGCCAGACCACGGGCTTTACTTGTTTTCTCCATTGTCCTGTCAAGTGTTATGTGGCTGAGAGAGCGGAGTTATTTGGAGAGACCTGAGCAAAGGACTTCTTGAATATGCCTCACACCCATATCCTCAGATAGGGCAGGAAGTGTCTGGGAGTCAGTATTGTTGCAAACAGCTTAATGGGTCCAGCTTGGACTTTTTCTTTCTGGAAGGGTGTCTTATGTCCACATCCATGGCTTCCACTTTGGCACCATTTCTTCAATTACAGGCTCTTTGTGTCTGACTGTGCCAGGTTATGGTCTTTACTTGCATGAACCATGGCGGTTCTTGAGACGACCTCATTCCATTGTTTGTAATATTCTGTTCCCTGAATACTAATGGATACTTTCTTGCTCTGGGCCAGTGCTGGCTGCTCACCTCTGTTGTCTTTCATAAAACTGAGAACATTTGTGTTTTATGTGCTTGTATAGTACAAGGTGCAAGGAGAACCCTGTTTGTTCACCGGGTGAACATGCAGGATAATGTAAAGGGTTGCCTGGCCATCCTGAGTTGCAACTGAAGAGATGTATCACATAAGGGTGGTGTTTAGATCATATTAGGAACATGCTCATGTCCAAGTTTAGGTTGAGGTGCCACTGGAAACACATGATTTCTACCTTTTCATTCCCATGCTTGACACTTACTTGACATTTCTTTTTTCTATGACTTCCTGGTTTCTGGCTACCTTCACCTTTTTGCCCTTTTTTCATCACCTGTTCCTATGAACTGCTTTATCTGCAGTATTCCCAAATATTGACCTGCATACATATTATGATGTGCACAGATGTGCTTCATTAGAACCCAAACAAGATTCTCACTTCTTGAATTTTATGTGGAATAAGATGTAAGTGACCTTCAGCACAGCTTTGCCCATGTCACAAACAGACAAGCCCTGTTGAACACTGTTAACAGAAGAATGAGCAGTGGATCCAGATTTTGTTTCATGTGGTGCTTGCCATGATTTTTCATATTTTGTTTGAGATCTCTGTATGATGACTTTAAGTGGCCCAGATCTTCAAGCAACATCTTATCAATATTTCCTTCAGATATTTTACTGTCAGACAATTGCATGGAATCAGTGTATTATATGTGTGACACAGTTCTGTAATGAGACTTTTCCCTGTCACCACAGTCCACATTAATTTTATCACCATTTTTCTTTTTTCAGGTTGTTGGCATAGAACAGATGATTCAGAAGCCTGTTCTGAACAGAGTGTATCTATACAAGGACAGTCACAGGTCAGTACTTCTAAGAAAGCTCCCACAACCCAGAGGACCCATCTCTGTCAGAGGTGTTTATGGTCAAAGATATTCTGCACCTGACTAAGTCACAAGCAGCAGACATTGAGCAGAAAGGCTTCTTCAGTGACCCATGTGTAAGAGACTTCTGTTTCAGTGCATACCCTTCCCATCAATAGAGGGAAGCCAGGGGAGAGAAGGCCTGAAAGAAGCTGTGGACAGGGCCTCATTTGTGACCAAGTGCAACTTCTATTTATCTGGGCGGCCTTCAACCAGTAGGGGTGTCGGGGTAGACTTCCCATCCTCCTCAGTGCTTCTCCGCAACCACGCCCCTCTTAACACTAAAGAGTCACACAGTCGCAGTGAGATTTCACAGAAATTTCTTTTTTTTGAATATATATATTTTTTTGCTTTTTCACAGAGAGGAAGGGAGATAGAAAGTCAGATAGAAAGTCAGAAACATTGATGGGAGAGAAACATCCATCAGCTGCCTCTTGCACACCTCCAACTGGGGATGTGCTCACAGCCAAGGTACATGCCCTTGACCGGAATTGAACCTGGGACCTTTCAGTCTGCAGGCTGACGCTCTATCCACTGAGCCAAACCAGTTTGGCCACAGGAATTTCTTAATAGAAAATGGCATCACCAGTGGGATGATTGTGAAAAAGCTGCCTGGCACACCCAGAACCTAGTTCAACATCAATCATCTCGTCTGGGGATTTGAAATATGTATTGTTAACCTCAATAGACCTAGGAGAGTTCACACTGGAGAAAAGTCCTATGAATATACTGATTGTGGGAAGCTGTTCAATTACAGGTCTTCCCTCACTGAACACCACAGTGTTCACACTGGAGAAAAACCTTACGAGTGTAGTGAATTAGAAGCAATAGTCAGCTCTTTACACACAAGAGAGTTCACACTAGAGAAAAGCTGTATCAGTGTAGTGATTTGGGAAATCATTTATAAGCAATAGTCACCTCCTTATGCACAAGAGAGTTCACACTGGAGAAAAACCATATGAGTGTAGTGACTGGGAAATGTTTTAGGCAAAAAGGTCACCTCTTTATGCACCAGAGAGTTCACACTGGAGAAAATGTAGTGATTGTGGCAAATACTTTAGTGAAAGCACTAACCTCCTTAAACACCACAGAGTTCACACTGGAGAAAAACTGGATGAGTGTAGTGAATGTGGGAAATCTTTTAGTAACAATAGTATCCTCCATATCCACCATTCAGTTCACACTGGGAAAAAACCATCTGAGTATAGTGAATGTGGGAAATCATTTAGAAGCAGTACTCACCTCCTAATCCACAAGAGAGTTCACACTGGAGAAAAGCCATGAGTGTAGGGACTGTGGGAAATGTTTTAGGCAGAAAAGTCATCTTCTTATCCACCACAGAGTTCACACTGGATAAAAGCCTTATTAGTGTAGTGACGGTGGGAAGTGCTTCAGCAGTAACTCTACTCTCATCCAACATAGCAAAGTTCACACTGGAGAAAAACCATCTGAGTGTAGTGTCTGTGGGAAGTGCTTCCATCAAAGCTCTAACCTTATTAAGCACGTCATAGTTCACACTGCAGGAACACCTTATTAGTTTTTGTAATTGTGACTTTGTTTTTGTACCTTTAGTTTTGTTGGTTTTAGTTACTGCCTGGGTTGATTTGAAAGCACAATTGTGATGTGGCATCATACACACTTAACAGATATTGTGGGGATCTCAAACTTTCTGTACTTAAGAACAAAATAGCTTCATGAGAGAATTCTCTTTGTCCAATTTTCTTTGCATTACTGCCCAAGGCCTTGAAATAAAGACCACATGACTTTGTGGTTTTATTTTGAAGGTTTGATCCCCATCCCACCATTTCATTGGGTGTGTGAGGCATTCGGTCATTGTATTTCTCTCTCATACCCCTCCCATTCTCTCTCAAAAAAGAAAAAAAAAAGACCATCCACTCTTCTTTGCTGAGATGGGGTTAAGCCTGCACAACACACCTTCCTTTATTGTTTCCTGCCATTGCCTGCGATGTTCCCCCTGAAGCTGGGCACACTGTGTCCTTTCCAGGAGCTGGCAGAGAGGACACCAAGGCAGGTCCCTGGGAGGGATTGGCGTTCTGTGTCTGCCTGAGAGGACTTGGCCAGGGCTCTTCTGTCTCCATCCAGAGGTCTCTCCAGCCTATTCTTCCCATCCCCAGGCTCCTGGCCCACTACAACTGAACCTACTTTCTCTGGGAGAAGCCTCCTAATGCTTTGATCCCCACATCAGTTCACCTTAGAAAAAGTCCGCCTCGAGCAAGCCCAATTTCACCCCTGAAACCCACTGGTTTTCTTTGAGTCTATTTTTGCATTCTTGGGGTAATTTTCTACTTAGATTTTATTAAAAACTAGAGGCCCAGTGCACAAAAATTTGTGCATGAGGAGGGGTCACTCAGCCTGGCCTGCCCACCCCGCCTCAAGTCGAGGAGCCCTCACATGATTCCCTACTAAGGGCTTAGGCTCACCCCTCTGATCAGGTATATAGATACTTTCTGGAGACATCACGGACTCCTTACTTATTTCTTTCCTTTGTGGTTGGAAGACGGGGGACTAAAAGGTGGAGACAACTGTGGCCAGGCCTGGGCTTTTGTAGGCAGCAAAGATAGGGAGAAGGCTGGGGAAAATCAAGACGCATTTTCTTCAATTGTCCTCCCTGTTTCCTGGTCCCCTCCTTTGTTTTTCCCTTCCGATTTTGGAATCTTGGGCCTGGGACCAACCAGTGCCCAGCAGTGGTGTTCAGACCTTTAACTTCTCTGCTGAATGAACAACCACCTTGCAATCCATTCGGGGCTGTTTTCACATGGCTAAAGCACTGGGAATCCACAGCTCCAGCCTTTTTTTTCTTGGTTTCCTCTTGCATTGGATGTAAAGGTCACCGAGACTGTTAAGCAGCTCTGTGCTGGGGGGTGGGGGAATGATGATTTAGAGAGGAAACACCAAGTCCCAGATTAGGGACAAAGCAAACAGCTCCACTTTTCTGGCCAGGGAAACAGGCAGGCAGCTTCACCTCAGTGCTGGGTGGGATGTTAGTGCTGTGCAAGCGTGGTCATGCCTCAGCTGTGGGATGAAGTCCCCCCGCCATCCCTGCCCCTGAGTCCTGTGCATGCACAACCCATTGACTAGTTGTGAGTTGGACACCATAGTTGACAAATTAGCATTTTGCCTCTTTATTATCTTATCTAATAAAAGAGCAACATGCAAATGTGACCTACCTTGGCTCCTGATTGGCTATACTGCCAGCCAATCAGGAGCAGAGGGCGTGACTGGGGCATGGCCACGCCTTGACTGGACGCCAGTGAACACTTCCCTTCACAAATGCTTCACTTCATGTCTGTGGGGAACACTTCGCTTCACACCAGCGCCAGCTGGGAATGCTTTGCTTCACGCTGGCGGGGGCAGGGAACGAAGCAGGGACCATGCCTCTGCACAGGTTGTTTTCGAGGGCCTAACGAGCGAGTGGGAGAGGCTCGATCCTTGAGGCATCCGTGGTACAGGGAGGGCTGGGCCAGGACAGCACCATACTTTCAAAGAAAATTGTTTCCCACTTAAACATCCTCTGACGAGTATCTTTAAAAAAGAAGTAAATATTCAGCCATTGTCACACCGTGAAAAAGTTAAGGTAATTTCTTAATATCACCTAATATCCACTGTACATTCAGATGTCTTTGTTTCAAAGATGCCTTTTACTGTTGGTTTGCCCCCTCTGGAGGCTACCCAAGGTCTTCTTTCAGCCCTGATGTTGGACTGCTTCCCCCAATCATAAGTTCCCAGCACACATCCAGCCAGAGTTAGAGGGGGCTTCTTCTGTTTTTAAGGCATCACCATATCCAGTGCCTGCCAGGCCCCTGTGAAAGCACTACTCCTTAGGTCCAGGGTGCTGGGAGCTGAAGCAGAGAGGCTGTGAGGTCCAGCTTACCCAGGATGCTGGCTCCCATCACCCACTCCCAATTATACTGGCCCAGCCTTCCCTATGCATACCTGCTCATAGAGAGCTTGGGGTGGTCGTGGCAGCTAGATGGAAGGCTGGCAGGGGGTGTGGCTGCAGCACGAGGGAAGGAAGGCCTACACCCTCCCCCAATCCAGAGGGGCTTGACAAGGGACCACAGGCCACGCCCCCCACCGGGCAAGGCTTTACAGGGAACCTCAAGGTGTGCTTCCTGCCCTGGTGCTGGGCTAGGTTACCTCAGACTGCTCCCCCCACCCTAGCTCCAGGCTGGGGGACCTCAGGCCAAGCCTCTCACCTGGTGCGGCTTGACGGGACTACAGGCCACACTCCAACCCAGCAGGGCTTGTCAGGGGACCTCAGGCTGTGCCCCCCACCCAGCAGGGCTTTGCAGGGAACCTGAGCCTGTGCCCTTGTGCCTGGGGGGATTGATGGGGGACCTGAGCCTGTGCCTCCCTCTCGGTGCTGGGCTGGGGGACTTAAAGCTATGCTCCTCCGCCTGGTGCAGCTTGACGGGAGACCTCAGGCCATGACCCCCACCCAGCAGGGCTTGACAGGGCATCTCAGGTCATGTCTCCCACCTGGTGGGACTTGATGGGGGACCTCAGGCCACGCCCGCATCCTGGTACTGTGCCAGGGAACCTGAGGACACACCCTGCCTTGGGTGGCTTGACAAGAGTGGGACTGGCAGGGTCTGGATCTACTTCACTGCGGGGGAGGGGAGTGCTCCTGGGTCTGGGTCTTGAGGCACATGTGAGTGAATGGGGACTTGACTCTGGGCCCCGCGGTGCGCCCCAGACTCTGACAGGAGAAAGATTTCACTAATTTTCTTTAGTCTCTGATACTTCTATTTTAGAGAAAGAGCAAATAGCAATATTAAATTATTTCCTCTAATTAATACCCTTTTAATGTGCACAAATCTCATGCACTGGGCCACTAGTATACGATAAAGCACACACCCTCCTCCCCCAACTTTCCTGAAGTCCTAGAGGTCACATGTGTTCTCTAGGAAATGGTGCTATATATTTTCAATGCTGAGAACATTCTGCAATACAAGCATTTCCGGCAGGGAAAGATTGGTCTCATGATACCACATTGCAGGGTACACTCTGGTTGGTCTGCCCACCTGGCTAATTCTGGCCAGTGCAGAGCAGACCCCTTCCCCTATCGTGAGGTTATGGACTCCGGAATGGAGGATAGTGTGCTACGAGGTGTGTGGTTGATGGAGTTGAGAAGTTGGGGGCTTCAGACACATTGGTGAGGGTGCTTCCTGTCAGCCCATGGAGTAGGGTCCTTGAGTGGGAGGGCTGATGGGAAATTCCAATGATGAGAACTTAAGTCAGGCCGGGTGGAGGGGCCACAGCCAATGGAGAGGACAGATGAGACCTGTAAAGACTAAGGGTGTGAACACTGTGGACCTCGACTGGTCCAGAGTCTGGAGGTAATGAGTCACCTGCCCTTGCAAAGTGGTTGTTCTAGTGGAGGACAGCACCCAAACAAGGGGGCAGGGTAGCTGTGACAGGTGATAGGAGCTCCGGGGGAAAGTTAGGCCAGGTGTGGTCAGTGGGGTCTCCTGTGGAGTCTGGGAAGGGGTGACAGGCTCCAGATGGCAGTCTGTGGGGAGCATGCCTGCTCATTTGGGAGGTCAACTTGGCTGTTTTGAACAACCCGGATAAGAAAGGGGGGATCTTGGGTGGGCTGTGGGCTTTATGAAAGGACTTGTCCTTCTCAGCAGCCTCACAGTTTGCCTTTAGCCCCAGGCTGCCTTTGCAAGAGCTAATGTGGGGAAACTTTAGCAAAATCACTGCCCAGTGGGAAAGTGACAGGACTGAATGCAAACAAAGACCCCAGTGGCTTAAATATTTTGACTTATTTATGATTAAAATGTATTTGTAAGGTTCTTTGTTATACTCACCACAAGGGTAATGGAAAATACAGAAATGTACAAGTAGACAACGTTAGTAACTTCCACAGAACTTCAAAAATCGTGCCGACATGCCGAAGCCGGTTTTGCTCAGTGGATAGAGCGTCAGCCTGGGGACTGCAAGATTCTGGGTTCGGTTCTGGTCAAGGGCGTGTACCTTGGTTGCAGGCACATCCCCAGTAGGGTGTGTGCAGGAGGCAGCTGATCAATGTTTCTGTCTCATCGATGTCTCTAACTCTGTCCCTCTCCCTTCCTCTCTGTAAAAAATCAGTAAAATATATTTTTAAAAAATCTTGCTGGAACTAGCTGGTTTGGCTTAGTGAATAGAGCATCAGCCTGCAAACTGTAGGTCCCATGTTTGATTCCAGTCAAGGGCACATGCCCGGGTTGTGGCTCGACCCCCAGTTGTTGGCATGCAGATGGCAGCTAATCAATGATTCTCATCATTAATGTTTCTATCTCTCACTCCCAAAATATTTTTTAAATCTTGCCAAACGTGCCGAGACCGGTTTGGCTCAGTGGATAGGGTGTCGGACTGCGGACTGAAGGGTCCCAGGTTCGATTCCGGCAAGGGCATGTACCTTGGCTGCGGGCACATCCCCAGTGGGGGGCATGCAAGAGGCGGCTGATCGATGTCTCTCTCTCATTGATGTTTCTGACTTTCTATCCCTCTCCCTTCCGCTCTGTAAAAAATCAATAAAATATATTTTTTTAAAAAAAATCTTGCCAAACGTGACAACGGCACAGCATATGTAATAGATGAAATATTGGAGATAATGAGGAGCCTTAGACATTTGCAATAGATCTGTCTCCAAAAACCATCTTTAAAAATACTACATCAGTCTCCACATGGGCTCGAAGGGAGCCTCTGCTTTAGGAAGGACTGCATGTTGGCTGACTCATAATTCTGCTTCCCTGGCTGAGTTTTTAGACATTAGAAATGTGGTTTCTCTAGGGAAAGCACAGTTCCTAGTTCATCATGAGTTGTTCCCACCCCAGTGTCCCAAGCTATGATGGATCCCTCAGAAACAGCTGCTCCATTGAGAAAGTTATATTTATCACTCAAAAACTAACATATGTTAAAAAAGAAACACGAGCCCTAACTGGTTTGCTTCAGTGGATAGAGCATTGGCCTGCGGACTCAAGTGTCCCAGGTTCTATTCTGGTCAGTGGCATGTACTTTAATTGCTGGCACATACCCAGTGGGGAGTGTGCAGGAGGCAGCTGATTGATGTTTCTCTGTCATCGATGATTCTAATTCTCCATCCTTCTCCCTTTCTCTCTGTAAAAAAAATTAATATGTTTAAAAAAAGAAACATGACTTTATTCAGAAATCTTTGGGTTTTAGTACTTAAATAAATGCAAAGTGGGGACCATGACTGTAATACAAAGAGTGTGGGTTTTTCTAAAATTCGTGATACTGATTATCTTAGTCTCTCATGGAAAAGAAGACGGACATCTGAGTTCAGAGCATTCTGATAACTGTTCTAGAGAGGTGGTTCTAGAGTTAACAGCATGTTCTTAAAGATAGTGTTAACTTTAACTTTTTTTGTTTTTAAATTTGCACCAGAGGAGATGAGAGAGAGAGAGAGAGAGAGAGAGAGAGAGAGAGAGAGAGAGAGAGAGAGAATGAGCACTAAGAGAAGAAAGAGAAGACTGATATGAGAGGAAATATGGGTCAATTGCCTCCCATGAATGACCCGACCAGGGATGGAGTCCCCAACCTAGACATGTTCCCTTACCAAGAATCAAACATGTACTTTTCGAATAGGCATATGAAATAAAGCTCTAAGCAACTGAACCACATAGCCAAGACAGCACCTCAATTCTTACTAATTCCTTCAAGACAGTGAATTAGTATGACTCAGCATTTGGGGGAGTGTTTGGTTTGCATGTTGCGTGTTGGTTATATGTGTGAATTTGCTTCCCCTTCATGTATTCCTAATTGTATCTGTGTCTGTCTGTGTCCCCTTTTTGTCTTTGTTCTGAGTCTGTATAAGTGGACTCAGGTGTGTGTGTGTGTGTCCATTGTGTGTGGATATGCCCTGTGGTATATGCAGTGTTTTCTCATCTGTGTATTGCTATGTGTATGTTCCCATCTAGGTGTTACTGGTGTTTACAACGTGGGTCCCTGTGAGCCTGACCATAAGCTCTGCACCTGAGTGCCCACCACAGGCTGTGAGTGCGCTGTATCTGAGTGTGTCCCTGTGAGTGCAGCTTCTGTTGTCTGTATGTTTCCCTGTGAGTCTGTGTGGCTATACACCCTGGCAGCAGGCTGCTGCATTGGCAATATCCATAGGGCTAATGGGAAGGATAATATGTTCTTTCCTGACCTGCTGGCTGAGCCACATGTGTCCTGTACTTCCAGCTTCTGGTGTCCCCCTGGGGCTCTCATCACAGGCCCAAAGGATGAAGTGAAGGGTCAGTTCATGGAACCCTAGGCTGGGGGAAGGTGGGGACTTGGGGAAGACTCTGATGTCAGAAAGGACTTAAAGAGTGTGGAGGTGTGATTTTTGGGAGGACTCTAGGCCATCAAGGAGGACTCTAGGCCTTCAAGAATGGCTGGTAGGATCCTGGTTTTTTGAAATGAATAAATAGGTGGGTGCATATAGGGGAGAGATGAAGAGGAAGGTTCCTGGGCTCTTGAGTGCCATTTATGAATGAGGAAATGGATACCCCTGAAGAGGGATGGGGGTAATTTGGGTTCCTAATCCCTGGACAGCAGGTCACCCCATTACCCGTGGGAAATCTTGACTGACACCTAATAGAGGAAGATGCCTGGGCTCCTCTGAGCATCACTCCTGGACCTTCGATCCCTGGTCATCTATTGAGTGTGCATGGTCACCTGGTAACACTGAGGCCAGGAGGCAGAATAGGCTCAGTGGTCTCTGCAGTGGGATCGGGAAAATATGAAAGGTCCACATTTAGCACAGGTTCCTTCACAGGATGAATGGAAACTACAGGATCACCATGGATGTTAATTCAGCCAACCTGATGAACCACTCACCTGGGCAATGCAAATGACAAAGAGGCTTGGAGGCAGGGTAGTGACTGCTTTGAATATAAGAGAATATAGACGCTGGAATGCTTGCAATCCAATAACCTTCCCAGTCAACTCTCTCAACATGTAGTCTTCATGTCCAGCACAGTGTGGGAGCCAAGGCAGTAGGATTTAATAGTACCTAGAATCAGTTTCAGAAGTAAGTTCTGAGTTTTCTGCCCATGATACCTGACCAAGCTCCTTTTTCTGAAGTTCACTCCGATAAATATTGGGTTTTGGGCTGCTTAGGGACAAACTCTTGGTGGAGGAGGAGAAAGCAAACCATCCTGACGGGCTTCCACTGTCATTTCCTAACAATCCGCACTCCTCTCCTTTGTCCCTGAGCAGCCCCAAAAGACGCTGGCACCATGGGGTTGCCTTACTGTGGCACAGCCAGCAGGTCAGATTCTGCTACTGACCCTGATGTTGGCTGCAGCCAATGATATGC
Organism: Antrozous pallidus; assembly: GCA_027563665.1. Taxonomy (NCBI): domain Eukaryota; kingdom Metazoa; phylum Chordata; class Mammalia; order Chiroptera; family Vespertilionidae; genus Antrozous; species Antrozous pallidus. The sequence continues at coordinate 6,004,221 of CM050525.1, read as the reverse complement.
TTTGACCAATGAAATGTGGTTGGAGTCAAGCCTGTCTCCTATTACAGAAGAGTCTGGAACCAGTGAGATGGCCGCCCTCTCTGTCCATTTCTGATAACTCCCAGTAGGAACCTACATGTTGGCTGTTCCTTTATCCTGATTCCAGAAGAACCAAGGTGTTCATGTACTATGAACAAGAAAGATACCTTCTTTAGTATAAGCCACTAAAGCTTTGGGGCTGTTCATAACACACAACAACATCTAGTCTGTCCTAATGGAAATGTGTTCCCCTATTCTATGTGCTAGGAGGCAGCAGAACCTAAAAGAACCCAGAACTCTGTTGTTAGAGACACCTGGGTTTGACTTCCAGTCCTGCCTTTATTGATTCTACAATCACAACTTACTGTATATTGAGTCTCTGAGCCTGATGTTTAAACAATCTCAGTTTGCCGAGACCAGTTTGGCTCAGTGGATAGAGCGTCGGACTGCGGACTGAAGGGTCCCGGGTTCGATTCCGGCAAGGGCATATACCTTGGCTGCGGGCACATCCCCAGTAGGGGGCGTGCAAGAGGCAGCTGATCGGTGTCTCTCATTGATGTTTCTGACTTTCTATGCCTCTCCCTTCCGCTCTGTAAAAAATCAATAAAATATATTTTAAAAAATAATAATAAAAAATAAACAATCTCAGTTTGGAAAGAGGATTAAATGAAATAATAATGCAGGTAAAGCATTGAATCCCAGAGCCTGCACCTGTAGTAAATATTCAGTAACTGTTAGCTCCTTAATATCACAGACATACAGGCAATGTAGGAACTGTCAATGGGTTGACCTATGTGTTCTTGAAATTTTTCTTTTTAAACGAATAGGATAGGATTACATATATTTTCTCATAGCCTGCTTTTTCTCTTAATAATGTCACATTTTTTTAAAATATATTTTATTGATTTTTTTACAGAGCAGAAGGGAGAGGGATAGAAAGTCAGAAAGATCGATGAGAGAGAGACATCGATCAGCTGCCTCTTGCACGCCCCCTACTGGGGATGTGCCCACAGCCAAGGTACATGCCCTTGCCGGAATCGAACCCAGGACCCTTCAGTCCGCAGTCCGACGCTCTATCCACTGAGCCAAACCAGTCTTGGCAATAATGTCACATTTTGATGTTAATAAATAAAAAGCCAGGCTGGAGTGGCTCAAATTGTTGAGTGTAGTCCCATGCACAAAAAGAATGCCTATTCACTTCTTATTTGAGGGCACATGTTGTGGTAATGGGCTAGATCCCATTAGGGGCTAGGTAGGAGAGGTATATTCTCTCCTTCTTCTCTCTGTAAAAGTCAATCAAAACAACTTTGCATATATTTATCCATTTAGATTTGTGGTCTTCAGGAATAATTGAAATAATACTTTTCACCTGAGGGAGCATTAGAAGGGCCATGGAATCTGAAACAATGTTTCCAAACAAGACTTCAGTTTTATATACAACACTCCTCAGAAAATGTGACCAGCCCTAAAACATAAAGTTGTCAGTTCCCAGTGTCACTTGGATGCCCCAGAGCAGTATTCACAATGGTCAATGATTGACTGGGATCTTAGTGTCCCATTTGAGGCTAGACTGCTACATTACCCAAAGGGGTCATGTAGCCATTGAAAGGGATTAACCAATGAAAGCCCAGGAGAGGCACATTATCTCTAAGTTCATTGGTTGGACTTGACTTCCAGGGTCTTTCTCCTGTTGGTGAATTTGACCTTTGCAGTGTGTTCACAGAGTCAGAGGCTACAGTGCTGGGTCACGAGGCGTCAGAGACAGTGTCCCCACAGTGCAGCTGTGTGTCTGAGTCTGGTTGAGTCACAACAGGCTGCGATTGAGTCCTCCGGGCCTCCCAAACTACTTTCTGCTTCCAGAGTTCCACCCGGTCTCACATCATTTTCCCTCCAGCTTTGGGTATAGATGCCTGTCCCGCCCTGCAGCCCAGGTCTGAGCACCGGAACAGTGAGTTGCTTGAGGGTGCCACATGGTGTGACTGGGTGGAGCGGTTGACAGGCTGAAAGGCCATTTTGTAAGGCCTTGGTGGTGTGAGTGAAGAGGGAGGATTGGGGGAATCTTGGCCTGTTGTATGTCTAAAGGCAACAAAGGAGATGAAGCAAAGTTTTGTGTGAGGTGTTTTACTTCATTTTCAGGAAGCTGCTGCCCTCAATGGCTGTGAACAAAAGAGGAACAATGTATGAGTTAGGGTACTAAACTTTTTCAAAACTTCTCAGAGGAAGAACATACTAGAAGAGAGAGAATAGCAGTGAGGGACGGGAAGGGGAAATCCTGTGAGAGCTCCGAAGTCATGCACACATCACCCAGCCGGTTGGGCCAGGGCTCTGAGCAGTGTGAGCCCTTGGGTCCTGGCAGTGCATGCCAGGCCCTCAACAGATCTTCAGTTCCCACCAGTTCCTGCAGAAACACTTATGGGGGACAGGTTGTGGAGCTGATTTCAGAGCCTCACTCTATTGTGGCCTCTGAGATAGTGGTGTGCTGGGACTGTCCAACCATTATTCCACAGCTTGGACCTGGGGACTTTGATGAGACACCAAACCCAGCATTCTAAGTTCAGGTCTAGTGTCACATGAATGGTTCCTGGTTTGTTTGTTTGTTTGTTTTGTTTGTTTGTTTGTTTGTTTGTTTTTTAATATTTTAATCTTTATTGTTCAGTTTATAAATTACATTGTTCCCCTTTTTCCTCCCCTATAGCTCCTCTCCACCCGGTACCCATCCCACCCTCCGCCCTCACCTCCCCCTCACTGTCCTCTCCCATAGGTACATGATTTTTGTCCAGTCTCTTGCTGCACCTTCCACACCCTTTTTCTCCCCAAGAATTGTCAGTCCATTCCCTCTCTATGCCCATGATTCTGTTATATTCACCAGTTTATCCTGTTGATCAGATTTTTAATTCACTCGATTTTTAGATTCATTTGTTGATAGGTGTGTATTTATTGCTCATAATTTATATTTTTACCTTTTTCTTCTTCCTCTTCTTAAAGAATATCTTTCAGCATTTCATATAATATTGGTTTGGCGGTGATGAACTCCTTTAGCTTTTTCTTATTTGCGAAGCACTTTATCTGACCTTCAATTCTGAATGGTAGCTTTGGTGGGTAGAGTAATCTTGGTTGTACATTCTATTCATCACTTTGAATATTTCTTGCCACTCCCGTTTGGCCTGCATAGTTTCTGTTGAGAAATCTGCTGACAATCGTATGGGTGCTCCCTTATAGGTAACTAACTGTTTTTCTTTTGCTGCTTTTAATATTCTCTCTTTATCTTTTGCTCTTGGCTTTTTAATTATGATGTGTCTTGGTGTGATCCTCTTTCGATTCCTATAGTTTGGTGTTCTGTGTGCTGCTTGGACTCCTAAGTCAATTTCTTTCACCAGGTGTGGGAAGTTTGTGGTCACTATTTCTTCAAATAGGTTTTCATTATCTTGCTCTCTCTTTTTCTGGGACCCCTATAATTAGGATGTTGGTATGTTTGAAGTTGTCCCAGAGGCCCCTTACACTGTCTTCAATTTTTTAGATTCTTTTGGCTTCTTGCTTTTCCGGCTGAGTGGATTTTGCTTCTTTGTATTTCAAATCTTTGACTTGATTCTTGCAGTCCTCTAGACTGCTTTTAGGTCTTTGTATAATAATTTTTATTTCAGTCAGTGTATGCTTAATTTCTAGTTGTTTTTTTTTTCATATCCTTGAGGGTCTTGTTCATATCCTCGTAGGTCTCGTTCATTTCCTCGTAGGTCTCATTAAGTTCATTGGCCTTTTCTAGGAGCATCTTAAGAAACCTTATAACCGTGGATTTGAATTCTATATCCAGTTGTTGTTTTTTTTTCCCTTCATTTCTTTCACATCTGATTTCTTTCCATGTCTCTGCATGGTGGCTGCTTTCCTGAGTTGGTCGATTAGCTTTGTGTGGTAGATATCCTCTAAGGGGCAGTGGCTCAGCCTCCCCAGTTACCTCAGGTGGATACTCTTGCTCCAGCCCTTTATGGGTTGCACAGTCTTGTTGAAGTTAAGCCTAGGTTATTGTTATTAGCACTAGGAGGGTTTGACCTCCAGGCTAATTGGCTGTGAGGGTCAGCTGTGCTCAGGTTGGATGGGCAGAGTCTCCAGGCTGAGCCAGCAACATCAGCTCCACCCTATTTGGCACCTGGGTCTCTGTGGCTGGTGGTGATGGCTGCATGCACCTCTGAAAGAAAGCTGCTGCCGATCTCTACCTGCTGCCAGACCATTCAGCCTCTCCCCAAATGAGTCTGCACACCTAAAGTCTCACCCAGGGTTGTAAAACAATGCAGTCTGGTGGTTTCCCAAACGAGAGTTAAATAACAAGAGAGCAAGTCACGAGTCCTCTCTGCGTGCTTGCGCACTTCTGTTCCCAAGATTACACACCCTCTCCACAAGCTTGCAGTCCTTTGCAGCGCTCGAGTTTCAGCGTGCTTCCCTACTGTCCAATTTCACCCCATATGAGTGTGGGTTCCCCGGATTTTGCCCGGAACTGGGGAATCAGTGCAGTGGGACACCTTTGCCTCCTTCCCTGTTCGAGAAATCCAGCTGGGTTTGCAGCCACCCACCCTTTCTGCTCACGCAAGTGGCTCTAAACCTCTGACTTCGTGCCTGTCTTCAACGCTACCCTCCGCTGCTCCTCTGAGTCACAGTGTCCTATCTTTACTTTTATTTGCGGAATTGTCACTCAGCCAGCTTTCCAGTGATTCTGGTTGGTGTTTGTTCTGTCGTTAAGTTGTAGTTTTGAAATTGCTGTGTGGGGCAGCAAGATAGGTGTTTACCTATGCTGTCATCTTGGTTCCTCTCCCGAATGGTTCCTGTTTTTGGCAACCAGTGGAATGGGGTTACATATATGTAAATGCTTTGATTGAAGATTAAGCTCATTCAGTAACCAGAAAGTCTTTTTTTTTAATTAGTATCTGGTAACAATGGGACAGGAATCAGGTCTAAAGAAGCTTTGTCACATCTTGGCAGTGTGCTCTGCTGGAAAAAGAAGCAATTGGAGGATTGGAGAAGTAGGGATAAGTCATGTGGCTGAAATCTCATTGGTCTCTCCGTGGCTGCAGCATGATGAATAATATAGATGGGATGACAATGGTAAAAGACTAGGATGGAAGCCGTTGTGATAGCATCGCACGAGTGTGATGGTAACTGGCCCATGATGGTTACTGTGGTAGTGAAATAAGCTTTGGATTCTGGATTGGTGTTTTAGGTGTGGCCACCTGGATTTTAATTTGGAGGTTGAGATAGATGAAAGAGGCAGGTTCATGAGTGGGGGGGGGGGGGTAATGGGGGGTAATGGGGGATTGAGAACACATATGTAACACATTAATCTATAATGAAATTTAAAACAAAGAGTCAGAGATGATGTGAAGATTTGCATTTAGCAGATGGAGGTATGGAAGGACCATCAAATGAGATGCAGATATTCATATTAGGAAGTGTAATGTTATTTGGGGATACCAAAACTTCTATATTTTACTAGTTAGGGTTTCCAATATTACAGGGAGCAGTTCATGAGTGTCTGGAACTCTGAGGAGCAGTTCAGAATAAAAACTTCTCTAAAACGTAGTTGAGAATGTCACTGATATTTCAGGAACCAGGGTAGGGTTGTGGATCATTTCCATTCTTTTTAAATGGAGATTAAGGAGTGAGTCAAACAAGATGAGACTGCAGGTGTTGCACGTTCACTTGTTAACCACACACCATGATTTTGATTGAGCCTTAGCCTGTGGCAGTGGTTGGCAAACTCATTAGTCAACAGAGCCAAATATCAACAGTACAATGATTGAAATTTATTTTGAGAGCCAATTTTTTAAAACTTAAACTTCTTCTAATGCCACTTTAAAATAGACCCGCCCAGGGTGGGATAGGTACAGGGTGGAGGGGAGCTATAGGGGGATAAAAAGGGGAAACAATGTAATTAATAAACTGAACAATAAAGATAAAAATAAAAAAAAAAATAGACCCGCCCAGGCTGTGGTATTTTGTGGAAGAGCCACACTCAAGGTGCCAAACAGCCTCATAAATTTCATGAGCCGCAGTTTGCCGACCACGGGCCAGAGGTGTTAACCTCAGTCAATTTATTTGCTTAGGGCCGTGTTCAGCAAACTGCAGCTTTTTGGCCCCTTGAGTGTGGCTCTTCCACAAAATACTACGGCCTGGGAAAGTCTATTTTGGACAAGTGGCGTTCGAAGAAATTTAATTTAAAAAAATTTGCCTCTCAAAAGAAATTTCAATCATTGTACTGTTGATATTTTGTTCTGTTGACTAATGAGTTTGGAGACCACTGGCTTATGCGAATGAGTGGGGATCTGTGAGACTCACTGGGCATGGGGTAGAAGGCCTTAGGTGATGGGACTTGAGTGACTGGTGGAGGGAGGTCAGGTGCAGCACCAGTGGAGGTGGTGTCTGGATAAATGAGATTTGATGTGGTTCTCAGTAATTGAGGTTGAAGGAAAACACAAGCAGGGAGGGAGGCCTCCACAGCAGAGCTCAAGGCTGCTTCAATGAGTGTGGACTCTCAGAGTTGGTGTAGAACTTAATTCTGTTTGAATTTGCCAAGCAGTCACTACACCACACATGCTGAGTAAGGGGTAGGAAGTCAAAGAGATCACCCTATGGGCTGAGGGTGTTGGAGTGCAGGTGTGCGAGAGGTGTGGGAGGAAGAGTGATGTGCTCTTGGAGAGGGCATGTGCTTTCATGAATGCAGGACCCTAACATGGACATAATAAGGAATGAAGTTTAAGTTCATTTCAGGTGATATCTGGAAACATGATATGATGAATTTGAGATTAATTCCTTAAAAGAGGGTGTGTTCTGGTGGTACACTACCCGGTTCAGGTTTTAGGAAAAATTTATGTGCACACCTGCCATTTGTTGTTGAGAGCTGTTACAGTGATCAATAGTAATGAGATAGAATACATCGGTGTCATCTGTGCTTGAAAATCTCCACTGGGTTGGAGAAGGGAGGAGGTTGAGACAGAAATACATTACAAAGGTGGTGAATTAGAATTTTGGAAAAGCTGATTAGAAAATAAACTGTGCTGGTCATTGCCAATCTGTGTCATGTTTTGTATTGTGCCTTTGGGAATGAAGCTGGGTGAAGTGTGGTTCAAAGATTTATGTGGAGCAGCATTGCAAAGTTATGGCCTCAGTACCCTGGAATTGGGTTAAAAAGGATGAAATCTGATGCCATTATTTTCCAGATTTGAAATGGGAAGTGGGGTGAGAAGGCTGTTGCCTAACAGGAAGAGTGTCATTTCAGTCTCATTAAGGACAACATCTCTCCCTACCCTTTGTTCATGACACCCACTAAGTTGGCAAGGGACATTGTGGCCTACATGAGAGACCCAGAGCACAGGTATCACCCATAAGGTCATCTGCCCTGGGAATGATGACACAGTATCCATGGGAATATAGGGAGAGTGTGACTTTGATGGAACCAATGCCTGGTATCTTTTCTGATGTCAGGAGTCGAGGGAGTAGATAGATGTAATGGATGGGGAGCATGATGAACATAAAATCCTTGAAGTGAAGCTGATCATGGACTGAACTGTGCCCATTGTGACAGGATATGAACTTTGAGAACGTGGCCATTGCCTTCTCTCAGGAGGAGTGGGGACTCCTTGATGAGGCTCAGAGACTTCTGTACTGCGATGTGATGATGGAAGTTTTTGCACTTGTATCATCTCTAGGTAAGAGCTTCATATTTCTCCTAATGGTGTCAGGGGGAAGTTACAAAGTGTTTTTCATGTAGTTTATTGTTTCCATGCAAATGTTGAAAATAATGGATCTGTAGGAGAGATTATGTCCACTCTTCATATATTCTCCACCTGTAGCATTCTCTTTCCTATACCTAGCCAGTAGGCTCTGCTAGTTTTCCCAACTGTACTGTAAAATCTACTGTGGCTGATAGTGCTGAGTTGTGTAAAGCTCTGAGCAGAGGACTCCATGAATATCCCTAACACCCAATATGTCACAAAGTATAGGAAATGTCTTAGAGTCAGGAATGTTGCAGAAAGCTTAATTGGTCCCACCTTAAATTTCCTCTTCCTGGGAAGTTTACTATGTGTAAATTTCTGACTTCCACTTTAGTGCCTTCCCTCTAGGTTAAGGACGTCAGTGCCTGCCTGTGCCAGGCTACAGTCTTTACTCACTGAACCATGAACAGTTCTTGTCAGGCCCTCCTTCAGTTCTTACTTGTAGTAATATCCCATTGAATACTCCTGCATGCCAAGTTTCTCTGGGTCAGTGCTTGCTGCTCACTTCTATTTTCCTTCATTAGTACTAAGAATATTTAGGTTTTAGGTTTTTGTACGATAGAAAGTGCAACGAGAACACAGTCTTTTCACATGGTGGTCTCAGAGAAGGCTTGTCACTTCTGAGTGGCATCTGGGGGAAATAAAAGTGCTGTGTTCAGATCATACCATGAATCTGCTCACGACCAACGCTGTTTAGGTGCAGATGCCAGTGAACACAACTAATTTCTACCTTTTCTTTCCATACTTGACACTTTGCTGACTTGCCATTTTATCTGACTGTTGGCTACCTTCCCTTTGTGGCCTTTTTATATCACCTGTTACTCTGCTTGCTCTCCCTTCAGTGTTCTCTAATACTGTCCTGAACACAGGTTATGAGGTGAACATACGTGCTTAAGTAGTTCTCCAACACCAGATACTCATTTATTGGAAACAGACATAACCAATCTCCTCCACAGCCATCACATGTTACCAGCAGAGAAGCACAAGAGGACATTCTTAGCAGAAGAATGAGCAGGGTCTTCTGCTTCTCTTCCATGTGGTGTTTCCCATCTTTGTGTCGTATTTATGGTAAAGTCTTTTCTGGTTTGTTAGCTTCAGAGATCCAGCATTTGATAGCAACCAATTATTAATCTGTCCTGCAGACCCATTCTTTTCAGACAGTTTCATAGAAACTGTATATATAGTACATGGAAGACACTTTTATGTTATAACTTCCCCCTGACACCTCAGTGAACATTCATTTCCTTATCATTCTCTGTTCTTAGGTTGTTGGCATAAAATGGAAGATAAGGTGGCACTTTCTGAACAAAGTTTAAGCATAGAAGGTGAGTCACAGGTCAGGGCTTCTAAGACAGCTCCAGAAACCCAGAGGACCCATCTCTGTGGGAGGTGTTTCTCTGTGTTAAAAGATATTCTGCACCTGACTGACTCACAAGCAGCAGACTTTGTGCAGAAAGCCTTTTTATGTGTTAGAGACTTCTGTTTCAGTGATGCATATGTGAGAGACTTCTGCTTAAGTGCAAACCCTCACGAGCAACAGAGGGAAGCCAGTGGAGAGAAGTCTTGGAGAGAAACTATGGACAGGGCCAGGTCAGCTTTTACTTATCAGGGCTGTCTTCAAACAATAATGAGGAAAGGAAAGTTGTTCCAGACATCTCAAATCCTCTTCAGCACCTGACAACTCTCAACACTGAGGAGACACACAGTGACAGTGAGATTTCTCAAGAATTTCTTAATGGAAAAAGTCATCACCAGTGGGGTAAATATGAAGAAGTTGCCAACCACAACCAAAAAGTTGTTCAACATCAGGATGTCTGCTCTGGAGAAGTAAATTATGAGTGTAACAAATGTGGGAAATTTTTCAGACGTATCTGTAACCTCAATCAACATAAAAGAGTTCACACTGAGAAAAAGATAGATTGTCAAAAGTCATTTCGTCACAGCTCAAGCCTAATTCAACATCAGAGAGTTCATACTGGAGAGAGGCCATATGAGTGTACAGATTGTGGCAAGTCCTTCAATCAGAGCTCTAACCTCATCAAACATCAGCAAGTTCACACTGGAAAAAAACCATATTTGTGTAGTGATTGTGGGAAGTTATTCCGTCAAAGGTATCACCTCAGTCAACACCACAGAGTTCACACTGGAGAAAAGCCATATGAGGGTACAGATTGTGGGAAGTATTTCAGTCAGAGCTCTAACCTCATTGAACATCAGTGAGTTCACACTGGAGAAAAGCCATATGAATGTACAGATTGTGGGAAGTCCTTCAGTCATAGCTCTACCCTCATTAAACATCAGCGAGTTCACACTGAAGAAAAGCCTTATGAGTGTAGCGATTGTGGGAAGTTATTCCATCAAAGGTATCACCTCAGTCAACACCACGGAGTTCACACTGGAGAAAAGCCATATGAGTGTACAGATTGTGGGAAGTATTTCAGTCGTAGCTCTAACCTCATTGAACATCAGCGAGGTCACACTAGAGAAAAGCCATAAGAGTGTAGTGATTGTGGGAAGTTATTTTGTCAAAGGAATCACCTCAGTCAACACTACAGAGTTCACACTGGATAAAAGCCATATGAATGTATAGATTGTCAGATGGCCTTCAGTCATAGCTCTAGCCTCATTCAACATCAGAGAATTCACACTGGAGAAAAGCCATATGAATGTAGTGAATTTGGGAATTCTTTTAGGCACAGTAGTTACCTCCTTAACCATAAGAGAATTCACACTGGAGAAAAGCCATAGGAAGTATACAGATTCTGGAAAGTCATTCATTCAAATCTCTACCCTCACTCAAGACCACAGAGTGCACACTGGAGAGGAGATGTCTGAGTGTAGTGACTGTGGGAACTTCTTCAGCCAAATATCTAAACTCAGGGAACACCATAGGGGTTACACTGAGGAAAGATCTCAATGTGATGAATGTGGGAAATCTCTTAGCTGCAAAGGTAGTCCGTTTAGACTTCTCAGAGTTCACACTGAAGAAAGCCTGAAATGTGCAGAGAATGTATCATTTTTCTCACTGAAGGAGACACTTTGGGACCCATTTACCTGAATATAAAGCCGTCTTAAGAGAACATACACTCTGCTAAATTCCTTATTTCAGGTACAAATGAGGCTTGAAAGCACTCCATTGCTCTTGCTAACACGTGCAGATCTACTATCTGATAGATATCACTGCAAATATTTCTGGCTGAAGAGACTTCACCTCTAACAGCAATCTCACCCAAATATTGTGCACATGTCACTAGCATGTGTGGTCAGAGAAAATGTATTCTATGTTACCCTTGTACTTGAAAAAATTATGGTTACTACCAGCTCTTGACAGGATCTTCATTCATTTATCTCAGACTAGGGAATGGAACTAGCCCAGGGTTTGCCAGAACACCCATTCTCAGCTACGAAGTGCGACCTCTTTCAGGGACATGGGGGTTCTCACATTATCCTGTAATGAATTGCTTCAGGTTCAAATTCACTCACCTGCAATCAGCTGAGTGTCCTCTCTTCTGGTTCATGATCTTTATGTAAAAGTGTTTTTTTTTTCTTTTGTGCCTGTAATTTTGTTGGTTCTATTCATTGTCCAGGATAAATTTGAGAGGAAATTTATTATCTTTCATCATGGAGAGGTGAACATATATGGTGGGGTCCCAAATTTTCTTTCCTTTGTAAGGCACATCATCCTTGGAAAAAAATAATCTTTGTTCAATATTGGCTTCTTTATATTTCTACTCAAAATTTTGGAAGGAAAACTGAATGACTGTGCTTCTAATTTTCAGCCTGGGGCCTCTATTATTGGTGAGGTGAATGATCATCCAGAAAAAGAGGCCTTTATAGTGCTTCTCTGAAAAATATAAATTATATTTCTATTCACCATATGCATTACATAATTCTCAGCAATGTTTTGGGGGCTTCTTCACACATACTGTAAAGGAGCCATTTGCCACAATGTACAATATTTCATAGCCTGGTGTTATTTGCTGTAAAACACTGAGGTTTAGATTGAACCACAATTGGGGCAGAAACTGTGTTCATAGTGAGTGGGAAAGACTGGAGTAAATTCAAAGTGCCTCTTCTCAACCTTATCCACAAATGGTCAGTGGGCTGTGACTTTGTGTACAGACATTCTCAGGACTTCTATCACTGTCTCCTATGGCTGAAATAATTGTCAGAATAAAATAATGTAATTGTTTTTTTTTTTTATTCTCCTCTGTCATCTAGGGTGTTCAAGGTTTGCTCAACAGGCAAGACCTCAAAGCTAGAGGAAGGATAAACCTGTCAACAGCACTAGGATCCATCTTTTGTAACCTAATCAGCATTCCTGTTTATTCCAGTGACAGTAGCCTTCACTGCTTAAAAACATTTGCTGCCACTGAGGCGAGGCAAGTCCTCTCAGGATAAGGAGAAAGATGGTAGAGCCTATAGGAGATTTTAATTTCCTATCAAGACAGGGATATCTAGGTATTTATTTGACAGTATTGTAAGGCTTTATTTTAGTATCTTCATAACTGAAATGTAACAAAGTGCACTTTTCTCATGTATTATTTTGTGAGCTTTTATATTAGATTCAAGCTGTAAAACAATCATTTGTGAAATAAATGTGTCTCTCACCCACATACAGGTTAGGGCAAAAGTAGGCTTGGAGATGTGAATATGCAAAACTAAGAGTTTATTCTCTTTTTTCAAATAAGTACCTTATATATATTTAAAATAAGTTATTGCCTTTTTAGAAAGAGAATGAGGGAGATAGAGAATGAGAAATGGTGACATGGAAAAGATGCAGTTACCTGCTGCCTCCTGCATGCCACCCACAGGGCACCTGAGCAGGAATAGAACCTGTGACTTTCAGGGCAAGGGTTGGTGCCCAGTCAACTGAGGCACACTGGCAGGGAAGAAACTTCCTGCATTACTTATTATATTATTAATTTCTATACTAACAAGTCTATACCTATTTGTGCCACAACCTGTATTTTTCTGCTGCCCTTTTATAATCTCTCTTCCTGCCTGTATTGGCCCTCATGTGATCATGGATTTTCCAACCTTTACAATGGAATAGTTCATATTTTTCAAAATTATATAAGCATTATAAGTGGTGCAGTCTTTAACAAATACTGGTTTCCTTCATGCTACACAGATATTTTGAGATGCAACACTAATGCTCATGTGGATAGTGAATTTTTTTTATTGCTAAGTAGTCCTGTGCTCTATGGATAACCAATTTACCTATTGGTCAATCTGTGATTTTGGTTATTTCCAGGTTTGGGATATTATAAATATTGTCTTCAGTTTCTATATAGATGTATGTTTTACTTCTCAGACTGATACAGACATTTAAGATATGAGGAACTGTCACCCAAAAGCATCATTCCTTTTACCTCCCCCACTAACCCACAGTTTAAAATAATTCCAGATTTTCTGCTAATCTGCCAGCACATATAATGGTTAACCTTTTAAAATAGTAGACCTGGAAATGAATATAGGGTTAACTCACCTTCGTTTTAATTCCATTTAGCTAAGAAATTTTTACAGTGAGTGTTTTTCTCGTGCATTGATTTACACTGTCTTTATGTCTTTTGTTAAAATGTCAGCTCAGACTCTCTTGAATTGTTTAAATAAATGTATTATTTTAAACTAAAGGGTCCTGTGTAGCATTTAAGACATATGTTTGAATTTCACTCATTCCTCATTGACTCCAGGACTTCTTTGCCAACATAGATTTGAATACTGGAAGCAAATTGTCTTCCACAAATTTATTTATTTATTTTAAAATAAAATTTTATGGCTTTTATAGACAGGAAGGAAGATTGATAGAGAGGTAGAAACTTGGAACAGAGAGGAGAACATTATTCATTGGCAGCCTCCGGCACAACCCACACTGCAGATTGAGCTCACAACCCAGGAATGTGCTCCTATTGGAATTCGAACCAACAACCTCTTGGTTCCTGATTCAATGCTCAAGCGCTAAACCACACTGGCTGGGCATGTTTTGCACAAATTTAATCCACAAGGCAACTGGAATTCCACTTGTATGATACACTTATAAATTAATCTGGATTGCTAATGTGCTTTTCAATTTTTTTCAAAGTTAAGGATTAAGTAGTATAATAAGTGAAGTCAAGGATTGTAGTATTTCTCAATTTCCCTGGTGTAAACACTCTCATTATTGTCAGCTTCAAAATGCCAAAATGATGGCACTTAAAATGGGCATGATAAGGTACTTCAGTAGCTCATCAGTATTATTTACAATATACTGATAGAGGAGGAACAAATATACTCAAGAAGATTCATAATAAATTAGTGAAACCATTCTGAAGGGCCAAGTGTTAAACATTATTTAAAACTTTGAATTAAGTATAATTGATTTAAAACGTACAGTCAAAAATATTTTTATTGAGTACAGAGAGGAAGGGAGAGGGACAGAGAGATAGAAACATCGATGATGAGAATCACTAACAGGCTGCTTCCTGTACCTCTCCTCTCCCTGGAAATTGAGCCTGAAACCCATGTATGTACCCTGACCGGAAATAGAACCGTGAACTCCTGGTTCATCGATTGATGCACAACCACTGAGCCCTACCAGCTGAGCTATAGTTTTAATTTAAAAAATTTTAATATATGTATTTTTTATCATTGGTTGTACTACAGATATCTCCCCTTTCCCACTTACATATATTCTTTGGTGGGTCTATTCCAGGCCTCCCTCCCCTCTCCCCTCAGAGATCTGTGGTGTGGAAAAGGTAAGCAGACCTCCAGTCCCATCTCCTCCTCCAGCACCACTTGTGGGGCCTCAACACCAATTCTCTCCAAGGACATTCTCTGGGATGACAGCCTTCCTCTGGGGTTGGAAAACCTACGTTACCCAGAAAGCACTGCGCCTGCGTTAAAGGAAGTAGCGACAATTCTGGTGCTTGAGGATCCACTTGGGGCGGGACTTCCGGAGTCCTCGCAACTGTCATTTTGAACTCTTCAGTTGGCTCAGAGACTCAGGAGCCTTGGCGCTCTGGTGGCGAGTAGGAGAAGGTGTGGGGGGCCACGTCCCCGCTGGGCAGGGAGGATCTGAGGCTGGTTGACCCCCAACATCCGGGACTGGGTTCTCCGTGCCTCCCCGACTCCTTTCCCCCGACCGAGTCCAGTCAGCGTCACCCCATTGGCCCTCCAGCCTCGGGGCCGGCGCCGCTCAGACCCCCAGCCCAGGTCGCAGCGCCCAGAGCAGTGAGTGCCCGTGGGGGACACAGGGTGTGAGGGGGGAGGAGGGAGACGGGCTGCGATGCCGCTGGGGAAGGCCGTGGGGGGACTGAGCCGGGAGGTGGGGAAAGCCAGGCCTGGTTTGTGTGTAAAGGCGACAAAGAGGAGAGGCGGTTTCCGGGAGGAGTGTTACTTTCCTTCTCAGGGAACAGGACTGGGAGTAGTTGTGAACCACAGAGGGACGCGGCCTGAGATGGGGGTTCTAAACATTCCCACAACTGCCCAGAGGAAGAGCCAACTACGGGAGAGAGGACAGCAGGGAGGGGGGAGGAGGAGCCTGTGACTACAACAACCCAGCAAGAGTGCGCCCTGAGGACCCGCCCTGAGGGGTGAGGGCATCTCCTGGTCACGTGACCTCGGGCCTGAGCCCCTGCAGAGCCGCTTAGGGGGCTGGTCTGTGGGACTTGTGTCACCTCCTCACATTATTGGGGCCTCTGAGGTTGTGGGGTTCTAGGATTGTCCAGCCTCTCTTCTTAGGGGACCTTGGACCTGGGGACATTGAAGGGACACCACGCCCAGAAAGAATCCTAAGTCCAGGGTAAGGGTCAGATGAGTGGCACCTGATTTGACATCCAGTGGAATTGTGTGTGATACACCATCCATGCATGGGTTCCAGAATGTGCAAAATCTTGAAGGAAAGACTGAACTGATTCAGGGACTAGCAGGTGACCAGTGTTTAAAAATAGGGACTGGTAGCAGTGGGACAGGGATCCAGTCCAGAGGAGCTTTGTGACAACTTGGGTTTCTGTTCTGCTGGTGGTGAGATCATTAGGGTAATTGGAGCAGTACAGCAGGTGATGTGTCCCAGGCCTCACTAGACTCCTGTGACTGCAGCATGATGCACAATATGGGTGTGAAGATGGTGGTAGGGAGACTACAATGGAAGCTGCTGTGACGGTCTTGGTGAGTGTGATGGTAATGGGAGCACAGTGGTGGTTGTGGATGTGGAAAAACCAGTTGCATTATAGATTAGGGATTTAGGTGTGGCCACCTGAATTTTCTAATTTTGAGAGTTAGAGGAGAGATAAGAAACATGATTTAAAGGTCTGAATTTACCACCTGATAGTATAAAAGCACCATCAACTGACATAGAGAAATTCATAGTGGGAAAAGTCATGTTCATGAGGAATACAAAATCTTTCATTTTTTCCTTTCAGGGTATGAGTTATTTCAGATCCCAGTTCATGATCATCTTGAAGTCTGAGGAGTAATTCAAGATGAAGACTACTTTAAAAAACAGTTAAAGAGTATGGACCAGGGAGGAATTGTAGATCATCTTTTTTTATATTATTGGATGTGAGAGAGTAATTCAAAAAAGGCAAGGCTGTGGCTGGTGACTATTTACTTCTTAAACACTCACCAGGATTTCTTGTGACCCTTTGTGTGGCCTGGTGTGTGGCATCCAGTTTGGTTGATTTGCTTATGGGCATGAGTGGGCATCTGTGAGACTCATGGGGCACAGGGTAAAAGGCCATAGGCAGTGGGACTTGAGTACTGAAGGCTGTGAGTGGAGAAGGGACATCAAGTGCAGCAGCAGTAGAGGTGGCCTTTGGATAACTGAGATCTGATGTGGCCAGGTGGAAGGAAAAAACAAGTTGTGATGAAGGCCTTCATAGCAGAACTGAAGGTTGTGTCTTGGGTGTGCACATTCAGAATCTGGTTAGTGCTTGATACTGTTTGAACTTGCCATGCATTCTCTGGAACACACATGCTGAGTAATGACTAAGTCCAAGGAGTTTCCTATAGGAGCTGGGGCTATGGGACTGCAGGTGTGAGAGAGATGTGGGAGAAGGACTGATGTGCACTTGGAGAAAGAGTGTGTGAATTCATGGCCACACATCCCTGATGTTGCCATAGAGGGAATGAAAGTTGAGTCCTTTTCTGCTGATGACTGGATGATACAATTTGGAGAATTTTAGGGTAACTCCTAAAAAGATGGGTGTTGTTGCACTACATGCCAGGTCCAGAATTTAGATGCCATACAGGTGCACACCTGCCTGTTGTAGTTGGGGAAATGCAGTGATCAATTATGTTGGCATAATACTATAGCATACATTAGTGTCACCTGGCCTTGAAAATATCTATTGGCTTGGGGTAGGGAAAAGGGTATGAGAGAAACACATTAAAGAGGAGGTCAGTTAGAATGTTGAAAAGAAGGGGAGTAGAATACAACCCCTTATCTTCATGACATATATGTGTTGTCTTTGAATTTGTGACTCTGGGAATGAAGCTGTATGAGAGAAGTGGGATACAAAGAATTATGTGGAACAGGTAGTGCAAAGTGTTGGTCTCAGCAACCTCGATTGGAATTGAAAGGGTGACGAGTGATGCTATGTTTTTAAGGTCTTGGAGTTAGAATGTGTTCGACAACTAGGATATTGACTCACAGACAACTGTGAAATCACTGCCATCTCTCTTTATAGCCAACCTTTATCTGTACCCTTTGTTGGTGACCCCCAATATGTTGACCCTAAAGGTGAGGCCCGTAGTCATGTATAATCAATCTGCGAATCTGTTCTATTGCTGTGGAAAGACACAGTAGGAATATAAGGAGAGAGTGACTCTGTTGGGTGCAAGTCCTGCTATTTTCTTTCATGTGGGAAATAGAGGCAGCAGATGGATATGGAGAGTGGGATGTATGATGAAAGTAAAAGCCTAGGAGAGAAGCTGACAATGGACTGAACTGTCTTCCTTACAACAGGATATGGACTTTGAGGACGTGGCCAAGCCTTCTCTCAGGAGGAGTGGTGTCTCCCTGAAGAGGCTTAGAGACTTCTGTACTGCGATGTGATGCTAGAAGTGTTTACACTTCTCTCATCTTCAGGTAAAGAACTTCACATTGTCTCAGTGTCATGAGATGATGTCCTCTCTTCCTTTATTCTCAAAACAGCTTTTTCTCTCCTGCAGCCAGACCATGGGCTCTTCCATTTTCTCTAATTATCCTGTGAAATGTGCTGTGGCTGAGAGTGCTGAGTGTGTGGGGAGCCCAGAACAAAGGACTGCATGAATACCCTTCCCAGCCATATCCTCAGATAGGGCAGGAAGTGTCCAGGGGACAGGATTATTACAAATGGCTTAATGGGCCCATTTTTCACTTTCTGTCTCTGGGAGGGTGTCTATGTCCACATCCATGGCTTCCACTTCTGCACCATTCCTGCAGCTAAAGGCTCTTTTTGATTGACTGTGCCAGGTTATGGTCTTTACTTGCAGGAACCATGGGCGGTTCTTGAAAGACTCCTTCCATTTTTTTAAATATTCTGTTCCCTGAATACTATTGAATACTGTCTTGCTCTGGACCAGTGCTGCCTATTCACCTCTGTTGTCTCTCAGTAAAACTTAGACTGTTGATGTTCTAAGTGCTTTTACAGGTTAAGGTGCAAGAAGAACCCTGTTTTCTCACAGTGTGAACATACAGGATGATTTAAGGGGCTTCCCGGCCCTCCTGAGTTGCATCTGGGGAGGTATGACATAAGGGTGGCATTTACATCATACCAGGAACGTGCTCATGTCCAACAAACTTTAGGTTGAAGTGCCAGTGGAAACACCTGATTTCTACCTTTTCATTCCCATACTTGACACTTCCCTGACTTATCTTTTCATCTGTGCCTTCCTGGTTTCTGTCTACCTTCACCTTGTTGCCCTTTCTCCATCACCTGTTCCTCTGAGCTGCTCTATCTGCAGTATTCTCAAATACTGACCTGCATATGTGTTATGAGGTATACAAACGTGCTTCACTGGAACTCAACACATGATTCTCATTTCTTGAATTTTCCCTGGAATAAGATGTAAGCAACATTCTGCACCCCTTTCCATGTACCATCAGACAAGCCCTGTTGAACACTGTTAGCAGACACATAAGCAGATGATCCAGCCTCTGTTCTATGTGGTGCTTTTCATGTTTGTTTCATATTTTGTTTGAGGTCTTCCTTGTATGGTGATCTTCAGAAGCCCACATCTTCACAGTAGCATCTTATCAATATCTCCTTCAGATATTTTACTGCCAGACAATATCATGAAACCAACATGTTACATGGGACACACTTTTATAATAAGACTTCTCTCTGGAACCACAGTAGACATTCATTTTATCACCATTTTCTTCTCCAGGTTGTTGGCATAAAACGGAAGATGCCGAGGCCTGTTCTAAGCAGAGTGTATCTGTACTAGGGGAGCCACACATTAGTGCCTCTCAGACAGCTCCAGCAATCCAGAGGACCCATCTCTGCAGGAGGTGTTTCTCTGTATAGAAAGATATTCTGCACCTGACTGAGTCACAAGCAGCAGACTTTGAGCAGAAAGACTTCTTCAGTGACGCATGTGTGATAGACTTCTGTTTCGGTGCAAATTCTCATCAGCAACAGAGGGAAGCCAGTGGAGTGAAGCCCTGGAAAGAAGCTGTGGACAGGGCCTCCTTTGTGACCAGGTTCAGCTTTTCTTTAACTGGGCAGCCTTCAACCAGTAAAGAGGTTGGGGAAAACTTCCCAGCCATCTCAGAGGTTCCCCAGCACCAGGCCCCTCTCAACACTGACAAGCTACTCAGTCATAGTGAGATTTCAGTAGAATTTCTCAATAGAAAATGTAATCACCAATGGGATGAAAAAGCATCCAGCCACAACCAGAACTTTGTTCAACATGAGGGAGCCTGGTCTGGAGAAGTGAAAAATGAGTGTAATATATGTGGGAAAGTTTTTACACATGTCTCTCATCTCAGCAAACATAGAACAGCTCACACTGAGAAAAGTTCTATCAGTGTACTGATGATGGGAAGCTATTCAATCACAGGTCTTCCCTCACAAAACACCACAGAATTCACACTGGAAAAAATCATGTAAGGGTAGTGAATGTGGGAAGGCATTAAATCAAAAGGCTCACCTCACTAAACATCACAGAGTTCACACTGGAGGGAAACCTTACAAATGTAGTGGATGTGGAAAATCATTTACCTGTAGTTATGACCTCTCTATTCACAAGAGAGTTAACATGGGAGAAAAGCCTTGCAAATGTAGTGAATGTGGAAAATCATTTAGTTACAGTTCTGTCCTCTTTACCCACCAGAGAGTTCACACTGGAGAAAAGCCATATTCAATGTAGTGATTGTGGGAAGTGCTTCAGTCAAAGCTCTGACCTCATTCAACACCTCCGAGTTCACACTGATGAAAGACCTTAAGAGTGTAGTGATTTGCCCAGAGGTCCTTTGGGCAAATCTCCACTCTCACAGAGCACAGAGAGTTTACATTGAAGAAGAGCTTTAAATATGCAGGGAATGTTTTACTTTTGCACTCAGAAGAACAACACCAAAGGAGAAACTTTTACCCCCATTTATCTGAATGCAAACCCCTTTATCAGAACATACACTCTGCTAGATGCCTCCTAAGTTTCAGGCATAAGTGACACTTTCAGAAACTGGACCCCACTTGCTATCCTACTCAGGCCTACAACCTGATGTCACTGCAAGTATTTGTGTGGAAGTTGTTTTAACCCTACCACCTGACTCACCTGAAGAGTGTGCATCACTCACAACCCCTGCATGCTCTGGGGTTGAGAAGATTATGAATATTCTGACCTGGATGAATCTGCATTCCAGAGAATTGACCTGACCAAGGTTTTGTCCAAAGCATCCATACTCAGCCAAGTGCTACCAGTTTCAGAGACATTGTGGTTCAAACACTGTGATGAAGTGTTTCAGGTTCCAATTCATCAACTTGCAAACATCCTGCTGTCCTTTGCTCTAGTTTATAATCTTTATATAAAAGAGTTTTTTCTTTTGTACTTGAATTTTTCTGCTTCTTTTCTCTCCCTGGAATGATTTAAAGGAAAGTAATGCTGTGTCAGCATGGAGAAGTGAATAGATATGGTGGGAGTACAAACTTTCTGTGCTTTGGAGGGCATAGTTTTATGGCAGAAAATCAATGTTTGTTCAATATTGGCTGATTTTTTATTGCTGGCCTAGGCCTTGAGAGAAAGTGTGCATGACTTTGTGGTTCTAATTTGCTGTCGGGATCCTCTTTTATTGTAGAAGTCAAGGTTCACTCTGAACAGACAGCTTTTATTGTATTCCTGTGAACAATATGAATTAAAATTCTCTGTTCGCAGTATATATTGCATAAGTGTCAGCAATGTTTAGGGAACTACTGTCCACATGCTCCAAAGAGGCTGTGTGTATTGATGTACGAGATTTCATAGGCTGGTGTCATTGTTTGTAAGACTTTGTCCTGGAATTTGTATTGGGAAATAAACACTGCTTGCACAGTCATGGGAGGCACTGCAGTTAAACAATATGAAAAGTGCCTTTTCTGGACATAATTCCGCATTATTCCAGGACCATTGTATTCTATGATCTTTGAATACATTCTGAGTGCCTACATCACTATTTCCTGTAGCTGGAGTCAATGGCATACAAAATAATATACTGTGTTGTTGTTGTTATTTGGATTCCCCTAGCCCCTCTAGGTTGTTCAGCTCAAGGTTGTAGCTCAACAGGCAAGAACTCAAAGCTAGAGGAAGGATAATGCTATAATCAGCCCCAGGATGTGACTTTTGTAACCTGTCAGCATTCCTGTTGATTCCAATGGCAAAAGTCTTCACCGCTTGTCAATATTTGCTGCCACTTAAGCAAGGTTGGTCCTCCCTGAAAATCGGAACTGACATGCAACGAAGTCCACCTTTCCATGTGTGCTATTTGGCGAGCCCTGACCTGGAGATAAAGCTGTGAAACTGTCACATGTGACATAAACCACCTGTAACTCACACACAGGGTGGGGCAACAATAGGCTCACAGTTGTATGTTTGCAAAACACAGATTATTCTTTTTAAAGTATTTTAGAAAATAATTTTATTCTTTTTTGGAGGGAGAGAGGTGAAGAGAGGGTAAGAGAGAAATAAAAACAGATCTGATGGCTTCTGTATGCCCAGTATTGAGTTTCCATTAGGGGATGTGCACTGACCTGGAGTCAAATCAGAGACCTTTCAGTGAATGGGATGACACCCAAGCAGCTGAGCTTATTGGCCCTGGCAGCCTTTATTACAGTATTAATTATTATCTTTCATACAAGCAACTCTACACCTGATTTTTGCCACATACTATATTTTCCTAATACCCTGTTATAATTGCTCTTTATGCCTTTCTCTGCCCCAATGCAGTCATAGATTTTCCTTTTTTACAATATAATAGTTCATATTCATAATTTTATAGGCACTACTTGGTGTGTACTCTGTAACAAATACTGGTTTCCTCCATGTACATAGTCATTTTGAGGTTCAACACAAATGCTTATGTGGAAACATAATTTACTTCTTTCTGAGTAATACTGTGTTTGGTGAATAATTTTTTATATATTGATCTGTCCGTTTTTATTTTTAGATTTGGGGGTATTATAAATAAATCTGGGAATATATGCATTTAGTTCTCTATATAAACATGCTTTGTTATCAAACTGTTGTGTAGGTTAATGTTTAATATTTAAGATATGTGGAACTGTGAGCCAGTATGGTCATTCCCTTTGCCTTCCCCTTAACCATCAGTAAATAAACATTTCAATTTTTCTGCTACCCTGCAAGGACATACATTGATTAACCTTTTCAAATGATAATTCCGGAAATCCAATAAAGTTAACTCACTTTCATTTTAATTTCATCTACCTAAAAATTATTTTATGGTGAACATTTTTTCATAAATTTATTTGCACAGCATTTATTTGTTTTGTTGTAATGTCTGCTGAGAGACCTAACCATTTTGGCTCAGTGGATAGAGCCTAGGACTGCGGACTGAAGTATCCCAGGTTCAATTTTGGTCAAGGGCATGTACATTGGTTGTGGGCACATCCCCAGCAGGAGGTGTGCAGGAGGCAGCTGATCAATGTTTCTCTCTCATCTATGTCCCTCTTCCTGCCTCTCCATAAAAATGCATAGCATAGCTGCTGAGAATATTTTTCAATTTTTTTAACTAAATGTATTATTTTAACTGAAGGAGGACTGTGCAGCATCAAGACATATGCTTGAATTTCCCACATTCCTCAGTGACTTAAGTGACTCCTTTGCCATATGGAGCCATAGGTTTTCAATCCTGAAGGAAAATTGTTTTACTCAGTTTTAAAAATTATTTATTTTAGTTTCTTCATTGATTAAGGTATTATACATGTTTTACTCAGTTTTAATGCTATGTACAACTGAAGCCTACTTATACCCTATACTTAAACATTTAAACTGCATTGCTAACATTCAGAGCCACTCTTATTTAAGTCTGAGCATTTATTAATACATTAAATGAATTCTAGGCTGTAGTACTTGTCAATTTTCCTGGCATACAACCTCTCATCGTGGTCTGTTTTAAACTGCCAAAGTGATAGCATTGATTATGCACCTGATAAGTCATTTCAGTAGCATCCAGGAGGAGTGAGAGCTCCTGGATGAGGCTCAGAGACTTCTGTACTGCGATGTGATGCTGGAAGTGTTTGCACTTGTCTCATCTGTATGTAAGAGCTTCACATTGTCCCAGTGTCCTAAGGTAATGCCCCCTCTTCCTTTATTCTCAAAACAGCTTTCTCTATCCCACAGCCAGAGTATAGGCTCTTTTATTTTATGTAATTATCCTCCCAAATGTGCTGTGGCTGAGAGTGCCGAGTGTGTGGAGAGCCCAGAGCAAAAAACTCCATGAATATCCCTCACACTCATAGCCTCACATAGGACAGGAAGTGTCTGGGCATCAGAATTTCTGCAAACAACTTAATGGGCTCAAGATTGCGCTTTCTATTTCTGGGAGGGTGTCTATGTCCACATCCATGGCTTCCATTTCTGCACCATTCTTCCAGCTAAAGGTTCTTTGTGACTGAGTGTGCCAGGTTATGGTCTTTTCTTTCATGAACCATGGGCAGTTCTTGAAACACCTCCTTCCATTGTTTCTAATATTCTGTTCCCTTAATACTGTTGCATGCTGTCTTGCTCTGGGCCAGTGTTGGTTACTTACTTCTGTTGTCTTTCAATAAAGCTCAGAATATTTGTGTTTTATGTGCTTGTACAGTAGAAGGTGCAAGGAGAACCCTGTTTTATTCTCAGAGTGAACATGCAGGACCATCTAAAGGATTGCCTGGCCCTCTTTTTTATTTATTTTATTGATTTTTTTTTGCAGTGATGAAGGAAGAGGGATAGAGAGTTAGAAACATCGATGAGAGAGAAACATCGATCAGCTGTGTCCTATACGCTCTCTACTGGGGATGTGCCTGCACTCAAGGTACATGCCCTAGACTGGAATTGAACTTGGGTCTCTCGGTTCCAAGCCGGTCAAGGTGGCCTGGCCCTCATGTTTGCAACTAGGGGGCACTGTGACTTAAGGCTGGGGTTTAGATCATACCAGAAATCTGCTCTTGTCCAAGAGAGTTTAGGTTGAGGTGACACTCGCAGCAGCTCATTTCTACCTTTTCATTCCCATGCTTGACACTTCCCTGATTTATCTTTTAATTTGTGCCTTTCTAATTCCTGGCTACCTTCACCTTTTGCACCTTTTCAATCTGCAGTATTCTCAAATATTTACCTGCATATGCGTTATGAGGTGCACAGACATGCTTTACTAGAAGTTGACACAAGCTTCTCGTTTCTTCAATTTTACGTGCAATAAGGTATAAGCAACCTTCTGCACAGCTTGCCCATGTCACCAGCATACAAGCCCTGTTGAACACTGTTAGCAGAAAAATGAGCAGACTATCCAGCTTTTGTTCTCTGTGGTGCTTGCCATGTTGGTTTCGTATTTCGTTTGCGGTCTTCTCTGTATGATGATCTTCATCAGCACAGATCTTCACAGCAGCATCTTATCAATATCTCCTTGAGATATTTTACTGTCAGACAATTGCATGGAACCAACATATTATGTGCAACACACTTCTGTTTTGTTTTTTATTTTGGGGTTTTTTTTAATATATTTTGTTGATTTTTCATAGAGAGGAAGGGAGAGGGATAGAAAGTCAGAAACATCAATGAGAGAGAAACATTGATCAATTACCTCCAGCTCACCCCCTATGGGGGATGTGCCCACAACCAAGGTACATGCCCTCGACTGGAATTGAACCTGGGACACATCCGTCTTCAGACCGACACTCTATCCATTGATCCAAACGAATTAAGGCATGATACACTTTTGTAATGAGACTTTTCCCTGTCACCACAGTCAACATTCATTTCATCACCATTTTTCTGTTTTCAGGTTGTTGGCATACAAGGCATGATACGGAGGGCTGTTTTGAGCATAGGATATCTGTACAAGGAGAGTCACAGGTCAGTGCTTCTGTGACAGCTCCAGCAACCCAAAGGAATTATCTCTGTGGGAGTTGTTTCTCTGTGTTCAAAGTTATTCTCCACCTGTCTGAATCACCAGCAGCAGACATTGAGCAGAAAGGCTTATTAACTAACGCATGTGTGAGAGACATCTGTTTCAGTGCAAACCCTCCCCATCAACAGAGGGATGCCAGTGGAGAGAAGCCCTGGAAAGAAGCTGTGGACAGGGCCTCATTTGTGACCCGGTTCAGCTTATCCTTATCAGGGCTACCTTTAACCAGTAGGGAAGTTGGGGAAGACCTCTCTGACATCTCAGAGCTTCTTCAGCACCAGGCCCCTCTAAACACTGAGGAGCCACAAGGTTGTAGTGAGATATCAGTGGAGTTTCTCAATAGATAAAGTGTTCACCAATGGAATGATTGTGAAAAAGCAGTCAGCCACAACCAGAACCTTGTACATCAAGGAGTCTTCTCTGGAGAAGTGAAAAATGAGTGTAATATATTTGGAAAAGTTTTTACATCTGTCTCTAATCTCAAACGACATAGAATAGTTCACAATGGAGAAAATTCTTACAAATGCAATGAATGTGGAAAGTCATTTAGGTGCAGTTATGACCTCTTTATCCACAAGAGAGTTCACACTGGAAAAAAGCCCTATGAGTGTACTGATTGTGGAAAGTTCTTCAGACAAAGGTCTCAACTCACTGTACACCACCGTGTTCACACTAGAGAAAAACCCTATGAGTGTACTGATTGTGGGAAATCTTTTAGGAACAATAGTAAACTTCTGAAGCACAAGAGAATTCATACTGGAGAAAAGCCATATCAGTGTAGTGATTGTGGGAAATTTTTTAGGTTGAATAGTCACCTTCATATCCACAAGAGAGTTCATACTGGAGAGAGGCCATATGTGTGTGACGATTGCAGGAAGGCTTTCATTGTTAGGACTACCCTTATTGTCCACCATAGAGTTCACACTGGAGACAAGCCTTATGAGTGTAGTGAATGTGGGAAGTCCTTCAGTCATAGCTCAAGCCTCACTCAACATCAGAGAGTTCATTCTGGAGGAAAGCCCTATGAGTGTAGTAATTGTGGGAAGTCCTTTAGTCATAGCTCAACCTTCACTCAACATCAGAGAATTCATTCTGGAGAAAAGCCCTATGAGTGTAGTAATTGTGGGACGTCCTTCCATATAAGATCTGACTTAAATAAGCACCACAGAATTCACACTGGAGAAAAGCCTTATGAGTGTCGTGATTGTGGGAAATCTTTTAGGGTCAATAGTCACCTTCATATCCACAAGAGAGTTCATACTGGAGAGAGGCCATATGAATGTGATGATTGTGGGAAGGCTTTCGTTGATAGGTCTACCCTCATTCGCCACTACAGAGTTCACACTGGAGAAAAGCCATATGAGTGTACAGATTGTGGGAAGACCTTCAGTCATAGCTTACCCTCATTAAACATCAGCGAGTTCACACTGGAGAAAAGCCATATGAATATAGTGATTGTGTGAAGTCATTCAGTCGAAGCTCTACCTTCACTCAACACCACAGAGTTCACAATGGAGAGAAGCCTTAAATGTGCACACAATGTGTTATTTTTCTCACTTAGAATAACATCACCAAAGATTATTCTTTGGCTGTATTTATCTGAATATAAACCCTTTTTAAGAGGACATATACTCAGCTAGATTCCTCATAAGTTTCAGGTATAAATGACACTTGAAGAACCTCAATTTCACTAGCTAACATGCCCAGACCTACTACCCGATCGATATCACAGCAAGTATTTGTGGCTGAAGAAATTTCACCCCTGACACCAGGCTCACCTGAGGAATGTGCACCCATCACAACTGGGAGTGCTCAGGGGAAATGTATTCTATTTTGTCTCTTGTGCCTGAGAAAATGTTGATTACTCTGAGCTTTTCCAGGATCTTCATTCCTTTATCTGGGACTAGAGGATGAAAACGACCCAGGTGCCATCCAGAGCACCCGTTCTCAGCTATGAAGTGTGATCTCTCTCAGGAACATGGTTCTCACATTTTGCTGTGATGAATTACTTCAGCTTCTAAGTCACTCTGCTGCCATCTGCTTAGAGTCCTCTCTTCTAGTTTGAGATCTTTTTGTAAAGGTGTGTGTTTTTTTTCTTTGTACCTATAATTTTGTTCGTTTTCAGCCTAGTCTTATTGGTAATGTCAATGGTCACCCAGAAAAGAGGCCTTTATAGTGCTTCTGTGAACAACACTGATTATATTCTCTGTTCACAGTATAGATTTTAAAATTCTCATCAGTTTTAGGGAGCTGTTTCCCACAGACTTGTGAAGCAGCCATGTGCTATAATGTATAAAATTTAATAGGCTGGTGCCTTTTGTTATAAGACACCAAGGTTTAGATTGAACCATAATTAGTAGAGAAACACTATGTTCATAGTGAGTAGGAAAGACTGGAGTAAATCTGATAAAAAGTGCCTCTTCTCAACCTTATCCAGAAATGGTCATGAGCTGTGGCTTATGTGAACTCTGCGTATAGACATTCTCAGGACCTCCATCACTGTCTCCTGTGGCTTAAATAATTGGCAGAAAAAAATAATTTGTTTTTTGGATTCCACTCGCCCATCTAGGGTGTTCCCCTAGAGATTTGCTCAGCAGGCAAGACCTCAGAGATAGAGGAAGAATAAGCCTGTAATCAGTCTCAGGATGTGTCTTTTGTGATTCCTGCTTATTCCAATGGCACTAGCCTTCACTGCTTGCCAACATTTGATGGCACTGAGGCAAGGCTGGTCCTCCCAGGAAATTAGGAGAGAGATTGTAGAGCCCATGTAGGGTTGACATTTCAATTTCCTATCAAGACAAGAATATCTAGCCGAGACCGGTTTGGCTCAGTGGATAGTGTCGGAATGCGGACTGAAGGGTCCCGGGTTTGATTCCAGTCGAGGGCATGTACCTTGGCTGCGGGCACATCCCCAGTAGGGGGCGTGCAAGAGGCGGCTGATCGATGTTTCTCATCTATGTTTCTGACTTTCCCTCTCCCTTCTGCTCTGTAAAAAATCAATAAAATATATATTTTTTAAAAGACAGAAATATCTAGGTCTTTATTTGAAAGTACTTTTAAGCCTTTATTTCAGTATCTTTATAACTGAAATGTAATAAAATGCACTTTTCTCATGTGTACTATTTTGTGAGCTTGGACATAGGGATCAAGCTGTAAACCCATCACTTGTGAAATAAAAGTGTCTCTCACCCACATACAGGTTAGGGCAAAAGTAGGCTAAAAGATGTGACTATGCAAAACTAAGAGTTTATTCTCTTTTTTTTTAAAAAAAATAAGTATTTTATATGTTTTTAAAATAATTTAATGACTTTTTAGAAAGAGAGGGAAGGAAACAGAGAATGAGAAATGACGATATGGGGGAAAATGCAGCTAACTGCTGCCTCCTGCACACCACCTACAGAGCATCCATGTAGGAATGGAACCTGTGACTTTTAGGGCAAGGGATGGTGCCCAGTCAACTGAGGCACACTGGCAGGGAAGTGTTTCTTCTTATATTATGATTAATTATTTTATTAATTGTCGCACCAGCAACTCTACACCTACTTTTGCCACATTCTGTATTTTCCTACTGCCCTTTTATAATCTCTATATCTTTCTTGGCCCTCCATGCAGTCATGGATTTTCCTCCCTTTACAATAGAATAGTTCATATTGTTCATAATTGTATAAGCATTATAAATTGTGCAGTCTTTAGCAAATACTGGTTTCCTCCTTGCTACACAGTTATTTTGTGCTTCAATACTAATGTTTATGTGGATTTTTTAAATTGCTGAGTAGTATTGTGTTCTACGGATACCCACTTTATCTATTGGTATATCTGTGGTGTTGGCTATTTCCAAATTTGGGGTGTTATAAATAGATCTGCTGGGAATATTGCTTTCTCTACTCCATATAGATGTATGTTTTACTTTCCAAACTTGCCATGTATGTGAATGTTTTGCATTTAAGATATGTGGAACTGTGACCCAGAAGGGTCATTCTCTTTGCCTTCCAACTAACCCACTATAAATAAAAATTCCATTTTTTTACTACCCTGCCACACATGTAATGGTTAAACTTTTTAAATAGTAGCCCTGGAAATGAATACAATGTTAACTCACTTTTATTTTATTCCATTGATCTAAGAAAATTTTGTGGAGAGTGTTTTCTCATGTGTCTTTATGTCTTGTTTAAGTGTCAGCTCACAATGATTTTTCAAGTTGTATAAATAAATTTATTATTTCTAGCTAAAGTCGTCCTGTGTATCATCTAAGACATATGTTTGAATTTCTCTTATTCCTCAATGACTCCATGACTTCTTTGACTCCATATGGAACATACTGGAAATAAAATTGTTTTCACAAATTTATTTACTTATTTTAAAATATGTTTTAATGGCTTTAGAGAGGAAGGAAGATGATAGAGAGTCAGAAGAGCATCATCCATGGGTGCCTCCTGCACAACCCGCTCTGGAGATTGAGTTTGCAATCCAGTCATGTGCCCCAACTGGGGTTTTAACCAACAACCTCTTGGTTTCTTGTTCGATGCTCAAGAGCTGAGCGACACTAGTTGGATGTGTTTTCCACAAATTTAATCCTAAAGGCAATTTAAATCCCACTTTTACGATACACATATAAAGCATTGCTAACATGCTTTTCCATTCTTTTCTAAGTGTAAACACTCAATAGTACAATAAGTGAAGTCAAGGCTTGTAATATTTATCTATTCCTCTGGTGTAAATACTCTCATCATTGTTAGCTTCCAACTTCCAAAATGATGACACTGAACATGGGCATAATAAGATACACTTCAGTAGCACATCATGATGCTTTATTACCCACATACTGATACAGTAGAAATACATATGTTCAAGAACATTCCTAAGAATACAGTAAAACAATTTTTAATAATATAGTAAAACATTATTTACATTTTTAATTTATTTATTTAATTTAGTATAATTGACTAAAAACACATTCAAAAATATATTTTATTGATTTCTGAGAGGGAGAGGAAGAGAGAGATAGAAACATCAGTGATGAGAGAGAAGCACTGGTATACTGCTTCCTGTACCTCCCATCTCTCTGGGAATTGAGCCTGCAACCCATGTTTGTGCCCTGACCATGAATAGAACCATGACCTTCTGGTTTATAGGTCCAAGCACAACCACTGGGCACCACCAGCTGGGCTATCATATCTAAAAAAAAATTTATATCTGTGTATTTATTATTGAGCCAAACCCATTAGGGCCGCTCCATTCCTTTAGGTAACAACACATTCACCTTATTTTATGAAGTCCCACCTAGAGAGCTCAGATCAGGAATTCTTCTTCCCATCAACTGTGGATAGCTCATACATTGGGAAACCTGAACTCCACCAGTCAACTGACTAAAAAAAACAATTTGATAAAAAATAAACTAATATGCAATTTATAAGAAAATGAACAAAGTAAAGCTGTATATTTGTTAAGTATAGTTTTGCCCTGGCTAGCTTGGCTCAATTAATAGAACGTTTGACTGTGGACACAAGAGTCCCGGGTTCAGTTCCAGCCAGGGGCACATGCCTGGTTAATGGGCTCGATCCCCAGTAGGGGGCATGCAAGAGGTGGCTGACCAGTGATTCTCTCTTTGTTGATGTTTCTCTCACTCATTCTCCCTTCCTCTCTGAAATCAGTAAATTTATTTTATATATATATATATATACACACATATATACACACCCATATATACATACACATATATGTATATGTAATGTATGTATTTATATATACCCTATATAATAAAAGACTATTATGCATATATATGTATATGTAATGTATGTATTTATATATCATATAATAAAAGGCTATCTTATATAATAAAAGGCTAAAATGCAAATTGACCAAACTTGGGGATGACTGGTTGCTGTCATGTACAGTGACACCCAGGGGGCAGACACTCAATGCAGCAGCTGTCCCCTGGAGATCAGTGTGCTCCAACGTGGGGAGCTTTGGTCAGCAAGAAGCAGGGCTCACGTCTGGCTTGTGTAGTGGAGGTGGCAGGAGGCTCTGCCCCCCACCCCCACCCCCACCCCGCAGCAGCACTAAGGATCTCTGACTGCTGGGCTGAGGGAACTCCCCCATCCCTGAGTGCACAAATTTTGTGCACTGGGCCATACACACACACACACACACACACACACACTGATTGATTTGAGAGGGGAAGAAGAGGAATAAATATAAACATTGATGATGAGAGAGAATCACTAACTGGCCCTTGCATGTCCTGTAACCCACTGAGAGTTGAACAAGCACCCCAGGGATGTGCCCTGACCAGGAATAGAACTGGGACCTCCTGGATCATAGGTTGATGCTCAACCACGCAGTTACACTGGGTAGAGTATATTCTTTTAAAATATATATATATATTTTTTAATATGTGTTTCTTATTGTTGATAATATTAAACATATCTCCCATTTCCCCATGTATATATTCCTTGGGGGAATTCTCCCAGTTCCCCTCCCCTGGGAGGTCAGTCTGTCCCAGGTAACCAGCCTCTGGTCCCATCTCCTCCTCCCCCAACCCCACTGGCAGCACCACAGCACCTTATTCCTCAAGTTCCTGGGGTGAAAAGCTAGCCTTCTCCCGGGCGGTTGAGAAAACTATATTGCCCAGGGAGGCATGCCTCTACACAAGGCATTTGGCGCTAGTGCATCCGGTTAGGGCGGGACTTCCGGAGTCCTCTTCCCGGCTGGCATTGTGACTTCTTCACAGGCTCACAGAGGTCAGTGCGATGATTGCCAGAAGGAGGAGACGTGGGGGCGACGTAACAGAGCTGTCTGAGGCCTGTTGAGCCGCAACCTTCGGGATTGGGGCGTCCGAGCCTCCCCTCCGCTGACAGAGTCCACTCAGCGTCACCCCATTGGCCCTCCAGCCTCGGTGCCGGCACCGCTCAGGCCCCGCAGCCCAGGTCGCGGCGCCCAGAGCAGTGAGTGCCCGTGGGGGACACAGGGTGTGAGGGGGAAGGAGGGCGACGGGCTGCGATGCCGCCGGGAAGGCCGTGGGGGGACTGACCGGGAGGTGGGGAAAATCAGGCCTGGTTTGTGTGTAAAGGCGACAAAGAGGAGGAGAGGCGGTTTCCGGGAGGAGGTTTACTTTCCTTCTCAGGGGTCGGGGCTGGGGGTGGTTGTGAATCACAGAGGGACGTCGAGCCCCGTGGGATGCGGGCATCACCCGGCCCCGGGGCTGGGCCAGGGCCCTGAGCAGCCTGAGCCCCTGGGTCCTGGCGGTGGGTGCAGGCCCACAACAGACCTTTAGTTCCCACAGGTTCCTGCAGGTGCAGAGCCGCGTAGGGGACTGGGTTGTGCAGCTAATCTCACGGCCTCACACTATCGTGGCCTCTGAGGTTGTGGGGTCCTGGAAATGTCCAGCCTCTCTTCCTGCCCTGGGACCTGCAGACACTCAGCCCAGAGTCCTCAGGCCACAACTAGGGCTTTAGGAAGTGGACCCTGGTTGTGGTAATGGGTAGAGTGAGATGTGAGAGGTTCTCCCAGGAAAAGGTACCAGAATCTGCAAAGGCTTGGGGTGATTACTCAGCTGGCTCAGCAACTAGCTAGTTGGCCCTCGCTAGTTTGGCTCATCGACCTACCGACTTAAGGATCCCAGATTTGATTCTGATCAAGGGCTCATACTGGGGTTGGGGGATCAACCCACAGTAGGGTCTTTTAGGAGGCAACTGATCAATGATTCCCAGCATTGATGTTTCTAACTCTTCCTCTCCTTTTCTCTATGAAATCAATAAAAAAAATGTTTAAAAATAATAAAATTTAAAAAATAAAAATATATCTATATATACTTTTTTTATTTTAGAGGTAGAAAGGAAAGGAGAGCAAGAGAAACAGATAAACATCCATGAGAAAGAAACAAGAAATCAGTTTACTCCTGCATGACTGCCAAGAGAATCCAGTCCCAACCTCAGGCAGGACCTGACTAGGACTGGTATGTATCTGTGACCTCTCAGTGCATGGGATGATGCTCAGTCAAATGAGAAACATCAGCCAGGACTGTGAATCACTTTAATACAGGGAATCGTGGTCAGGATGGTAATGGTCTTAGTAGCTCAGAGGATCAGTGTGAGCCTGAGGACTAGATTTCCTGCTGGGTCCCCTGTTTGTGGGAGGTGCGTGTCACAACACAGCTAAGGGACAGAAGTGGTCATGTAGTGTGTTGAGGAGAGATAATGGTTTATCAGCGGCCAAGGCCTTTAAAAGATGAGTGGACATGAAATGAATTGGAGGCTGAAGAGTAATTCACACAAGATAAAAGTCAGGCTGGTACATATTTACTTCTCTAAACACTCACCAGGATTTTACTGTGACCCTTGGTGTGGCTTGGGGGTTGCAGTCAGTTTTGTGGGTTAGCTTAGAGCAGCAGTTCTCAACTTGTGGATTTTTTGACCCCTTTGGGGGTCGAATGACCCTTTCATAGGGGTCACCTAAGACCATAGGAAATAAAAGATATTTAAATTGCAATTCATACCAGTAGCAAAATTACAATTATGAAGTAGGAACAAAAACAATTTCATGGTTGGGTGTCACCACAACATGAGGAACTGTATTAAAGGGCTGCAGCATTAGGAAGCTTGAGAACCACTGACTTAGAGGCTCGAGTGGTCATCTGTGAGACTCACTGGGCTGCGATTTGAGTAACGGGTAAGTAGAGAGATGTTGGCTGTGACTGCTGAAGGGACATGAAGTGCAGCACCAGGGCAGGTGGGCTGTGGGTATCTGAGGTCTGATTGTGGTTCTCAATAGGTGAGGCTGGAGGGAAACCAGTCATAGAGAGAGGCCTTCGTAGAAGGGCTCAAAGCTACCTCTATGAGGGTGGACTCTCAGCATCTGGGCAGTACTTGATCCTGCTTGAATTTGGCTAGCATTCTCTGGACCACACATGCTGAGTAATAAGTAAGAGGCCAAGGAGATACCTATGGGGAGGGGGGGGGAGCTGGGCTGTGGGAGTGCATTTTGGGGGAAATGTGGGAGAAAGTGATGTGCACGTGGAGAGCGAGTGTGAATTCATGACTACAGGGCCATCACATTGACAGGAGAGTGAATGAAGGGTGGACCCATTTCTGGTGGGATCTGGCTGATACAATAAGGGGAATTTTAGGCTAATTTCCTGAAAAGAGGGGTATTGTGGTGCAACTAGCAGGTCCGTAGCTTAGATACCATAGATCTACTCACCCTCCATTTGTTGTGCTGGTTTGCACAGTGATGTATAGGAATGAGATAGCGTACATCAGTGTTACCCGGGCTTGAAAATCTACAGTGGCATGCAAAAGGGAGACACAGATTATGGAGGAGGTGAACTACAATTTTGGAAAAGAAGGTGATTAGGAAACAAGCTCTCCTCACCATGGAAAATTTGTATTATCTTTGAAGTTGTCCCTGTAAGAATGAACCTGTGTGAGAGAAGTATTGTTCAAAGAACTATGTGCATGAGGTAGTGCAAAGTGATGGCCTCAGCACACTGGGTTTGGGATTGTAAGCGTGAAGTGTGATGCCATGTTTTTGGTGTCTTACAGGGACTTTCTGAGGGACTGCCTGACATAACCAGTGTCAATCACTCACAGTCCTTTTATGGCCAATATGTCTCCCTATCTTATGTTCTT
This sequence comes from Antrozous pallidus, assembly GCA_027563665.1. Classification (NCBI taxonomy): domain Eukaryota; kingdom Metazoa; phylum Chordata; class Mammalia; order Chiroptera; family Vespertilionidae; genus Antrozous; species Antrozous pallidus. The sequence continues at coordinate 5,969,260 of CM050525.1, read as the reverse complement.
GACACCCACTCGGTTGACAACAAGCAGTGTGGCCTACATGTGAGGCCCAGAGCTCAGGTATCTTCTCTCTGCTCAACTGCCTTTATTGTTGTGGGAAGACAAAATATCAGTAGGAATTTAAGAAGCAAGTGACTTTCATGGGACCAAGGCCTGCTATCTTCTCCAATGCAGGAGCAGAGGCAATAGATGAATGTGGAGGGTCAGAGATATTACATACTTGGAATCCTAGGAAAGAAGCTGATCATGGACTGAGATTTCCCCTTCATGACAGGATATAAACTTTGAGGTTGCAGTCATTGTCTTCTATCAGGAGGAGGGGGGATGATTGGTGAGGCTCAGAGATTTCTGAACTGTGATGTGATACTGGGGATGTTCTGTACCTGTGTGTTTCTGTTTGTGGTGTCTGTATGTTTCCTGTAAGTTTCCTGTAAGTTTGTGTGTCTCTGCACCCTAGAAACAAGCAAATGCATAGGCATTCCCTTCTGAAGTGATGGAGAGGACAATGCATGTTCTTTCTCCTCCTGCAAGCTGAGCCCTTAATGCCTCTGCACTTACATGTGTCTGGTATTCCTCTGGGGAATCCCAACTCAGGCTCCAAGGATGGATGAAGGGTCATTTCATAGAATCCCAGGCTGTGGGAAGGTGGGGAATTGGGGAAGACTCTGAGGACAGAAGGAGATATAGAGTGTGGAGGGGGCTGTTTGTGGAGGACTCTGGGCCTTCATGAAAATGCTGTAGGATCCTGGATGCCTGGGAAGGAATGAGTGGGTGGGTGCATATGGGAACAGCTGAGCGGGAAGACTCCAGGGCCTCTAAGTCCCCGTCAGTAATGAGAAACTGGATACACCTGGGGAGGGCTGGGTGTTAACACCTAGTAGGTACCAACATGGAGATTCTACTTTATCCCAGTCCCAGGGAAACCAGGGTGTTCATGTGGTATAAAACAGAAAGTTACCTTCTTTAGTATAAACCACTAAAGTTTAGGTTTGTTTGTTACCCAAAATAACATCTAGCCCGTTTTAGTGGGTACGCATCCCCTATTGTACCCTCTAGGAGGCAGCAGAGCCTAACATTAGAAGCCAGAGCTCTGTTGTTAGAGACAATTGGGTTTGACTTCCAACCCTGCCTTTATTAACTCTACAGTAATTTAATTTACATTGAGTTTCTGAGCCTGGACTTCCTCCTCATTAAATAGATGGTTAAACATCTCAGGTTGCAGAGAGGATTAAAAGAAATAATAATGGAGGTAAAGCATCAAATCTAGGCCTGGCACCTGTAGTAAAACATTCAGTAACTGTTAGTTCCTTAGCTTTACAATGTGTACTGACCACAGACATCCAGACAATATAGGAAATGTCAACTTGTTGGCCTATGTAACCCTTCAAACACTGCTTTGAAATGGGTAGGATGGGATTATGTATATTCTCTTATAGTCTGCTTTTTCTCTTTTTCAAAATATATTTTATTGATTTTTTACAGAGAGGAAGGGAGAGGGATAGAAAGTCAGAAACATAGATAGGAGAGAGACATTGGTCAGCTGCCTCTTGCACACCTTCTACTGGGTATGTGCCTGCAACTAAGGTACATGCCCTAGACCGGAATCGAACCTGGGGCCTATCAGTCCACAAGCCTATGCTCTATCCACTGAGCCAAACCGATTTTGGCTTTTTCAAAATATATTTTATTAATTTTTTTTTCACAGAAAGGAAGGGAGAGGACTAGAAAGTCAGAAACATTGATGAGAGAGAAACATCGATCAGCTGCCTCTTGCATACCCCCTACTGGGGATGTGCCCGTAGCCAAGATACATGCCCTTGACTGGAATCGAACCCGGGATCCTTCAGTCTGCAGGCCTTCACACTATCCACTGAGCCAAATGGGTTCCGGCTGCTTTTTCTCTTAATAATGTGATATTTTTTGTTACATATAAAAAATCTGACATCTGGGGTGGCAAGATGTTTGAGCGTCTTCCCAGGCACAGAAAGGTTGTCAGTTCAATTCCTGGTCAGGGCACAGATCATGTCTCTAAGTTGTATTCACGGAGGTTGGGGGCATAAAGGAAGCAGCTGATTGGTGTTTCTCCATTTCAGTTCATTTCTCTAAAATAAAAATAAATAAATAAAATCTTAAATATATAACTATATATATATTCATTTAGATTAGTAGACTTCAAAAATCAATGATGTAATACTTTCCACCCAAACCAGTTTGGCTCATTAGATAGAGCATCAGGCTCCAGACTGAAGGGTCCCAGGTTCGATTCCTTTCAAGGGCATGTACCTTGGTTGCAGGCACATTCCGAATAGGGGGTTGTGCAGGAGGCAGCTGATCAATGTTTCTCATCGATGTTCCTAAATCTATCCCTCTCCTTCCTCTCTGTAAAAAATCAATAATAATAAAAAAGAAGTAATACTTTCCACCTCAGGAGCATTCTGAGTTTCATGCAATCTGAAATAATGTCTCCAAACAAGAGATCAATTACTGACAACACTCCAAAAAAGCCTATTAGCCAACAGAACCTCAGGTTATCATTTCCCAGCGCCACTTAGCGTCCCAAAACCAACACTGCAATGGCCAGTCAGTGACTGGGATCCTAATGGCACCTGGGGGGCCTGGAAAAGTACATTATACAAAGAGCAATGGGCCCAGTGATGGGTGAGGTTAGTCAATGAAAGCCCAGAAGAGTCACATTACCACCATTGGTTTGGGTGTGACGTCCAGCATCTTTCTCCTGGTGGTCATTTCGACCTCTTTCTTCTGTTACCACAGTCAGAGGCTCTGGCGCTCTGCCTTAAAACCACAACGAGGCATCAAAGGCAGAGTTCCTGCTCTAAGTGGTGTGTCTGAGGTTTGTTGAGTCACAACAGGTAGGATTTCAGCCTCCTTGCTTTTCAGACCTATTGAGATTTCAGAGAAATTTCTCAATTAAAAGAGCTATCACCAGTGGAATGAAAGTGACAAAGCTGCCAGCCACAAGCAGAACATTGTTCAACATTAGGGTGTCTGTTCTGGAGTAGTCAATTATAAGTGTAATACATGTGGGAAAGTGTTTTCATGTATCTTAAACCTCTATTGACATAGAAGACTTCACACTGAAGAAAAGTCCTTTGAATGTACTGATTGTGGGAAGCTGTTCAATTACAGTGCTTTCCTTACTAAACACCTCAGAGTTCACACTAGAGAAAAACCTTATGAGTGCCATGAATGTGGGAAATCTTTTAGTAACAATAGTCATCTTCATATCCACCGTAGAATTCACAGTGGAGAAAAACCTTATCAGTGTGGTGAATGTGGGAAATCATTTAGAAGCAATACTCACCTCCTTATACACCAGAGAGTTCACACAGGAGAAAAGCCAGATGAGTGCACTGACTGTGGCAAATCCTTCAGCAGAAACTTTACTCTCATGCAACATAGCAGAGTTCACAGTGGAGAAAAGCCACATCAATGTAGTGATTGTGGCGAGTGCTTCAGTGAAAGCACTAACCTCATTAAAAACCACAGAGTTCACACTGGAGAAAAACCATATGAGTGCACTGACTATGGCAAGTCCTTCAGCAGTATCTCTACTGTCATCCAACATAGCAGAGTTCACACTGGAGAAAAACCATATGAGTGCACTGACTATGGCAAGTCCTTCAGCAGTATCTCTACTGTCATCCAACATAGCAGTGTTTACACTGGAGAAAAACCTTACGAGTGCCGTGAATTTGGGAAATCTTTTAGTAACAATAGTCATCTTCATATCCATCAGAGAATTCACACTGGAGAAAAACCATATGAGTGTAGTGACTGTGAGAAATGTATTAGGCAGAAAAGTCACCTCCTTATCCACCAGAGAGTTCACACTGGATAAAAGATGTATAAGTGCAATGACTAGGAAGTCTTTCAGCAGTAACTCTACTTTCATACAACATACCCAAGTTCACACTGGAGAAAATACGTGAGTGTAATGACTGTGGGAAGTCCTTCAGCAGAAGCTCTAATCTCTTCCAACATAGCAGAGTACACACTGGAGAAAAACTATGTGAGTGCAATGACTGTGAGAAGTGCTTCTGTCAAAGTTCTAACCTTATTCAACACCTCACAGTTCACACCGCAGAAAGACCTTATGAGTGTAGTGAATGTCTAAAATCTTTTGGGCACAATCGTTACAGCTTATCCACTAGAGAGTTCACACTAGAGAAAAACCATATGAGTGTAGTGACTGTGGAAAGTAGTATAGGCAAAAGGCTCACCTTATTCCATACCACAGAATTCACACTAGCGAAAAACCTTATGAGTGTAGTGAATGTGGGAAAACTCATAGGCATGACAGTCACCTTCTTATCCACCAGAGAGTTCACATGAGAAAAACCTTATGAATGCAGTGAATGTAGAAAATCTTTTCACTACAAATATGCCCTCGTTCAACACATCGGAGTACACAATGGAGAAAAGCTTTAAATTAGTAGGGAATGTTTTACTTTATCATTCAGAATAACAGCAGAGGAGAAGCTTTTACCCCCATTTACCTGAATGCAAACCCCTTTATCAGAACATACACTCTGCTAGATGCCTCCTAAGTTTCAGGTGTATATGACACTTTCAGAAACTGCATAGTATTTGCTAACCTACTCAGGCCTACAACCTGATTGATATCACTGCAAGTATTTGTGTGGAAGCTCTTTCACCCCTACCACCTGGCTCACCTGAAGAGTGTGCATCCGTCACAACACCTGCATAATCTCTGGTTCTGCTTGAGAAGATTATGAATATTCCGAGCTCCTGGATGAGTCTTCATTTCTTTTTTCTTTTTTTATTGATTTTTTACAGAGCAGAAGGGAGAGGGATAGAAAGTCAGAAACATCGATGAGAGAGAAACATCCATCAGCTGCCTCTTGCACGCCCCTTACTGGGGATGTGCCCGCAGCCAAGGTACATGCCCTTGCCGGAATCGAACCCGGGACCCTTCAGTCCGCAGTCCGACGCTCTATCCACTGAGCCAAACCGGTCTCGAGAAGTCTTCATTTCTTAATTTCTGACCAGAGAATTGACCCAGGTTTGCTTCAGAGCACCCATCCTCATCTAAGTGCTACTTCTTTCAGGGTCTCACATTATACTGTGATGAAGTGTTTCAGGTTCCAATTCATCAACCTGCAAACCTCTTGCTGTCCTTTGCTCTGGTTTATGATCTTTATGTTAAGGTGTTTTTTTTGTTGTTGTTGTTGTGTCCTTTAATTTTGTTGGTTCTTTCCTCTCTGTGGGATGATTGAAAGGAAAGTTGTGATGTGTCAGCATGGACAGGTATACAGATATGGTGGGGTCCCAAACTTTCTGTGCTTTGGAAGGCACTGCTTGATGGCAGAAAAATCACCATTTGTTCGATGTTGGCCAATTTTGTAATGCCGACCAAGGACTTGAGGGAAAGTATGCAAGACTTTGTGGTTCTAAATTGCTGTCCAGTGTCTTTTATTGTAGAGGTCAGTGGTCACCCTGAACAGGAAGCCTTTATTGTGCTCCTGTGAACAATATGAATTATATTTTCTGTTCACAGTACGGATTACATAAGTATCAGCAATGTTTAGGAGAACTACTTTCCACATGTTCCAAATAGGCCGTGCGTCATGATTTATGAGATTTCATAGGCTGTTGTCATTTGTTGTAAACCTCTGAGGTGGAATTAATATTGGGACAGAGACACTGATTTCATAGTCATAACAGACACTGCAGTTAAGCTAGATGAAAAGTGCCTCTTCTATACTAAAGTCTAAATTATGTTGTCACTTTTGCCTGTTTGATCTTTGAGGACATTCTCAGGATATCCACCACTATTTCCTGTAGCTGGCATCACTAGCAGAGACAATAATCTCATGATTTTGTGGATTCCCCTGGTGCCCTACAGAGTTCATCGCAAGGTTGTTGCTCAACAGGCAAGACCTCAAAGCTAGAGGAAGGACAAACCTGTAATCAGTCCCAGGGTGTCTTTTGTAACCATCCAGCCTTCCTGTTGATTCCAATGACAATAGTCTTCCCTACTTCACAGCATTTGCTGCCACTGAGGTAAGGCTGGTCCCCCAGCAAATTAGATCTGATGTGCAAAAAAGTGCACCTGTTTCATGTGTGCTATCTTGTGAGCCTTGACCTAGAGATAAAGCTGTAAAACTGCTTCGTGTAAGTAAACCACCTGTAGCTCATACATAGGGTGGGGTAAAAGTGTGCTTACAGTTGTATGTTTGTGAAACACAGAGATTATTTTTTAAGAAATTTTTTACAAAAAAATTTTATTCATTTTTAAGGACAGAGACTGGAAGAGAGGGGTAAACAGGTCGGCTTTCTCCTGCACCCCACAAATGGAAATCCATTTGGGGATGTTCACTCTCCAGGAATCAAACCATAGACCAGTCAGTGAATGGGATCACACTCGAATGACTGAGGACACTGGCCCGGGCAGCATTTATTTTTGTTTATTATGATTCATTATTGTATTATTTCTGTACCAATAACTCTATACCTTCTTTTGCCACACCCTCTATTTTCCTACTGTACTATTACAATCTCTCTGCTTTTGTCGACACTCCATGCACTCAGGGATATACATTCTTTGCCATAGAATAGCTCATACTGTTCATAATTTTATAGGCACTATTTGATGTGTACATTTTAACAAACTCTGGTTTCCTGCATGCTACACATTCATTTTGAGATTCAGTACAAATGCTTATATGAAAAGTGATTTCTTTTTTTTATTGTTCAGTAATGCTGTGTTCTGTGAATAACCACTTTATTGATCTATGATTTTATTATTTCCAGGTTTGGGGTATTACAAATAAATTTTTTGGGAATATTTACATTGAGTTCTTTATATAGACATATGTGTTACTTATCAAACTGTTATGTAGCTATATGTTTTACATTTAAGATATGCGGAACAATGGCCATTCCCTTTGCCTTCTCCCAACCCACAGTAAATAAAAATTCCAACTTTTCTGCTACCCTGCAAGGACATACAATGGTTAACCTTTTCGAATAGTAATCCCTGAAATGCATGTAGTGTTAATTTGCTTTTGTTTTAATTCCATCTACTGAGGAATATTGTATGGTGAACATTTTTTTGTACATTTCTTTGTACTGTCTTTATCTGCTTTGTTAAAATTTCTCTGAAAACCTTTTTCAAATTGTCTAAATAAATTTCTTATTTTAAACAAAGGAGGACTATGCAACACCTAAGCCATCCCTCATTCCTAGGTGACTACTCTGTCAGATGGAAGCATTGGTTTTGAAACCTGGAAGGCAAATTGTTTTACTTCGTTATAATGCTATGTACAAATTAAACCAATGTATACCATATACTCATTCATTTAATCTGCATTGTTAGCATTTGAAGCTATTCTTTTCTAAAATATATACATATATTTGGTTTTTTACAGAGAGGAAGGGGGAGAGTGATAGAGAATTGGAAACATTGATTAGGTGCCTCCTGCACACTCCCACTGGGGATGTTCCCACAACCAAGTTACATGCCTTTGATCGTAATCGAACCAAGGACCCTTCAGTCCGCAGGCCGATGCTCTATCCACTGAGCCAAACTGGTTAGGGTTGGGGGCCACTCTTATTTAAGTCATGTCATGTCATGACCAGTTTGGGTCAGTGGCTAGAGTGTCAGCCTGCGGACTGAAAGGTGCCAGGTTCGATTCCAGTCAAGGGCATGTACGTTGGTTTGAGCAAATCCTCAGTAGGGGCTGTGCAGGAGGCAGCTGATGTATGTTTCTCTCTCATGGATATTTCTCCCTGTCTCTCTCCCTTCCACTCTGTAAAAAAATCAATAAAATATATTATTTAAAAAGTCTAAGCATTCATTTATACATTAAGTTTACGTTTGTCATATTGGTCAATTTCCTGGTGTCAATATTGTCATCATGGTTCATTTGACATTGCCAAAATGATAGCCTGGAACACAGATGTGATGAGATATTTCAGTAGCACATCATTGTATTTTAGTTCCAAAATGCTGATACAGTAGCAACAAATATGCTCAATAACCTTGCTAAAAACACAGTAAAATTGTTGGGATCCTCAAGTTTTAAATCTTTTTTAAAGTTTGATTTAAGTACAATTTATATACATATATATATATATATATATATATATATATATTTGGAGAAAATTGGGGTGAAATATATACAACAGGTCAAGTTTTGACCATTTTCCAGCATACAGTTCTGTGGCATCTGATAGGTTCCCACTGTCCTGCACTCGCCCCACCCACCTCCTGACTCAATACCTCTCGCCAAGTTGCTGCGCTCCTGGGAAGGAAGGGTGAGGGACCTCCAAAGGCAGTATTGGGGCTGAGGACAAGCCATTTTTCTCTAAAGACCAGCGCCCAACAGGTTCCAATGATGACATAACCATTTATGGAGACAACAATGGTCCTCTCCTGGGTGCTATGCTCAGGAGCATCAAGAGCAAGAGCAGCCGAGACCGGTTTGGCTCAGTGGATAGAGCGTTGGACTGCGGACTGAAGGGTCCCGGGTTCGATTCCGGCAAGGGCATGTACCTTGACTGCGGGCACATCCCCAGTATGGGGTGTGCAAGAGGCAGCTGGTCGATGTCTCTCTGTCATCGATGTTTCTGACTTTCTATCCCTCTCCCTTCCGCTCTGTAAAAAATCAATAAAATATATTTTTTAAAAAAACACATTAAAAAAAAAAGAGCGAGAGCAATGAGGATCGTTTATAAGACCAGGTTTAAAGAGAAGGAATATCTATCTACCTGCATTCAATAGCCTCTCCATGATGCTTAGAAAATCTGTATACATATGTTAGAAAATAGACAGGACCTCAACGTTGTGTTATGTTGCTTTTCTCTAAGGATGGTTGTAGGTGGGTGTCTTTGCAAAAAGGGCCTCTGCTGGTGTTTAGGGTGTGATTTGGGAGTCCAAACGGGCTTTCCGAGATGTGTTAAATCTGCTCAGGGGCCACAGAGCTGCCCGGCATCCTATCACTTGCGTTATAGCCCTGTGCTATGCATCACTTTGTTCACACTCCAGAGTCCTCGGGTGTCTTCACCACGTGTTAGGTCACTGGGTCAGCATGTCCCTCAGTGTCTGTAGGTTTCCCAGCTGCACCCTGTGTGGGAGTCTTTTCTGTGCAGCTCCACTTAGGAAGTAAGCAGTGTATGGATGCCCTGGGGCACAATCTCACTCCTCCCTTCTTTCTGCACTTGGACCTGGGAGTTGAACAAACAACCCAGGGATGTGCCCTGACCAGGAGTAGAACTGGGACCTCCTGGATCATAGGTTGACGGTCAACCACTCAGTGACAACAGCTAGAGTACATTCTTTGGAAATATATATATTTAATATGCATTTTTTATTTTTGATAATATTACAGATATCTCTCATTTTCCCGGTGTATATGTTCTTTGTTGGATCTCTCCCAATCCCCCCACACACACCGGAAGGTCTGTCAGTCTGTCAGTCTGTCAGTCTGTCAGTCTGTCAGTCTGTCCCAGTTAACCAGGCTATTGGCAGCACTACCACACCTTGTTTCTCATATTCCTGGGCTGGAAAGCTAGCCCTCTCCTGGGCGGTTGAGAAAACTACGTTACCCAGAAAGCGATGCGGCTATGTAAGGCGTTAGTGCATCCGGTTAAGGCGGGACTTCCGGAGTCATCTTCCTGGCGGACATTTTCACTTTTTCAGGTTGTTCACCAATTCACAAACTTCAGCGCGCCGATCGCCAGAAGGAGGAGACGTGGGGGCAGCGCCCCGCTGGACAGGGTTGTCTGAGGCCTGTTGAGCCGCAACCTTCGGGATTGGGGCGTCCGAGCCTCCTCTACGCCGACAGAGTCCCCTCAGCGTCCCCCCATTGGCCCTCCAGTCTCCGTGCCGGCGCCGCTCAGACCCCGCAGCCCAGCTGGCTGCGCCCAGAGCAGTGAGTGCCCGTGGGGGACACAGGGTGTGAGGGGAAGGAGGGCGACGACGGGCTGTGATGCCGCCGGGGAGGGCCGTGGGGGGACTGACCGGGAGGTGGGGAAAGCCAGGTCTGGTTTGTGTGTAAAGGCGACAAAGAGGAGGAGAAGCGGTTTCCGGGAAGAGTTTTACTTTCCTTCTCAGGGGACGGGGCTGGGGGTGGTTGTGAACCACAGAGGGACATTGAGCCCTGAGGGATGTAAATCTTCTGGTTATGTGACCTCGGGCTTGAGCCCCTCTAGAGCCGCTTTTGGGGGCTGGTCTGTGGGGCTTATGTCAGGGCCTCACACTATCGTGGCCTCTGAGACAGTGGGGTCCAGCCTCTCTTCTCCGAGGACCTTGGACCTGGAGACCTTGAAGGGGCACCAAGCCCAGAATCCTAAGTCCACCTCAAGGGTCATATGAATGGTACCTGATTTGGGCATCCAGTGGAATTGTGGGTAATAGGGCCTTCCATGCATAGGTTCCAGGATATGCAAAAGCTAGAAGTGAAGACTAAGCTGACTAAGGGACCAGTAGGTGTCAATTTTTTAAAAATAGGGACTGGTAGCAGTGGGACAGGAATCAAGTCCAGAGGAGCTTTGTGACAACTTGGGTTTCTGTTCTTCGGGTGGTGGGATCATTGGGGTAATGGGAGCAGTAGAGCAGGTGATGTGTCCCAGGTCTCATTAGACTCCTGTGACTGCAGCATGATGCACAATATGGGTGTGAGGACGGTGGTAGGAAGACTACAATGGGAGCTGCTGTGACGGTGTTGGTGAGTGTGATGGGAACTGGAGCACAGTGGTGTTTGTGGATGTGGAAGAAGCAGTTGCATTAGGGATCGGGGTTTTTGGTGTGGCCACCTGGATTTTGTAATTTTGAGGCTTGGAGACGAAGATGAGAATCAGAGATGATGTGAAGGTTTGGATTTAACACCTGAAGATATGAAAGCACCATCAACTGACATGAAGAAATTCATAGTGGGAAAAATCATCGTCATAAGGGATACAAAACCTTTTGTTTTTTCCTATTAGGGTAAAATTTCAGAGAGTAATTCATGGCCATCTGGAACTCTGAGGAGCAAGTCAAGATGAAGACGACTTAAAATAACAGTGAATAGAATGGACCAGGGAGGAGTTGTAGATCACCGTTTTATTTTATTTTATTGGAGGTAGAAGAGTAATTAAGAAAAACTGAGACTGGATGGTGCATATTTACTTCTTAAGCACTCACCAGGTTCCGCAGCCCAGGTCGCAGCATTCAGAACAGTGTGACCCTTTGTGTGGCCTGGTGTGTGGCATCTAGTTTGGTTGCTTTACTTACGTGCCTGAGGGGGCATGTAGGACCCTCGCAGGGCATAGGGCCCTAGGCAGTGGGACTTGAATACTGAGGGCTGTGAGTGTAGAAGGGACATCAAGTGCAGCAGCAGAAGAGGTGGCCTCTGGTTAACTGAGTTGATGTGGGTCCCAATGCGGGGGGGTTGGAGGGGAGGGAGGTTGAAGGAAAAAATGTGGGTGGGATCCCTTCATAGCAGAACTGAAGGCTGTGTCTTGGGTGTGGGCATTCAGAGTCAGGTTAGTACTTGATACTGTTTGAACTTGCCATGCATTCTCTGGAACACACATGTTGAGTAATGACTAAGACCAAGTAGATGTCTGTGGGAGCTGGGGCTACTGAAGTGCAGCTGTGGGTGAAAGAGTGATGTGCTCTTGGAGAAGCAGTGTGAATTCTTGGCCACAGATCACTGATGTTGACATAGAGGGAATTAGTTTGAGTCTATTTCTGGTGATAACTGGATGATATGTCATGGGAAGTTTTAGGGTAATTCCTGAAAAGACTGGTGTTGTGGCGCTACATTCCAGGGCCAGAGTTTAGGTGTCATATAGGTGCATACCTGCTTCTTGTTTTGGGGCTGATACAGTAATCATAGGAATGGGATAAGATACATCAGAGTCAGCTGGACTTGCAATTCTCTACTGGCTTGGGGAAAGGAGAAGAGTAAGAAAGAAATACATTGCTGAAACCAGTTTGGCTTAGTGGATAGAGCATCAGCCTGGGGACTGACGGGTCCTGGTTTCAATTCTGGTCAAGGATATGTATCTTGGTTGTGGACACATCTCCAGTAGGGGGTGTGGAGGAGGCAGCTGATTGATGTTTCTCTCTCATAGATGTTTCTAGCTTTCTGTCCCTCTCTCTTCCTCTCTGTAAAAATCAATAAAATATATAATTTTTTAAAAATACATTACAAAGGAAGTGAGTTAGAATGTTAAAAAAAAGGGGGGGGGATTAGAAAACAACCCCACCTCTACATGGCATAGATATGTAATCTTTGAGTTGTGATTCAGGTAATGAAGCTGTATGAGAGAATTGGGATACAAAAATTATGTGGATCAGGTAGAGCACAGTGTTCGCCCCGGCACCCTAGGATTGGAATCGAAAGTGTGACGAGTGATGCGTGTTTTTTGTGCTCTTGGAAGGAGATTCGGTTGGACAACAAGGATTTCACCACACATGACCAGTGACAAATCACTCACATCTCCTCATGGCCAACATTGTCTGTACCCTTTGTTGGTGACCCCCATTGCGTTGACCCTCAATGTGAGGCCCTGAGGTCAGGTATAATCAATATAGGCATCTTCTTTATTGCTGTGGGAAGACACGGTAACAGTAAGAATATAAGGAGAGAGTGACTCTGGTGGAAGCAAGGCCTGCTATTTTCTGTGATGTGGGGAATGGAGGGAGCAGATGGCCATGGAGAGTGGGAAGTATGACAGAAGTAAAAGGTGAGAAGCTGATCATGGACTGAACTGTCTTCCTTATGACAGGATATGGACTTTGAGGAGGTGGCCATTGCCTTCTCTCAGGAGGAGTGGGGGCTCCTTGATGAGGCTCAGAGACTTCTGTACTGCGATGTGATGCTGGAAGTGTTTGCACTTGTCTCATCTGCAGGTAAGAGCTTCACATTGTCTAAGTGTCGTGAGGTGATGCCCTCTCTTCCTTTATTCTCAAAACAGCCTTTTCTCTCCTGCAGCCAGACCACGAGCTCTTCTATTTTCTCCAGTTATCCTGTCAAATGTGCTGTGGCTGAGAGTGCTCAGTGTGTGGGGAGCCCAGAACAAAGGCCTCCATCAATATCCCTTACACTCATAAACTCAGATAGGGCAGGAAGTGTTGCAGGGCACAGGATTGTTGCAAACAGCTTAATGGGCCCAGCTTGCACTTTCTGTCTCTGGGAGGGTATCTATGTCCACATGCATGGCTTCCACTTCTGCACCATTCCTCCATCTAAAGGCTTTTTGTGACTGTTCCAGGTTATGGTCTTTACTTGCAGGAAGTAAGGGCGGTCATTGAATGACCTTCTTCCATTGTATGTAATATTCTGTTCCATGAATACTATTTGCATGCTGTCCTCCTCTGGACCAGTGCTGCCTACTCACCTTTGTCAATAAAACTTAGAATATTGTTGTTCTATGTGCTTTTACAGGTTAAGGTATAAGGAGAACCCTGTTTTTTCACAGTGTGAACATGCAGAATGATTTAAAGGGCTGCCTGGCCCTCCTGAGTTGCAACTGGGGGGAGGTAAGACATAAGAGTGGTGAGGTATGGCAGCAATCATCTCAGGTAGGAACTGCTGTTTGAATTTTAAATCTGCTATTCTGGCCTCTGTACACACTTACTTGCTTAAACAATAGGGTAGTTACTTCAGCTTCCAGATTGAGACCTGGAAGGTCACATAAATCCATCCCACATCACAAAGGTTATTTTCCTGTGCCTGAGGACCAGAACCATAAAAGATTGATTCCTATTGACTCAGTGGTTCCAAGAATTGAGACTATAGATGACCTTTAGAGACCATTAACCTTGCTCAATTTTGCTTCTGTACATTCTGCTTTCACAAGATAAGTCCACATTCCAAGGTCTAGCCAGATGTATGGTTAGAGATAAGGAGCAGGCAACAGGAATCAATCATAGTCTACTGAAACCCCCTATCCTGAATACGACCCTGAAGGCTGTTTGCGAAATTTATAACAATGGAAATTTATGGTTAAGACCCTTTAAAAGGACTGCCTACACCTGGGATGGCGCAATCGTGAGTGTGGACTCTGCCAGTGTGTGGTGCCCTCGTGGCCGTCGCTGGCCAGCACAATAAATCCGGCCTTGCTTATTACCAACTTATCTGTCTCCGTGGTCATTTGCAACTGGTTTTGGAAGTAGCCCCACAACAGGTGGCATTTAAATCTTACCAGGAACCTGCTCATGTCCAACAGATTTTAGGTTCAGGTACCACTGGCAACATCTGATTTCTACCTTTCATTCCCATGCTTGACACTTCCCTGACTTATCTTTTAATCTGTGTCTTCCTGGTTTCTGGCTACCTTCACCTTTTTGCCTTTTCTCCATCACCTATTCCTCTGAACTGCTCTATCTGCAGTATTCTCAAATATTGACCTGCATATGTGTTATGAGGTGCACAGAGAAGCTTCACTAGAACTCGACACATGATTCTCATTTCTTGAATTGTACATGGAATAAGATGTAAGCAACATTCTGCACATCTTTCATGTCACCAGCAGACAACCCCTGTTGAACACTGTTAGCAGACACATGAGTAGATGATCACTTTCTGTTCCATGTGGTGCTTGCCATGTTTGTTTCATATTTTGTTTGAGGTCTTCCCTGAATGGTGGTCCTCAGAGGCCCAGATCTTCACAGCAGCATCTTATCAATATCTCCTCAGATATTTTACTGCCAGACAATATCATGGAACCAACATGTTATGTGGGACAGACTTTTATAATGAGACTTCTCTCTGGCACCACAGTCAACATTCATTTCATCCCCATTTTTCTGTTTTCAGGTTGTTGGCATAAAACGGATGATGCGGAGGCCTGTTCTGAGCAAAATGTATCTGTACAAGGGGAGTCACAGGTCAGTGCCTCTAAGACAGCTCCACCAACCCAGAGGACCCATCTCTGCAGGAGGTGTTTCTCTGTGTTCAAAGATATTCTGCACCTGACTGAGTCACAAGCAGCAGACTTTGAGCAGAAAGACTTCTTCATTGACGCATGTGTGAGAGACTTCTGTTTCGGTGCAAATTCTCATCAGCAACAGAGGGAAGCCAGTGTAGAGAAGCCCTGGAAAGAAGCTGTGCACAGGGCCTCATTTGTGACCAGGTTCAGCTTCTACTACTCAAGGTTGCCTTCAACCAGTAGGGAGGTTGGAGAAGACTTCCCAGCCATCTCAGAGCTTCTCCAACACCAGGCCCCTCTCAACACTGAAGAACTACCCAGTAATAGTGAGATTTCAGTGGAATTTCTCAATAGAAAAGGTAATCACCAATGGGATGAAAAAGCAGCCAGACATAACCAGAACTTTGTTCAACATAAGGGCCCTTGGTCTGGAGAAGTGAAAAATGCATGTAATATATGTGGGAAAGTTTTTACATATGTCTCAAATCTCAGTAGACATAGAACAGTTCACACTGGAGAAAAGTCCTATGAATGTACTGATTGTGGGAAGCTGTTCAATCACAGGTCTTCCCTCACAAAACACCACAGAATTCACACTGGAGAAAAATCGTACGAGTGTAGTGAATGTGGGAAGACATTCAATCAAAAATCTCACCTCACTAAACATCACAGAGTTCACACTGGAGAGAAACCTTACAAATGTAGTGAATGTGGAAAATCATTTACCAGTAGTTATGACCTCTTTATCCACAAGAGAGTTCACACTGGAGAAAAGCCTTACAAATGTAGTGAATGTGGAAAATCCTTTAGCCGCAGTTCCGTCCTCTTTATCCACCAGAGAGTTCACACTGGAGAAAAGCCATACCAATGTAGTGATTGTGGGATGCCCTTCCGGCAGTACTCTAACTTCAGTAGACACCGCAAAATTCACACTGAAGAAAAACCTTACGAGTGCAGTGAATGTGGGAAGTCTTTCCATCATAGATCTTCCCTCACTAAACACATCAAAGTTCACACTGGACAAAAACCACACAAGTGTAGTGAATGTGGTAAATCTTTTAAGGAAACTACACACCTCGTTATGCACAAGCGAGTTCACACTGGAGAAAAGCCGCATCAATGTAGTGATTGTGGGAAGTGCTTCAGTCAAAGGGCTCACCTCATTCAACACCTCAAGGTTCACACTGAAGGAAAACCTTATGAGTGTAGTGAATGTGGGAAATCTTTTCGGCTCAACAGTTACTTGCTTATCCACACGAGAGTTCACACTGGAGAAAAGCCGTATCAATGTAGTGATTGTGGAAAGTGCTTTAGTCAAAGAGCTCAACTCTTCCCACACCAGAGAGTTCACACTGGTGAAAAGCCGTATCAATGTAGTGATTGTGAAAAGTGCTTCAGTCAAAGGGCTAACCTCATTCAACACCAGAGAATTCACACTGGTGAAAAACCTTATGAGTGTAGTGAATGTGGGAAATCTTTTCGCTACAACTGTGTCCTTGTTCAACACTTGAGAGAACACTCTGGAGAAAAGCTTTAAATGTGCAGGGTATGTTTTACTTTTGTCCTCAGAAGAACCACACCAGAGGAGAAGCTTTACCCCTATTGACCTGAATGCAAACCCCTTTATCAGAACATACACTGCTAGAGGCCTCCTAAGTTTCAGGTGTGAGTGACACGTTCAGAAACTGCATCACACTTGCTAATCTACTCAGACCTACAACCTGATTGATGTCCCTGGAAGAATTTGTGTGGGAGCTCTTTCTCCCCTATCACCTGGCTCACCTGAAGAGTGTGCATCCATCACAACCACTGCATGCTCTGGTGTTGTGCTTGAGAAAATTATGAATATCCTGAGCTCCTGGATGAATCTTGATTCCTTTATTTCTGACTAGAGAATTGACCTGGGTTTCATCCAGAGCATCCATCCTCAGCTAAGTGCTACCTCTTTCAGGGATAGTGTGGGTCTCACATTAGGCTGTGATGAAGTGTTTCAGATTTTAATTGATCAACCTGCAAACTACTTGCTGCCTTCTGCTATCCTTTATGATCTTTATGTAAAGGAGTTTTTTCTTTTGTACTTTAATTTTGTTGGTTCTTTTCTCTCCCTCTGAGGATTGAAAGGAAATTAGTGTTCTGTCACACGGAGAGGTGAACTATTGAAATCACTGTTTGTTCTATATTGGCTGATTTTGTATTGCCGACCAAGGCCTTGAGAGAATGTGTGCATGACTTTGTAGTTCTAATGTGCTGTTTAGTGCCTCTTGTAGAGGTCAGTGGTCACCCTGAACTGATGGGTTACATTGTGCCCGGTGAACAATATGAATTATATTCTCTGTTTGCAGTATGTATTATATAAGTGTCAGCAATGTTTAGGGGAACTACTGTCCACATGCTCCAAAGAGGCCATGTGTCACAATATATGAAGTTTCATAGGCTGGTATCATTTCTTGTGAGACTCTGAGGTGGAATTAGTATTGAGACAAAAATACTGTTTTCATAGTCATAGCAGACACTGCAGTTAAACTAGCTGAAAAATGCCTCTTCTGGACATAAGTCCACATTATTCCAGAGCCTTTGGCTTGTATGATCTTTGAGACTGTTCTGAGGACTTCCATCACTCTTTTCTATAACTGGAGTCAGTGGCAGACAAAATAATCTCATGGTTTTGTGGATTCTTCTGCCCCCTGGGATGTTCACCTCAAGGTTATTGATTGCTAAACAGGCAAGACTTCAGAGCTGGAGGAAGTATAATGCTGTAATCAGTCCCAGGATGTGTCTGTTGTAACCAGTCAGCATTCTTGTTGATTCCAATGGCAGTAGTCTTCACTGCTTCACAGCAGTTGCTTCCCTAAGCGAGACTGGTCCTCCCAGCAAATGAAAACTGACACGCAACAAAGTGCACCTTTCTCATGTGCCATTTGGTGAGCCCCCACCTACAAGGAAATGCACAGGGTGGGGCAATAATAGGCTCAGAGTTGTAAGTTCAGAAAACACAGATTTTTCTTTTAAAAAATATATCAGATAATACTTTTATTCTTTTTGGCTATGGAGAGAGATAAAGTAAGAGGAAGAAAGAGATAAACATAGATCAGCAGCCTCCTGCATGCCCCCTAGTGGGAATCCATTTGGGGATGTTTACTGGCCTGGAATCAAACCAGAAATGGTTTAGTGAATGGGATTACACCAAGCAGCTGAGGGAACTGACAATGGCAGAGTTTATTCTTTTTTTTTTTTTCTCTTTTAAATTTGTTACTATTTTTAATAAATCTTTATTGTTCAGATTATTAGATTTGTTCCTCTTTTTTCCCCCCAGAGCTTCCCTCAGCCCAGTTCTACCCAACCCTCTGCCCTTACTCCCCCCCCCCCCCATTGTCCTCATTCATAGGTATACCATTTTTGTCCAATCTCTTCCTGCACCCCCACACCCTATTGTCCCCAAGAATTGTCAGTCCACTCCCTTTCTATGCCCCTGATTCTATTAAATTCACTTGTTTATTCTGTTCATCAGATTTTTCACTTGATTTTTTGATTTACCTGTTGATATGTATTTGTTCATAATTTTTATCTTTACCTTTTTCTTTCTTTCTTTAAAGAATACGTTTCAGCATTTCATACAATACTGGTTTGGCAGTGATGAACTCCTTTAGCTTTTTCTTATCTCTGAAGCTTTTTATCTGATGTTCAATTCTGAATGATAGCTTTGCTTGGTAAAATAATCTTGGTTGTAGGTTCTTACTATTCATCACTTTGAATATTTCTTGTCACTCCCATCTGGCCTGCATAGTTTCTGTTGAGGAATCAGCTGACAATCATATGGGTGCTCCCTTGTAGTTAACTGTTTTTCTCTTGCTGCTTTTAATATTCTCTCTCTCTTTTGCTCTTGGCATTTTAATTATAATGTGTCTTGGTGTGGCCCTCTTTGGATTCCTTTTGTTTGGGGTTCTGTGTGCTTCCTGGACTTGTAAGTCTGTTTTCTTTCACCAGGTGAGGGAAGTTTTCAGTCATTATTTCTTCAAATAGGTCTTCAATATTTTGCCGTCCCTCTTCTGCACCCCCATAATTCTGATGTTGTTACACTTCAAGTTGTCCCAGAGGCTTCTTACACTGTCTTCAAATTTTTGGATTCTTTTGTCTTTTTGCTTTTCCAGCTGAGTGTTTTTGCTTCTTTGTATTTCAAATCTTTGACTTGATTCTTGCATTCCTCTAGTCTGCTGTTTTGTATCTGTGTAAAATTTTTTATTTCAGTTAGTGTATATTTAATATCTAGTTGGTCCTTTTGCATATCCTTGACGTTCTCACAAAGTTTATTGGCTTTTTCTAGGAAATTCTTGAAAAACCTTATAACCATGGTTTTGAGCCCTATATCCAGTCGTTTATTTTCCTCCATTTCTTTAGTTTGTGATCTGGGTTTTTTTTTTCCCCTCCACATTTTCACTGCTTTACTAAGTTAGAAAGGGTAGCTTTGTGTGTCAGGTATTCTATATGGTGCAGTGTCTCAGCCTCTCCAGTTACCTGAGGTGGACACGCTTGGTGCACCCTTTTGTGAACTGCGTGTACAGCCTTGTTGTGGTTAAGTTTTTTTTTATTTGTTTTTTTAATATTTCACTGAGTTTTTACAGAGCGGAAGAGAGAGGGATAGAAACATTGATCAGCTGCCTCCTGCCCACCCCCTACTGGGGATGTGCCCACAGCCAAGGTACATGCCCTTGACCAGAATCGAACCGGGACCCTTCAGTCCGCAGGCCGACGCTCTATCCACTGAGCCAAACCAGTTTCGGAGGTTAAGTTTTGGTTGTTGTTGGTATCACTGAGGACTTGACCTCCAGGTCAATTGGATGTGAGGATCAGCCGTGTCTACGCCTGGAGAACTTCTGTGCTGGAGATAGCCTAATAGGACAAGACTTGCAAAATTGCAACAGCCTCTGTGCTCAGCTTAGATGGGGCAGAGTCTCAGGGCTGAGCAGACAGCCTTGGCTTCCCGTTAGCCCTACCCTAAGAGGCTCCTGGGTCTCAGTATCTCTTGGTAATCGCTGCAAGCACTTCTGAGAGAGCCGCCCTGGAGTTTCGCCCATTGCCGGACAGTCCAGTTTCTCCCTCAATGAATTCCCAGATTTCTCGTCAGGAACTGGAGTTCAGTGCAGTCGGAACTGGGGTTCAGCGCAGGTGGGGGTTTTTGTCTCGTTCCCTCTAGAGAAAGCCAGCAACATACTAAACGGTCTTCTCTGCGCACACTTGTGCGCGTGCTTCCAGACCTATGCCTTTTGCGGCTCCCCTGACTTTTCGCCTGACAATCCAGATTCCCCCATATCAGGCTGGGTCCCCAGGGTCTCACCCAAAATGGGTTCAGTGCAGTTGGAACTGGGGTTCAGCGCAGTCAGGAGCTTTTGTCTCCTTCCCACTAGGGAAACCCAGCCAGACACCGAGCCAACTGTCATCTCTAAGCATGTCTCCGGACCTCAGGGTTTTGTGGTTCCTTTGGTTCTCCATGTGCTTTTCTCTTTCCTTCTAATTGTAGAATTTTCACTCAGCAACCTTTCTTGTGGTTCTGGATGATGTCCATTTTGTCTTTTATTTGAAGTTTTGAAATTGTTGTGTGGGGCAGCAGTTTAGGTTTTTACCTATGCTGCCATCTTGGTTTCTCTTCCTTTTGTGTATTTTATTCACTTTACTGATAGATATATATTTGTTGCCACTTTGTTGTTCATAATTTTTATCTTTACATTTTTCTTCCTCTTCTTACTGTATACCCTTCAGCATTTCATATAATGCTGGTTTGGTGGTGATGAACTCATTTAACTTTTTCTTATCTGTGAAGCTTTTTATCTGACCTTTAATTCTAAAATGAGACCTTTGCTGGGTAGAGTAATCTTGGTTGTAGATTCTTGCTATTCATCACTTTGAATATTTCTTGCCACTCCTGTCTGGCCTGCATCGTTTCTGTTGAGAAATCCGCTGACAATCGTATGGGTGCTCCCTTATAGGTAACTAACTGTTTTTCTCTTGCTGCTTTTAATATACTCTCTTTGTCATTTGCTCTTGGCATTTTAATTATGATGTGTCTTGGTGTGGTCCTCTTTTGATTCTTTTTGTCCTGTGTGCTTCCTGGACTGTTTCTTTCACCAGGTAGGGGAAGTTTTCTGTCATTATTTCTTTAAATAAGTTTTCAATATCTTGGTCTCTCTCTTCTTCTGTACCCCTATAATTCTGATGTTGGTATGTTTGAAGTTGTCCTAGAAGCTCCTTACACTATCTTTATATTTTTGGATTCTTTTCTTTTTGTTTTTCTAGTTGGGTGTTTTTTATTTCTTCGCATTTCAGATCTTTGACTTGATTATTGGGATCCTCGAATCTGCTGTTGGATATCTGTGTAATATTCTTTATTTCAGTCAGTGTGTGCTTAATTTATAGTTGGTCCTTTTTCATATTCTTGAGGGTCTCACTAAATTTCTCAGAGGTTTCTAGAAGACTCTTGAGTAACCTTATAACCATAGTTTTGACCTCTATATCCAATAGATTTCTTTCTTTTGTGATCTGTTTCTTTGTCTCTGCATTTTGGCTGCTTCCCTGTGTTGATAAAGTGGCTTTGTGTGCTAGGTGTCCTGTAGGCCCCAATGCCTCAGTCTCCCTAATTACCTGATGTGGACACTCTTGGTGCACCCCTTTGTGGGCTCTGTGCACAGTCTTGTTGCATTTACGCCTTGATTGCTGTTGGTATCACTGGAAGGAATGGACCACCAGGCCAATTGGCTGTAAGGATCATTTGTGTGTACAGTGAGAGAACTTCTGTGCTGGTGACACCCTTATGGGGAAAGATTAGCTTCAGTGGGGCTTTGGCACTCTCTGAATATGCCCCCTTATGGATCTGAGGAGTTGTAATCTGGTTGTTCTCACTCTGACCACTGGGTACACTGACTCTTGCATCTCCAAGGAGGTGCAAAGTCAGCCACTACATGAGGCTACCCAGCAGGAGCTACAGAGAAATCTGCAGATTCCTCTTCTTTGTTTGGGTTTTGGAGGTGCCCAGATGAGGCCCAGCTGTGAAGCAATGCAAGTTGCTGTCCATCCTTGGGCTTTCTTCTGGGGGCTCTAGGGCTCCCTATCCCAGGTTCAGGTAACTATATTTTAGATTGCAACAGGCCAGCCCACTCATATGCAAAAGCCTCTGTGCGCAGCTTGGGTGTGGTTGTAAATTAGGTAGGTGTATCTCAAGAAACACCAGGGCAGAGTAAACAACAATGACTGCCTGTTAGCCCTTCCCCAAGTAGGTCCTCGGGTTTTTGTGTATTGCAGCACTGTTTAGAAACAATGATCTCTGCAGTCACCTCCGAAAGAAAGCCACCCTCATTTTCCAGCCTGATGCCAGACAATCCAGTTTCTTCCCACAGTCTCGCACCCAGAACTGGAGTTCAGAGAAGTTGGGAGCTTGTGTTTTTATCCCGATTGAAAAAGACAACAGCATACTCAGTTGCCAGCCCCTTTCTGTGCGTGCCTCCATACCTCCACACTTCACTTCTGCACCTCCACACCTCCTCCCAGTCTCAGCTTGGTTTTTCTTTCCTTCTATTTGTATAACTTCCAGTCAGCCAGCCTTCCTGTGGTTCTGGATGTTATCCATTTTGTCTTTCAGTTGTAGTTTTGATGTGGCTGTCCACGGCAGCAAGTTCAGGTGTTTACCTATACCACCTATTTTCTTTATTTTTTAAAATATATTTTTATTGATTTCAGAGAGGGAGAGAGAGAAACACAATGATGAGAGAGAACCATTGATCAGCTGCCTCTTGAACACCACACAATGGGGATAGAGCACACAACCTGGGCATGTGTTCTAACCCGGAATTGAACTGTGACCTCCTGGTTCATAGGTCAATGTTCAACCACTGGGCTTTGCAAGCTAGGCTCTTCTAAGTTTGTAATGGTCCCCACCTGACCTACAACTGGGGCAGCAATAGCATCAGAGCTCATCCTGGGCTGACCCCCTGAACCTGTGCTCAAGACTCCCCTTTATCTCATTGTCTAGACAGTTAACCACAGCCCTTCTTTGGCTCACTTATTTCCCACAATGTTCCTAGAGCCATAGGAGCCCTGGCTAGTCTCTGCTGTTGCTTGTTCTATCTTAGGGCCTACATTTGTTTTCATTATCTCCAGCTTCAGTAAACATGCCTGAAACCCGTCTGAATTCATGTTGTGAAATCTTTTCAGCATGAAGTCAAGAACTCAAACACTCCAGGCCAACCTGAGGCCAAACCATTCCAGGCTGCTTCCTGTTCCAGTACACAGTGATGCCTAGGACACCCTCTATAAAGACAGACCAGCCGAGACCGGTTTGGCTCAGTGGATAGAGCATCGGACTGCAGACTGAAGGGTCCCAGGTTCGATTCCGGTCAAGGGCATGTACCTTGGCTGCGGGCACATCCCCAGTAAGGGGCGTGCAAGAGGCAGCTCATCGATGTTTCTGACTTTCTATCCCTCTCCCTTCTGCTCTGTAAAAAATCAATAAAATATATTTCAAAATATATATATATATATAAAGACAGACCAAGGCATGGTTTTTCTTACAAAGGTTGGTAGAAAGAGTGATGGCCCACAATCACTTTGGTTTTGTAACATATTTTTAAAATATTGCTGACTATAACAGATTTCCCCTCATTCCTCCCCTCCCCCTTGCCTCTGTCTACCTTACACCACCACTTCTAGGCCCTCACCACCTTATTTGTCTATGTCCATGGGCTATGCATATATGTCTATACTAGAGGTCCAATGCATGAAATTCCTGTAAGAATAGGCCTTCCTTCCCCCAGCTGCCAGTACCAGCTGCCCTCTGGCATCTGGGACCCAGACTTCCCTAGCAGCCCCTGATTCATGGGGAAGGATGGAAGGATGTCCAGTCTAATTAGGACATTATGCTTTTATTATTGTAGATATTCTTTTTTAATGTTTATATTGCTTTTGAGAGAGAAATAGAAAGGGAGAGAGAGATTGAAACATCAATGGTGGGAGAGATTCACTGATTAGCTGCATTCTGGATGCCCAGCCACCTCACCCTGCCCCTCCAGAATTCTGGCAAACCAGAAGCCAGGCTCCTAGCTGGCAAATGCAGTGGCAGTGGCAGAAGCCTCTCCAGCATCTGCAGAGGCATTGAGGAGCAGTGAACCAAGCTGTAAGGAGCAGCAAGCAGGCAGGCGATAAGGACTGAGGGGGACTATGAGAGAGATGTCCGCCTACAGGCATTTGGACATCCCACGAGGGGTCCCAGACTATGAGAGGGCACAGGAAGGGCTGAGGGACACCTCCCCCAGTGCATGATTTTCATGCTCTGGGCCTCTAGTTCCTAATAAAATAGTTCAGAAGTGACAACTTTTTAACATTTTTTAAAATTTTAAGTATAATTTATTTAAAACATACATTCAAAATACATTTTTAATGATTTCATAAAGGAAGGGTGAGAGAGATACAGAAACATCAATGGTGACAGCATCAGTGGTGGGCTGCCTCTTGCACACCCCACAATGGGGACTGAGCCCACACCCCTGGCATATGACCTGACCTGGAATCAAACTCTGAATTCCAGGTTCATAGATTGATACTGAATCACACCAGTCGGGCTCTTCTTAACTTGTAAGGGTCCCCACCCGACCTGAAACCAGGGCAGCAGTGAGTTGCAGCCGCTCATCCCAGGTTGAGCCCCTGGACCTGCACTCAAAGGTCCGGTGAGCTCAAAGCAGCCCCACTTTAGCTCCATCATTTCCCACGATGTTTGTAGAGCCAGAGGAGTCCCACGGAGTCTCTGCCGTTGCTTGTTCAATCCTGCCCATTATCCCCAGCTTCAACACCTCCTGAACCCATGTTGTGAAATCTTTTCTGCATGAAATCAAGAACAGACATTACAGGCAACCAGATCCAAACAATTTCTGTTCTGGAAAAGTTATGCCTGGGATACCCCTTATAAAGACAGACCAAGGCCTGACTTTCCTTACAAGGGTTGGGAGAAAACGTGATGGCCCACACTCCCTTTGGTGTTGTTGAGTCAATTCAATCTTTACAATCATTTATTTTTTTATATATATGTTATTGATTTTTTTTTACAGAGAAGGGAGAGGAATAGAGAGTGAGAAACATCGATCAGCTGCCTCCTGCACACCCCCTCCTGGGGATTTGCCCACAACCACAGCACATGTCCTTGACCAGAATCGAACCCGGGACCTTTCAGTCCGCAAGCCAACGCTCTATCCACTGAGCCAAACCGGTTTTGCCATCAAGCATTCATTTTTTAAAAACATCCATGTGAGCCCTAACCGGTTTGGCTCAGTGGATATAGAGTCTTCCCAAGGAAGGAAGAGTCCTGGGTTTAATTCCAGTCAAGGGTAAATGCCCCAGGTGCAGGCTTGATCCCCAGTAGGGGGCATGAAGAAATCAGCCAATTAAGGATTCTTATCATTGATGTTTCTATATCTCTCTCTTCCTCTCTGAAATCAATAAAAATTATACTTTAAAAAAAGATCCATGTGAGAGAGGCACATCAGCTGATTGCCTGACACACTCACCGTGACCAGGACATGGGGTCAAGCTTGCAACTGGTGAATGTGCCCTTGACCTAAATCAAACCTAGGACCCTTTGGTAGAAAGGCCAATGCTTGATACACTGAGCCAAATGGGCTAGGGCGAGTCCATTCAATCTTAACACTATTTCTTTTATAAAAATATTTTTATTGATTGTCTAGTTGGGGAGAGGGAGAAACATCACAGGTGAGAATCATTGATCAGCTGCCTCCTGCATGCCCCCTACTGGGATCAAGCCCCCAACCTGGGCATGTGCCCTAACAGGAATCAAACCGGTGATCTTTTGGTTCATGGGTCAACTGCCACCCATTGAGCCACACCTTCTGGGTGCACTATTGTTTTTAATTTTTTAAGCAATTACAGATGCCCCCCATTTCCCGCTTCCTGTTCCCCCTTTGCTTCCCTATACTGTGCCCCCATTGCTTGTAGGAGCTCACCACATTATAATCTATCCATGATTATATATATATATATGTATATATATATATATAGAGAGAGAGAGAGAGAGAGAAAGAGGAGTGGATGAGAAAGAGAAACATCAATAATGAGAATCACTGATTAGCTGCCTACTGCAAGTCCCCACTCACACTGGGAATTTAATTCCCAACCCATGTATATGCCATGACCAGGTAGATATACAACCGTGACCTCCAGGATCATAGGTTGTCACTCAACCGTTCAGTCCCACCAGCTGCCTATCTTCTTTTAAAATATGTAATATTTTTTGTTGTTGATGGTATTACAGATGTCTCCCCTATCCCCCCCCCCACCCCCCTGTGTATATATATTCTTTGGAGGATTTATTCCGGCCCTCCCTCCACCTCCCCTAGGAGGTCAGTCTGTCCCAGGTAACCAGACCTCTGGTCCCATCTTCTTCCCCAGCACCACTGGCAGCTCAACACCTGGTTCCTCAAGTTCCCAGGCTGGAAAGCTAGCCCACTCCTGGGCGGTTGAAAAAACTACATTACCCAGAAAGCAATGCGTTTACGTAAGGCATTTGCCGCCAGTGCATCCGGTTAAGGCGGGATTTCCTTTGTCTTCCTCGCGGCGGACATTTTTACTTTTTCAGGCTGTTCACCGGCTCACAGACTTCAGCCCGCCAATCGCCAGAAGGAGGAGACGTGGGGGCAGCGTCCCTCTGGGGAGGGTGGTCTGAGGCCTGTTGAGCCGCAACCTTCGGGATTGGGGCGTCCGAGCCTCCTCTCCGCTGACAGTTCCACTCAGCGTCACCCCATTGACCCTCCCACCTCGGTGCCGGCGCCGCTCAGGCCCCGCAGCCCAGGTGGCAGCGCCCAGGCCAGTGAGTGCCCGTGGGGGACACAGGGTGTGAGGGGGAAGGACGGTGACGGGCTGCGATGCCACCTGGGAATGCCGTGGGGTGACTGGCCGGGAGGTGGGGAAAGCCAGAGGCCTGGTTTGTGTCTAAAGGCGACAAAGAGGAGGAGAGGTGGTTTCCAGGAGGAGGTTTACTTTCCTTCTCGGGACGGGGTGGGGATGGTTGTGAACCACAGGGGGACATTGAGCCATCGCCCGGTCCCGGGGCTGGGCCAAGGCCCTGAGCAGCCTGAGCCCCTGGGTCCTGGCTGTGGGTGCCAGGCCCTCAACAGACCTTCAGTTGCCATACGTTCCTGCAGGTGCAGAGCCGCCTAGTGGGCTGGGTTGTGGACTTGATCTCAGGGCCACACACTATTCTGGTCTCTGAGTTTGGGGTCCTGGGGTTTCCCAGCCCCTCTTCCTGCCCTGGGATCTGCAGACACTCGGCTCAGAGTCCTCTAAGGCCACGACTAGGGCTTTAGGAAGTGGGCCCTGATTTTGGCAACGGGTGGAGTGAGATGTGGGAGGTCCTCCCAGGCAAAGGTACCAGGATGTGAAAAGGCTTGGGTTGATAACTGACCTGGCTCAGCACCTGGCAGGTGTACTTAAAAATATATACATACATACATACACACACACACACTTAAATATATATACATACACACACACACTTAAATATATATACATACACACACACATACATATTTTTGGCCCTAGCTGGTTTGGCTCAGTAGCTAAAGCATCCATCTACAAACGAAGGGTCCCAGGTTTAATTCTGGTCAAGGGCACATCCTAGGGTTGGGGGCTCAACCCACAGTAGGGGCTTCCTGGAGGTAGTTGATCAATGATTCTCATCATTAATGTTTATAACTCTTCCTCTCCTTTTCTCTATGAAGTCAATTAAAAAATGTTTAAAAATGATAAAATTTTAAAAGTAAGAATATATCTATATATAGCTTATCTGATTTTAGATGTAGAAAGGAAAGAGCAAGAGAAACAGATAAACATCCATGAGAAAAAAAAAGAATCAGTTTCCTTCTGCATGACCCCCAAGGGAATTCAGTCCCAACCTCAGGCAGGGGACTTGACTGGGACTGGTATGTATCTGTGACCTCTCAGTGCATAGCCTGATTCTCAGTTAACTGAGACACATCAGACAGGCAACGGGTGGAGTGAGATGTGGGAGGTCCTCCCAGGCAAAGGTACCAGGATGTGAAAAGGCTTGGGTTGATAACTGAATCACTTTAATACAGGGAATCATGGTCAGGATGATAATGGTCTTGGTAGCTCAGAGGATCAATGTGAGCCTGAGGACTAGATTTCCTGCTGGGACCCCTGTTTGTGGGAGGTGCGTGTCACAACACAGCAAAGGGACAGAAGTGGTCATGTAGAGTGTTGAGGAGAGAGAATGGTTTATCAGCGGCCAAGGCCTTTAAAAGATGAGTGGACATGAGATGAATTGGAGGCTGAAGAGTAATTCACACAAGATGAGACTCAGGCTGATACACATTTACTTCTCTAAACACTCACCAGGATTTTGCTTTGACCCTGGTGTGACCTGGGGGTTGCAGTCAGTCTTGTGGATTACCTTAGAGCAGCGGTTCTCAACCTGTGAGCCAACTTTGGGGGTCAAACGACCCTTTCACAGGGGTTACCTAAGACCATCAGAAAAACACAGATATTGACATTACAATTCATAACTGTAGCAAAATTACAGTTATGAATTAGAAACAAAAATAATTTTATGGTTGGGGTCACCACAGCATGAGGAACTATATTAAATCGTCGTGGTATTAGGAAGGTTGAGAACCACTGACTTGGAGACTTGAGTGGTCATCTGTGAGACTCACTGGGCTTGGTGCACAGGACCACCGGGCTAGGATTTGAGTGACAGGTAAGTGGAGAGATGTTGTCTGTGACTGGTGAAAGGACATCAAGTGCAGCACCAAGGCAGGTGGGCTGTGGATATCTGAGATCTGATTGTGGTTCTCAATAGGTGAGGTTGAGGCAAAAACCAGTCATAGAGCCCTTCGTAGAAAGACTCAAAGCTGCCTCTATGAGTGTGGACTCTCAGAGTCTGGGCAGTACCTGATCCTGTTTGATTTTGGCAAGCATTCACCGGACCACACATGCTGATAAATGACTCAGAGGCCAAGGAGATGCCTATGGGGGCGGGGCTGTGAGAGTGCAGGAGTGAGAGGTGTGGGAGAAAGTGATGTGCTCATGGAGAGGGGGTGTGAATTCATGGCCACAGGGCTCTGACATTGATAGGAGAGTGAATGAAGGATGTACCCACTTCTGGTGGGATCTGGCTGATACAATAAGGGGAATTTTAGGCTAATTTCCTGAAAAGAGGGGTGTTGTGGTGCAACTACCAGGTGCTTAGCTTAGATGCCATTTATCTACCCACCTTCCATTTGTTACGATGACTGGCACAGTGATGCATAGGAATGAGATAGCATACATCATTGTTACCCGGGCTTCAAAATCTACACTGACATGGATGAGGGAGAGGGGGAAAAGAAACAGAATATGGAGGAGGTAAAATTCAATTTTGGAAAAGAAGATGATTAGGAAACAAGCTCTCCTCACCACAGAAAATGTATTATCTTTGAAGTTGTTCCTGTGGAAATGAACCTGTGTGAGACAAGTATTGTTCAA
Organism: Antrozous pallidus; assembly: GCA_027563665.1. Classification (NCBI taxonomy): domain Eukaryota; kingdom Metazoa; phylum Chordata; class Mammalia; order Chiroptera; family Vespertilionidae; genus Antrozous; species Antrozous pallidus. The sequence continues at coordinate 5,939,824 of CM050525.1, read as the reverse complement.
AGAACTATGTGCATTAGGTAGTGCAAAGTGATGGCTTCAGGATCCTGGGTTTGGGATTGTAAGAGTGAAGTGTGATGCCATGTTTTTGGTGTCTTACAGGGACTTTCTGGGGGACTGCCTGACATAACCAGTGTCAATCACTCACAGTCCTTTTATGGCCAATATGTCTCCCTATCTTATGTTCTTGACACCCACTCGGTTGACAACAAGCAGTGTGGCCTACATGTGAGGCCCAGAGCTCAGGTATCTTCTCTCTGCTCAACTGCCTTTATTGTTGTGGGAAGACAAAATATCAGTAGGAATTTAAGAAGCTAGTGACTTTCATGGGACCAAGGCCTGCTATCTTCTCCAATGCAGGAGCAGAGGCAATAGATGAATGTGGAGGGTCAGAGATATTACATACTTGGAATCCTAGGAAAGAAGCTGATCATGGACTGAGATTTCCCCTTCATGACAGGATATAAACTTTGAGGTTGCAGTCATTGTCTTCTATCAGGAGGAGGGGGGATGATTGGTGAGGCTCAGAGATTTCTGAACTGTGATGTGATACTGGGGATGTTCTGTACCTGTGTGTTTCTGTTTGTGGTGTCTGTATGTTTCCTGTAAGTTTGTGTGTCTCTGCACCCTAGAAACAAGCAAATGCATAGGCATTCCCTTCCGAAGTGATGGAGAGGACAATGCGTGTTCTTTCTCCTCCTGCAGGCTGAGCCCTTAATGCCTCTGCACTTACATGTGTCTGGTATTCCTCTGGGGAATCCCAACTCAGGCTCCAAGGATGGATGAAGGGTCATTTCATAGAATCCCAGGCTGTGGGAAGGTGGGGAATTGGGGAAGACTCTGAGGACAGAAGGAGATATAGAGTGTGGAAGGGGCTGTTTGTGGAGGACTCTGGGCCTTCATGAAAATGCTGTAGGGTCCTGGATGCCTGGGAAGGAATGAGTGGGTGGGTGCATATGGGAACAGCTGAGGGGGAAGACACCAGGTCCTCTAAGTCCCCGTCAGTAATGAGGAACTCTATACACCTGGGGAGGGCTGGGAGAGTCAGGTGGGACTGCTAGTCCCTGAAGAGCAGGTCAATCCATTGCCCATGTGAAAGCTAGGCTGACACCTAGTAGAGGAAGGTGCCTGTATCTACTCGGAGCATCACTCCCTGACTCTTCACAGCCCCAAAAGAGGCTGGTTCCACGCAGTTGCCTTAATGGGGCCCATCAAGTATTTCAGGTTCTCCTACTGAGCACTTGGTGTTTGCGGCAGCCCTGTGATGTATTTTGACCAATGAAATGTGGTGGGAGTGAAGTCTGTTACCTCTAACAGAAGTATCTAGAAACACTAAGACTAGCTATCCTCTCTTTCCTTTTCTGATAACATCTAGTAGGTACCAACATGGTGATTCTACTTTATTTTGGTCCCAGGGAAACCAGGGTGTTGATGTGGTATGAACAAGAAAGATACCCTCTTTTTATAAGCCACTAAAGTTTGGGTTTGTTTGTTACCCACAATAACATCTAGCCCGTTTTAGTGGGTACAATTCCCTATTGTACCCTCTAGGAGGCAGCAGAGCCTAACATTAGAAGCCAGAGCTCTGTTGTTAGAGACACATGGGTTTGACTTCCAACCCTGCCTTTATTAACTCTACAGCAATTTAATTTACATTGAGTTTCTGAGCTTGGATTTCCTCCCCATTAAATAGATGGTTAAACATCTCAGGTTGCAGAGAGGATTAAATAAAATAAAAATGCAGGTAAAGCATCGAATCCAGGCATGGCATCTGTAGTAAAACATTCAGTAACTGTTAGCTCCTTAGCTTCACAATGTATACTGACCACAGACATCCAGATAATGTAGGAAATGTCAACTTGTTGGCCTATGTAACCCTTCAAACACTGCTTTGAAACGAGTAGGATGGGATTATGTATATTCTCTTATAGCCTGCTTTTTCTCTTAATAATGTGAGTAGCAAGTTGGTTGAGCCTCTTCCCATGCGCAGAAAGGTTGCCAGTTCAATACCTGGTCAGGGCACAAACCAGGTCTCTAAGTTGTATTCACGGTGGGTTGTGGGCATAAAGGAGGCAGCTGATTGGTGTTTCTCCATCTCACTTCATTTTTATAAAATGTGAATAAAAAATCAAATATATAACTATATATATTCATTTAGATTCGTAGTGTTCAGGAATCAATGAAATAATAGTTTCTGCCATAACCGGTTTGGCTCAGTGGATAGAGCGTCAGCCTGCAGACTGAAGGGTCCCACGTTAAATTCTGTTCAAGAGCATGTACCTTGGTTGCAGGCACATCCCGAGTACGGGGTGTACAGGAGGCAGCTGATCGATGTTTCTCTCATCGATGTTTCTAACTCTCTGTCCCTCTCCATGCTCTTTGTAAAAAAATCAATAATAATAAAGAAGTAATACTTTCCACCTCAGGAGCATTCCGAGTTTCATGCAATCTGAAATAATGTCTCCAAACAAGAGATCAGTTACGGACAACACTCCACAAAAGCCTATAAGCCAACAAAACCTCAAGTTATCATTTCCCAGCGCCACTTAGCGTCCCAAAACCAACACTGCAATGGCCAGTCAGTGACTGGGATCCTAATGGCACCTGGGGGGCCTGGAAAAGTACATTACTCAAAGAGCAATGGGCCCAGTGATGGGTGAGGTTAGTCAATGAAAGCCCAGAAGAGTCACATTACCACCAATGGTTTGGGTGTGACGTCCAGCATCTTTCTCCTGGTGGTCATTTCGACCTCTTTCTTCTGTTACCACAGTCAGAGGCTCTGGCGCTCTGCCTTAAAACCACAACGAGGCATCAGAGGCAGAGTTCCTGCTCTAAGTGGTGTGTCTGAGGTTTGTTGAGTCACAGCAGGCGAGATTGAAGCCTCCTTGCTTTCCAGACTCCTCTGCTTACAGAGTTCCACTCAGCTCACCTCATGTACCTCCCAGTGTCAGGTCCTGCAAGGTACATGAGGTGAGGTCACAGGTTACAGAACAGTGAGTCTCTGGTGGGTAACAGATGGTGTGACACGGTGAAAGAGGGTGACAGGCAGCAATGCCAGCCAGGAAGGATGTGGTGGTGTGGTTGAGCGGGAGGATTCGGAAGACCCAGGTCTGTTTTTGTCTAAAGGTAACAAAAAAGAGGAAGGAAAGTTTTGTGACGGGAGTTTTTCTTTCATTTTCATGGGAGTGCCACCATTGGTGCTTGTGAACATAAGACAGACGTTGTATGGGGTAGGATTCTAACCTTTAATCAGAAACGCTCTGCGGAAGAATGAGAAGACTGGATGAGAGAGGACAACACTTAGAGACAGAAAGAAGTTCTGTAAATGATAAGGTCACTAGAAAGGGTGTGCACTGAGGACTGAGACCTTGAGGTAATGCAGGCATCTCCAGGTCACCTGGCCTGGGGGTGAGCAGGCTCAACAAACCTTCCTCTTTCCCCAGATTCCTGCAGATGCAGAACCCCTTAGGGGACTAGTTTGTGTGGAACTTATGTCAGGGCCTCACACTCTTGTGGCCTCTGAGATAGGGGTGCCCTGGGACAGTCCAGCCACTCTTTCAGCCTTTTTACATGACGATCTTGATGAGACACCAAGTCCAGAATTCTAAGTCCAGGTCTAGGGTCATGTGAGTAATCCCCTTTTTTGGCAATCAGTGTAATGGGATGTGAGAGGTTTTTCCAGGCATAAGTTCCCATGTGTGCAAAACCTCAGAGTGAAGATGGAGTTCATTCAGGAACCAAAAGGTGTCTATTTTTTTAAAAAAGGAGAAACTGGAAACAATGGGACAGTAGTCAGATTTAGAGGAGTTTTGTGACAACTTGGGAGTCTGTTCTGCAGGTGATGGGAGCAATGGGAGATTTGGAGCAATGGAGGCAGGTGACTGACCCAGGTCTCATTAACTTGCTGTGACTGCAGCATGATGAACAATATAGATTGGATGGAGGCAATAGAAAAACTAGGACCGAAACTGCTATGATAGTCTTGGTGAGTGTGATGGTAACTGGTCCTTGATGGGGGCTGTGGAGGTGAAATAAGCAGTTGAATTCTGGATCAGTGTTATGTCACCAGAATTTTCTAATTTGGAGGCTGAGAGAGAGGCAAGAATCAGGGATGACTTGAAATGTTGCCTTTGGCAGCTGGAGGTAGGGAAGGACCATCAGATGAGATGCAGATGTTCATAGAAGGAAATGTAATGTGCATTGGAGATGATAAAACCTTTATTTTTTGCCTGTAAGTGTTTGCGATATTCCAGGGACCAGTTCCTGAGAATCTGGAACTCTGAAGAACAGTTCAGAATGAAAGCTTCTTTAAAAGGTAGCGGGGAGTAGAGAGACCAAGGTGGAGTTGTAGGTATTCCTTTTGTCCCTCCCTCCCCACCCCCTTTTTAAAATTTTAATTATTTAAAAATATATTTCATTGATTTTTTTTTTTCAGAGAGGAAGGGAGATGGATAGAGAGGTAGAAACATCGATGGGAGAGAAACATCGATCAGCTGCCTCCTGCACACCCCCTACTGAGGATGTGCCAGCAACCAAGGTACATGCCCTTGACAAGAATCGGACCTGGGACCCTTCAGTCTGCAGGCTGACACTCTATACACTAAGACAAACCAGTTAGGGCCCCCCCCCTTTTTTTTAATTGGAGACTAAAGAGCAATACAAGTACAGTGAGACTGCAGCTGTTGCTTATTTACTTGTTAAACCAGGATTCTGTTGTGTGCCTTAGCTGGGATGTTGCTGTCAGTGCTGTTCAGTGGTCAGCAAACTGTGTCTTGCGGACCACACTCTTTGGCCCTTGAGTGTAGCTTTTGCACAAAATACCAAATGTGGGCGCAAACGTACAGTGCGGTTGAAACTTCGTGGCCCATGCGCAGAAGTTGGGTTTCAGCTCTCTAAAGAAATTTCAATCTTTGTACTGTTGATATTTGAGTCTGTTGACTAATTTTGGGGTTGAGAGAGAAACTGGAAATAACCAGTTGTTTACTTAGTAGCATGAATGGTAATCTGTGCGACTCACTGGGCATGGGGTAGAGGACCTTAGGTGATGGGAGTTGAGTGCTGAAGCCTGTGACTGGTGAAGGGACATCATGTGCAATACCAGTTGAGGTAGAGTCTGGATATCTGAGATTTGATGTGGTTCTCAATAGGTGAGGTTGAAGGAAAACACAGTCAGGGAGGCAGGCCTTCATAGCAGGCCTTCAAGGCTGCCTCATTGATGTGGACTCTCAGAGTTGGTGTAGAACTTAATCCTGTTTGGATTTGCCAAGCAGTCACTACACCACACATGTTGAGTAATGAATAGGAAGTCAAGGAGATGACTATGGGGCCATGGGTGTGGGAGTGCAGATGAGAGAGAGGTGTGGGAGGAAGGATGATGTGCCCTTGTAGAGGGCACGTGCATTCAAGCATGTAGGATCCTTACATTTAAATAAGAGGGAATGAATGTTAAGTCTATTTCTGCTAATGTCTGCGTAATATGATATGGTGAATTTCAGGTTAATTCTTGAAAAGGGGGTGTGTTCTGATGGTACAATCTTGGCTGAAAGAACAGGTGAAACTTCCGTGCACACCTGCCTTTTGTTGTTGAGGGCTGTTCAGTGATCAATAGGAATGAGATAGCATACATCATTGTCATCCGGACTTTCAAATCTCTACTGGCTTGGAGAAGGGAGAAGGTTAGGAGAGAAATGCATTACAGAGTTGGTGAATGGGAATTTTGGAAAAGAAGCTGATTGGGAAATACATTGTATTCATCATGGCATGTTTGTGTTACCTTGTTGTTTTACCCCTGGGTATGAAGTGTAGGAAGTGTGGTTCAATGAATTATGTGCATTAGGTAGTGAAAAGTGATGACCTCACCACCCTGGGATTGGATTCAAGAGATTAAAGAGTGATGCCATAATTATTGGGTTCTTGAAATGAGAATCTGGGTGACACCGAAACTGGTTTGGCTCAGTGGAAAGAGCGTCCACCTGCAGACTGAAAGGTCCCAGGTTCGATTCCGGTCAAGAGCATGTACCTTAGTTGTGGGCACATTCCCAGTGGCGGGTGTGCAAGAGGCAGCTGATGGTTGATTCTCTCTCATTGATGTTTCTGACTTTCTATTCCTCTCCCTTCCTTTCTCTAAAAAAATCAATAAAATATATTAAAATTAAAAAAAAAAGTTGGGCCTTTAAAAAAAAGAGAGAGAGAGAGTATTCAGGGGACAACAAAGGTAATGTCTGACAAGAACAGAGTCAAATCACTCACACCTTCATTATGGACACCATTTCTCCCTACCCTATGTGCATGACACTGTATTGAAAAGGGGCAGTGTGGTCTACATGAGAGTTACAGAGCACAGGTATCTTCTATATGCTCATCCACCCTTATTGTTGTGGGGAGACACAGTTTCAGTAGGAATGTAAGGACAAAGTGACTTTGATGGGACCAAGTCCTGGGTGCTTTTCTGATGTGGGGAGTGGAAGGAGAAGATGGATATGGATGTTGGGGAGGATGATGAACATAAAATCCTAGCAGAGCCGAGACTGGTTTGGCTCAGTGGATAGAGCGTCGGACTTCGGACTGGAGGGTCCCGGGTTCGATTCCGGTCGGGGGCATGTACCTTGGCTGCGGGCACATCCCCAGTAGGGGGTGTGCAAGAGGCAGCTGATCGATGCTTCTCTCTCATCGATGTTTCTGACTTTCTATCCCTCTCCTTTCTGCTCTATAAAAAAATCAATAAAATATGTTTTAAAAAAATAATAATAAATAAAATAAAATAAAATCCTAGCAGAGAAGCTGACCATGGACTGAACTCTTCCCCTTATGACAGGATATGAACTTTGAGGACATGGCCATTGCCTTTTCTCAGGAGGAGTGGGGGCTCCTTGATGAGGCTCAGAGACTTCTGTACTGCGATGTGATGCTGGAAGTGTTTGCACTTGTCTCATTTGTAGGTAAGAGCTTCACATTGTCTCAGTGTCCTGAAGTGATGTCCTCTCTTCCTTTATTCTCAAAACAGCTTTCTCTCTTTCACAGTCAGATCAGGGGTTCTATTTTATCCCATTGTCCTGTCAAATGTGCTGTGGCTGAGAGTGCGGAGTGTGTGCAGAGCCCAGAGCAAAGAACTTGATGAATATCCCTAATACCCATAGCCTCAGATAGGACAGGAAGTGTCTGGGGATCAGTTTTGTTGCAAACAGCTTAAGAGGCCCAAGCTTGCACTTTCTCTTTCTGGGAGGGTGTCTATGTCCACATCCATGGCTTCCACTTCTGCACCATTTTTCCAGCTAAAGGCTTTTTGTGACTGTGCCAGGTTATGGTCTTTACTTGCATGAACTTTGGGCGGTTCTTGAAAGACCTCCTTGCATTGTTTGTTATATTCTGTTCCCTGAATACTATTGCATGCTGTCTTGCTCTGGGTCAGCGCTGGCTACTCACCTCTGTTGTCTTTCAGTAAATTTCAGAATATTTGTGTTCTATGTGCTTGTACATTAGGAGGTACAAGGAGAACCCTGTTTTTTCACAGTGTGAACATGCAGGAAGAACTGAAGGGTTGCCTGGCCCACTTGAGTTGCAACTCGTGGTAGTTATGACATACGGGGGGTGTTTAGATCCTATCAGGAATATGCTCATGTCCAACAGAGTTTAGGTTCAGGTGCCACTGACTACTGCTCATATTTCTACCTTTTCTTTTTTTATTTCCTCTTCTTTCCCCCCTCTCCCAACCCCATATTTCCCGTCCACCCAGTTCCTAGCCTACTCTTTGTCCTTACCTTGCCCTCACTGTCCTCATTCATAGGTGTGTGATTTTTGTTCAGATATTTCTATCTTTTCATTCCCATGCTTGACACTTGGCTGACTTATGTTCTAATCTCTGACTTCCTGGTTTCTGGCTAGCTTCACCTTTTTGCCCTTTTTTCTCACCTGTTCCTCTGAACTGCTCTATCGGCAGCATTATCAAATATTGAAATGCATATGTGCAATGAGGTGCACACATGTTTCACTAGATCCCAACATAAGTTTTTCATTTATTGAATTTTACATGGAAAAAGATGTAAGCAACCTTCTTCACAGCTTGCCCATGTCACTAACAGACAAGCCCTGTTGAACACTGTCCGCAGACGCATGAGCACATTATCCAGCTTCTGATCCATGTGGTGCTTGCCATGTTTGTTTCATATTTTATGTGAGATCTTCCCCATATAGTGATCCTCAGTGTCCCAGATCTTCACAGCAGCTTCTTATTAATATTTCTTTCAGCTATGTTACTGTCAGACAGTTGCATGTAACGAACATGTTATGAGCGACACACTTTTGTAATGAGACCTCTCTGTCACAATAGTCAACATTCATTTCATCACCATTTTTCTATTTCCAGGTTGTTGGCATAAAACGCATGATGTGGAGGCCTGTTCTGAGCAGAGTGTATCTGTACAAGAGGAGTCACAGGTCAGTGCCCCTAAGATAGCTCCAGCAACTCAGAGGACCCATCTCTGCCAGAGGTGTTTCTCTGTGTTCAAAGATATCCTGTACCTGACTGAGTCACAAGCAGCAGACTTTGAGCAGAAAGACTTCTTCATTGATGCATATGAGAGAGACTTCTGTTTTGGTGCAGACACTCATCACCAACAGAGGGAAGCCAGTGGAGAGAAGCCCTGCAAAGAAGCTGTGGATAGAGCCTCATTTTTTACCAAGTTCAGCTTCTATTTATCAGGGCTGCCTTCAACCAGTAGGGAGGTTGGGGAAGACTTCCCAGCTATCTCAGAGCTTCCCCAGCACCAGGCCCCTCTTGACACTATGGAGCCACATAATCGTAGTGAGATTTCAGAGGAATTTCTCAATAGAAAAAGCCATCACCAGTGGGATAAATGTGACAAACCTGTCAGCTACAACCAGAACCTTGTTCAACATCAGGGTGTCTGCTGTGGAGAAGTCAATTATAAGTGTAATACATGTGGGAAAGTGTTTTCACGTATGTTTAACCTCAATAGACATAGGAGAGTTCACACTGGAGAAAAGTCTTATGAATGTACTGATTGTGGGAAGCTGTTCAATTACAGGTCTTCCCTTAATAAACACCACAGAGTTCACACTGGAGAAAAACCTTATGAATGCCGTGAATGTGGGAAATCTTTTAGTAACAATAGTAACCTCCATGTCCACCAGAGAATTCACACTGGAGAAAAACCACATGAGTGTAGTGAATGTGGGAAATTATTTAGAAGCAGTAGTCACCTCCTTATGCACAAGAGAGTTCACACTGGAGAAAAGCCGTATGAGTGCAGTGACTGTGGAAAGTCCTTTAGCAGTAACTCTACTCTCATCCATCATATCAGAGTACATACTGGAGAAAGGCCACATCAATGTAGTGATTGTGGCAAGTGCTTCCATGAAAGCACTACCCTCATTCAACACCACAGAGTTCACACTGGAGAAAAGCCATATGAGTGCAGTGACTGTGGCAAGTCCTTCAGCAGTAACTCCACACTCATCCACCATACCAGAGTTCATACTGGAGAAAAACCATATGAGTGTACTGAATGTGAGAAAACATTTAGGCGCAAAATTCACCTCCTTAACCACAAGAGAGTTCACACTGGGGAAAACCCATATGAGTGCAGTGACTGTGGCAAGTCTTTCAGCAGTAACTATACTCTCATCCAACATAGTAGAGTGCACACTGGAGAAAAACCATATGAGTGTACTGAATGTGGGAAGACCTTCCATGTAAGCTCTTCCCTCACTAAACACTACAGAATTCACACTGGAGAAAAACCTTATGAGTGTAGTGAATGTGGGAAATTTTTTGGGCATAAAAGTTCCCTACTTATCCACCAGAGAGTTCACACTGGAGAAAAACCGTATAAGTGTAGTGACTGTGGAAAGTTGTTCAGGCAAAAGGCTCACCTTATTCCACACCACAGAGTTCACACTGGTGAAAAACCTTATGAGTGTAGTGAATGTGGGCAAACTTATAGGCACAACAGTCACCTCCTTATCCACCAGAGAGTTCACACTGGAGAAAAACCTTATGAGTGCAGTGAATGTGGAAAATCTTTTCGCTACAAATATGCCCTTGTTCAACACATGAGAGCGCACACTGAAGATAAGCTTTAATTGTGCAGGAATGTTTTTACTTTCCCACTCAGAAGACCAGCACCAGAGGAGAAGCTTTTAACCCCATTTACCTGAATGCAAACCCCTTTATCAGAACACTAGGGGCCTGGTGCATGAACTTTGTGCACTGGGGGTGGGTGATTCCTCAGCCCAACCTGCCCCCTCACACATACTGGAAGCCCTCTGGTCGAGGCTTTAGGCCTTGGGCACCCAGCCATCACCCTGCAATGGAGCAGATGGCTGGCTCCATCCCAACCCCACCCCCCATCCCTCCGGAAAGGGCCTTAGCCCGAGCCAGCTCGCCCCTGGCTAGCACGGGCCTTGGCCACGCCCCCACTGCCCAGGCTGCCTCTGCCACGTCCCCCAGGGTCTCCCAGGCCCAGACTGCCTTGGCCACACCCCTCCAGGCATGGCCTGCCTCAGCCATGGTCTTATACTCCTGATAGGCTGGTGGGCGTGGATGGAGGGTGTAGCAAAGGTATGGTCAAATTTGCATATTACTCTTTTATTAGATAGGATACCCTCTGCTAGATGCCTCCTAAGTTTCATGTATAACTGACACTTTCAGAAACTGCATTGGACTTGCTAACCTACTCAGGCCTACAACCTTATTGATGTCATTGCAAGTATTTGTTTGGAAGCTCTTTCACCCCTACTACTTGGCTCACCTGAGGAGTGTTCATCCGTCACAATACCTGCATGCTCTGTGGTTGTGCTTGAAAAGATTATGAATGTTCCAAGCTCCTGGATGAGTCTTTATTTCTTAATTTCTGACCAGAGAGTTGACCCAGGTTTGCTTCAGAGCACCCATCCTCAGCTAAGTGCTACCTCTTTCAGGTTCTCACATTATACTGTGATGAAGTGTTTCAGGTTCCAATTCATCAACCTGCAAACCTCTTGCTGTCCTTTGCTCTGGTTTATGATCTTTATGTAAAGTTGTTTTATCTTGTGTTCTTTAATTTTGTTGATTCTTTTCTCTCTGTGGGATGATTGAAAGGAAAGTTGTGATGTGTCAGCATGAGAGGTGAACAGATATCGTGGGGCCCAAACTTTCTGTGCTTTGGAAGGCACCACTTGATGGCAGAAAATCACTGTTTGTTCAATATTGTCTGATTTTGTATTGCCGACCAAGGCCTTGAGAGAAAATGTGCAAGACTTTGTCGTTCTAAATTGCTGTCCTGTGTCTCTTTTATTGTAGAGGTCAATGGACGCCCTGAACAGGCGGCCTTTATTGTGATCCTGTGAAAAATATGAATTATATTTTCTGTTTGCAATATGTACTTCATAAGTGTCAGCAATGTTCAGGAGAACTACTTTCCACATGCTCCAAAGAGGCCATGGGTCATGATTTATGGTATTTCATAGGCTTTGTCATTTGTTGTAAGCCTCTGATGTGGAACTAGTATTGGGACAGAGACACTGACTTCATAGTCATAGCAGACACTGCAGTTAAGCTAGATGGAAAGTGTCCCTTCTGGACTAAAGTCTAAATTTTGTTCTGACTTGTGGCCTGTTTGATCTTTAAGGACATTCTCAGGACCAACACTACTATTTCCTGTAGCTGGCATCATTAGCAGAGACAATAATCTCATGATTTTGTGGATTCCCCTGGTGCCGTATGGAGTTCATCTCAAGGTTGTTGCTCAACAGGCAAGACCTCAAAGCTAGAGGAAGGATAAACCTATAATCAATCCCAGGATGTATCTTTTTCAACCATCTAGCATTCCTGTTGATTGCAATGGGAGTATCTTCCCTACTTCTCAACATTTGCTGCCACTGAGGCAAGCCTGGTCCCCCAGCAAAAGAGATCTGATATGCAACCAAGTGCACGTTTTTCACTTGTGCTATTTGGTGAGTGACCTAGAGATAAAGCTGTGAAACTGTCTCGTGTAAGTAAACCCCCTGTAACTCATACACAGGGTGGGACAACAGTGTGCTTACAATTGCATGTTTGTGAAACACAGATTATTATTTTGAGAAATTTTTTAGAAAAAAATTTTATTCATTTTTTGGAAAAGAGGGACTGGAAGAGAGAGATAAACAGACCGGCTTCCTCCTGCACCCCACAACTGGAAATCCATTTGGGGATGTTCACTTTTCTGGAATCAAACCAGAGACCTGTCAGCGAATGGGATCACACCTAACCAACCTAGGACACTGGCTGGGACAGCATTTATTATTGTTTGCAATGATTAATTATTGTATTATTTTCCATACCAACAACTCTCTTCCTTCTTTTGCCATGCCCTCTATTTTCCTACTGTACTATTATAATCTCTCTTTCTGCTTTTGCCGGCACTCCATGCACTCAGGGATATACATTCTTTACAATAGAGTAGTTCATACTGTTCAGAATTTTATAGGCACTATTTGATGTGTACATTTTAACAAATCCTGGTTTCCTCCATGCTACACATTCATTTTGAGATTCAGTACAAATGCTTATGTGAAGAGTGAATTATTTTTTTTATTGCTCAGTAATGTTGTGTTCTGTGAATATACACTTTATTGATCTATGTTTTTATTTCTAGGTTTGGGGTATTATGAATAAATCTTTTGGGAATATTTACATTGAGTTCTTTATGTAGACATATGTGTAACTTATCAAACTGTTATGTAGGTGAATGTTTTACATTTAAGATATGCGGAACTGTGATCCAAATGATCATTACCTTTGCCTTCTCCCTACCCACAGCATATTAAAATTCCAACGTTTCTGCTACCCTGCAAGGACATAGAATGGTTAACCTTTTCAAATAGTAACACCAGGAATACATATAATATTAAGTTGCTTTTGTTTTAATTCCATCTACTGAGGAATATTTTATGGTGAACATTTTTTATACATTTCTTTGCACTATCTTTACCTGCTTTGTTAAAATTTCTTCTGAGAATCTTTTTCAAATTGTCTAAATAAATTTCTTATTTTAAACAAAGGAGGTCTGTGCAGCATCTAAGACATCTACTTAAATTTCCTTCATTCCTAGGTGACTAATTTGCCATATGGAAGCATTGGTTTTGAAACTTGGAAGGCAAATTGTTTAACTTAATTGTAATGCTATGTACAAATTAAGCCAACGTATACCATATACTCATACATTTAATCTGCATTGTTAGCACTTGCAGCCACTCTTTTAAAATATATATATATACACTTTTAATTTCTTTGCAGAGAGAAAGGGGGTGGGGAGGAGAATTGGAAACAACAATCAGCTGCCTCCTGCACAATCCTACTGGAGCTGTGCCCACAACCAAGTTACATGTCTTTTTTTATATATATATTTTATTGATTTTTCACAGAGAGGAAGGGAGAGGGATAGAAAGTGAGAAACATTGATGAGAGAGAAACATCCATCAGCTGCCTCTTGCACACCCCCTACTGGGGATGTGCCTGCAGCCAAGGTACATGCCCTTGACTGGAATTGAACCCGGGATCCTTCAGTCCGCAGGCCGATGCTCTATCCACTAAGACAAACCGGTTTCAGCAGAAGTGGAATTCTTTATATGGTAAGATAGTTTACATTTTTTTGTATTTCTATATACATCATGAGAATTTCATATAAATTAACTGCCCAAGTCAAGCTAAGAGGCTTCTATAAAAAAAAAATTATTGCATTCCCAATACTGCACACCAAAAGAGTTATGAGACATAATCATGTACCAAATATAGGGCAGGGTTTACCTTTCAAAAGAAACAATCTAGTTACTATTGCCCAGAAAGGTTCACATTATTTCTATACTAACATTTAACAATGTTCTAGAGAAGTGACAATCATGTTTAAAGGACAAATATTTTTTGCATATTTTTTTTCTTTCCATCATCTTTACCAGTGCAGACATTTGCATGAAAACAGGATAAGTGGTCTTGGGGGATTCATCAGTTCCTTATTTTTCATCGATGTCATCCTCTTAATTAAGGTAGAAAGAGGATTGAGACATCGAAATGCCAGATTAGGGTATCATGTAAATGTCAATCTCTAGAGTAGATGAATAATATTCCTCTGGCCTCAGCTGATAGGCCAGATTCTGTAGGCCTTGTACCTTCTCCATCAAATTAGGTGTGGTGAGGCTCCCCAATTCTTTCAACATGTTAAAGTCATCACGTTTTATTTCAGCCATCCATTTGGGTGGAGAGCTAGTAATAGGACTTTTGAAATAAGCTGCAAATTCAGCAACACCTGGTAATTGTTCTGGCCAAAGATCTGGTGAGGCACGATCAAATTTTTCAAAACTCAATAAAGATGCTTCCATACATGTTTTCTCTGTGGGAGATGCCATCTTTCCACCCATATGTACGTACAATTAATTTAAATCATACATTCAAAAATATTTTTTATTGATTTCAGGGAATAAGGGAGAGGAAGTGAGAGATAGAAACATCATTGATGAGAGAGAATCACTGATAGGCTTCTTTCTATACTTCCCCTCTCCCTGGCAATTGATCCTGCAACCCATGTATGTGCCCTGACCATGAATTGCACCATTGCCTCCTGGTTCATTGGTCGATGGTCAACCACTGAGCTACACCATCTGGTCAACAGTATCGGGGGGAAAAATAATATATTTATCTTTTTATTGTTGATAGTATTATACATGTCCCTTATTTGCCCCTTATATATTCTTTGGTGGATCTGTCTATGTGGACCAGGTAAGCAGACCTCCAGTCCCATCTCCTCCTCCAGCACCATTTGTGGGGCCTCAACACCAATACTCACCAAGGTCACAGGCTGGGATGAGCCCTCCTCTGAGCCTTTGCAAACACTACATTACCCAGAAAGCATTGCACCAGGGTGAGGGGTGGTAAGAACATTTTGGGGCCTGCATATCCGGCTAGGGCGGGACTTCCTGCGTCCTCCAGGCGCCATTTTGGCCTGTTCTGTGGGTTCACAGACTCACTAGCGCTCTGGTGGCGAGTAAGAGGAGGTGTGGGAGGCAGCGTTCCCGCTGGGCAGGGTATGTCTGAGGCTGGTTGACCACCAACCGGCGGGACTGGGGTCTCCGCGCCTCCGCAACTCCTCTGCGCTGGCAGAGTCAAGTCAGCGTCACCCCATTGACCCTCCAGCCTCGGGGTCGTCGCAGCGCCCAGAGCAGTGAGTGACCGTTGGGGACACAGGGTGTGAGCGGGAAGAAGGGCGACGGGGTGCGATGCCGTGGTGTGACTGAGCCGGGAGGTGGGGAAAGCCAGGCCTGGTTTATGTCTAAAGGCGACAAAGAGGAGAGATCGTTTCCGGGTGGAGTTTTACTTTCCTTCTCAGGGGGCGGGGTTGGGGGTGGTTGTGAACCACAGAGGACTCGGCCGGAGAGGCGGTTCTAAATGTCACCACAACTGCCCAGAGGAAGAGCCAACTACAGGAGAGAGGACAGCAGGGAGGGGGGAGGAGGAGCCTGTGACTACAGCAACCCAGCAAGAGTGCGCCCTGAGGGGTGCAGGCATTTCCTGGTCACGTGACCTCGGGCCTGAGCCTCTGGGTCCTGTCCTGGCTGTGGGTGCCAGGCCCTCCAGGGACCTTTAGTTCCCACAGGTTCCTGCAGGTGCAGAGCCGCGTAGGGGACTGGTCTGTGGAGCTGATCTCAGGGCCTCACACTATCGAGGTCTCTGAGGTTGTGGGGTCCTGGGAATGTCCAGCCCCTCTTCCTGCCCTGGGACCTGCAGACACTCAGCCCAGAGTCCTAAGGCCACGACTAGGGCTTTAGGAAGTGGACCCTGGTTTTGGCAAGGAGTGGATGAGATGTGGGAGGTCCTCACATACACAGGGACCAGAATGTGCAAAGGCTGGAAGTAAAGACTGAGCTGGTTCAAGAAGGAGCAAATGTCCTTTTAAAAATATATACTCTTGACCTAACCGGTTTGGCTCAGTGGATAGAGCGCCGGCCTGCAGACTCAGAGGTCCCAGGTTCAATTTTGGTCAGGGGCATGTACCTTGGTTGCGGGCATATCCCCAGTGGGGGGTGTGCAGGAGGCAGCTAACCCATGTTTCTCTCTCATCAATGTTTCTAACTCTATCCTTCCCCCTTTCCCTCTGTGAAAATCAATATGTATACACACACACATTCTTATGATTTTAGATATAGAGAGGGAGAAGGAGAGTGACAGAGGAATGAGAAAGAAGGATGAGAAAGTGAGAAGGAAGGATGGATCATTTGCAGGCATGTGATCTGACCAGGGCTGCTTTTTGCAAACTCTCGGTGCATTATGGGTTGATGCTCAAGCAACTGAGACACATTAGCCGAGGCTATAGGTCAGTTTAACATAGGGAATCATGGGCCCTAGCTGGTTGGGCTCAGCGCATAGAGCTCAGTCTATGGACTGAATGATCCCAGGTTAAGTTCCAATCAAGGGCAAATGCCCTGGTTGTGGGCTCAAGCCCTAGTAGTGGGCATGCAGAAGGCCGCCAATCAGTAGTTCTCATTGATGTTTCTCTCTCCCTTCCTTTCTCGAAAGCAATAAAATTTATTTAAAAATATAGGGAATCATAATCAGAATGATAATGTAATAGTAGCTCAGATGGGGCATTGTGGGCCTAAGTCAGTGATGGGCAACCTCTTGAGCTTGGTGTGTCAAAATTCGCCAAAAAGCCAAGCATAATTAGGGTGATGTGTCACTTTGAGAGAAAAAAAAAACAATTTTGTGATATTTATAGTTTAAATAAGAAAAAAATATAATTGTAATATATAGCTGTATTTAATAAACCAAAAACTAATTATTTAACTTACCTGCTTAGTGACTTCTTTGTTTGTTTGTCAATCCGATTCTTTTGTTGGTCTTGATATTATTTAACTTGTGTGGGATGCTGTGAACTAAGATAAATGAGGGGGAAGAGGAATTCTTTCACTAACCTGTCCATTAGTGACTTTTTTGTTGCTAAATTTCATTGGCTAAACCTTCAATTGAAGGTTGGTATTTTGTACACTTCAAGCCCAAGCAAGTGCTAGTAACTTCATCTGTCAATCTGTTTCTTTTGTTGGTTTTGATATTATTTAACGCTGAGAATAAGGTCTCACCAAAGTATGTGGAGGGAAAAATTGTGAGTAAAGCCATTGCTATATTTTTCAGGGTGATAAAAGTGTCTGGTAATAGGTTTCAGGCACTCCAAATTTCCTGCTCGTAGTGGCACTCCTCTTGATTCTCCGAGCAGAACCTTTCCAGATTCTCAAGCTTTGACCTCAGGTTAACAAACACCTGAGCCCAGGTGCTGTCTTAAAATTCTGCAAGTTGCATCTCCAAATCATCAATTTACATCCATTGGAAACCATTTAATTCCAAACTACTGTAGACTACTACATCAGGATATTTAATTATTTTTATATAGTTTGTTCTAGGCTTCTAAATTGATTAAATCTATCACTGAACTGGTCATGTAACGAGTCTAAAACATGCTGGTACTTTATATGCAAGGGTTCCATTTCATTTTGTACAGCTGCACTGGCTTTCTCAAAATACTTTGTTACTCAAGGAAAATACTTACAAGTTTTAATGTCTACATCTCACTTGAAAATTTTAAGTTTACTTTCAAAAGCTTTTATGTATCCAAACATAATGTCAATACTTTTGCCAAAACCTTGTAACTTTAAGTTCAGTTCATTAATATGAACAGAGAGATCTGTAAAAAATATTAGGGTATTGACACATTTATCATCATTGAGCTGAGAAAAGTTTCCCAGATCCTTATCCTCACGAAATACCTTGATTTCTTCAAAGCACTCCACAAAGCGCTCGAGAACTTTGCCTCAGCTCAGCCATCTTACATTATTGTACATCAGCAGTCCACTGTAGGTGGAATCAACCTCCAGTAAAAGTGCAGAAAATTCTCTCTTGGGAAGGGGGCGAGCAGCTATTAAATTAACTGTTTTTGTAACAACTAACATTAAGTCGTTTAAGTGGTGAATCCTGCCTTGGCACACAAAACCTCCTTTGGATAATACAATGAAAAGGCACAATCGGATGTCCAATAGCTTCTGTAAACAATTTGACAATTCCGACTTTTTCGCCACCATGTTTGGTGCCCCATCTGTCCTCACTGACACAACTTTAGAGATATCAATTCTTAGGTCACAGAATGTTTGTATAACAACCTTACATGTTTCGCTTCCTGATGTACTTGTTGGCACTGATACTAACTTTATCAACTCTTCTCTCAATGTGAGACCATCAGAATATCAACCAATAATGGCCAACTGAGCATGTGATGTGACATCAGTAGTTTCATCAAGAGAGATCGAAAAATACTTACAATTACTTATATCTCTCTTTAATTGATGTATGTTTGTGTTCAGTGTCATTATTCAGTCTTATGATATTTTTACTGAGCAGTAACTCAGATATTCTTTTAATAATTGCATTTTTATTCTGCATGTCATGAAATGGAACTGGAGCACATCTTAGGAGAGTTTCTTGAATAAATTCCCCCTCGCTGAGTGCTTTTCCATACTGAGCTATGGAGTGAGCAATCCTCAAACTTGCAGATGTTAAATTTGTAGAGCCTTTTATAAATTTAAGGATGGAATTAGATTGGCTCTTATAAAGGTGTAACTGCCTGAAAATGTATTCCTTCCTTTCATCTGCTTTTTTTTTTTTCCTAAGAGCTTGGAATGATTAGTTTCAAAATGTCTATTTATATTCCATGTTCTGCTTACTACCATTTCAGTACATATAATGACATACATGTCTCTTGAAAGGGTCCGCTATTGCCACTACCAGTTCTTTACTTAACCTTGGTTCTTTTTTATTTTTTGGGTTCTCTATCAGGGGGGCAGTGACAGAAGATAGAATTATAGATAGCCTGTTAGCCCTGCAGGGAATTAAGGGTTAACTAGCCTAACCACAAGATTGCACATGTAACTCTCTTTTAGGAAAGGGCAGGGTTAATAAGCAGAAATAGGGGTTAATAAGGATGCACAACAGTAATAGTGGTGAAATGGAATCTGCACTATGCTGCGAAATGATGTTCCTTATATAAATTAACATGGCTGCCGCTATTTCTAATGGCAGGAAATGGCACCCATAGCACAGGCCCTTGCCTCTCCCAGCCTCCCCATCACTTATCTCAGTAATAATGGTCAATTAGAAATCCATGACACCCCAGAACAGTAAATTGGATGATGGTTGCTGTGGTTATGTAGTTGCTGGTAACGGCGATCACAGGGCCCCCAAAGATGTGCCCCCCGCGGCATTCCCCTGCTCCCTGCTCTGCTGGCTGTAAGTGAGGTCAAAGATCCCCTAAAGGCCTAACCAGAAGTCCCAGAACTAGACCAGAAATTTCAAACATCTGAGTGGTTTAAGTTAAAAACAGGAGAACGGAGAAATAAGAGAAGATAAATGTCTTCAAAGGGAGAGTAGCTGATGCCATAAGCAGTCTGACTTCAGCAGTTATTGATCACAGACATGTGATGAATCCAGGCTGAACCTCGGAAACAGCATGTTCACAGGCTGACAGACGTATGGCATGGATCAATGAATGTTACTGTCACTTAGGATGAATCTTTGTTCCCAGTTAATAGTGAAAATGATGTTTAAAGACAACTTCCACTTTTGAACAGTAAGTTTCCAGTCCCTTCTGTGCACTGAAATGTCTAAGTTCAGGGCTGGGGGTGAATGCTGTGTCAGGGAGAGCGTCTACTTCAGGACTTGTACGAGTGCACCACATACTGTCCGCAGATGGGACACTCGCTCATGCGCTTGCCGCACTGGGTGCAGGTGACCATGTGCCCACACTCAAGCAGGACACAGAGGATGTCAGTATCCATGCAGATCTGGCACAGGCTGTTATCTTCCACTTCCTGCAGCTACAGCCGCTCGTCATATGACTTTTGGATTTCTTCATTCTCTTTGTTTTTTTGTTTTTTTTTAACATACTTTTATTGATTCTTCATAGAGAGGAAGGGAGAGGGATAGGAAGTCAGAAACATCGATGAGAGAGAAACATTGATCAGCCGCCTCCTGCACCCCCCCCCACTGGGGATGTGCCCGCAACCAAGGTACATGCCCTTGACCGGAATTGAACCTGGGACCTTTCAGTCCGCAGGCCGACGCTCTATCCACTGAGCCAAACCGGTTTTGGCTCTTTATTCTCTTTGTATAAGCGGGTTACTTTCCCTACCAGCCCCCATTTTTTACAAGAGCCGTAATAGTTGACAGAAATTCTGAGTGAGTATTTGCTTCAGCTGATGCACACTCATTCCTTCCACATCTTCAAGCCTTCACAGGTCAGACAGCAAAGCTCTCAGTCTCTATTTGGCGAGGCCAGGCACCTGTCCTCTGAGTTGTTTTCTTCATCATTGTCGTCATCATCATCAGCATCATCGTAATCTTCTGCGTTTGCTGATGCTATTTCACTTTGTACCTGTGCCAACAAGGCTTCAGATCGTAAGTCTGGTCTCTACCCATTTGTTCTGTCTGAAATGAAGACATGGTAGCAGAGGGGGCTCTGTAACTTGAAAAAAAATGTGTAAAAAAAAAACACCACAGGAATTCTGGGACTTTGAGGAATTCATACTACTGGTGTCCAAGACATCCTAGGAGCCCATCCCATGGTGGCACAGCACTAAATCTACCAAGTCTTCTTTCTCTCGACAGGTATCAATGAAAAATGTCATAGTGGAAAAACACCTTATAAATATAAACATTCTGATAAAAAATCTAATTGGCCTTCAAGTTTTACGCTAAACCAGAGAATTCATTCTGGAGATAAGCCTTACAAATGTAATGAATGTGGCAAAGCCTTCAGACAATCTTCATTCCATAATCAATACCAGAGAGTTCATTCTGTAGAGAAGCCTTATAAATGTAGAGAATGAGTCAAAAATTTTTGGCAGGTCCTCAGGCCTTACTAAGCATCAGAGAGTTCACACTAGGAAGGAGGCTTTTAAATGGAGAGAATGTGGCAAATCCATTGGCAGCACCTCAGACCTTACTAAGCATCAGAGCTTTCGTTCCGGAGAGAAACCTAATGTACAAAATCTGGCAAAGCCTTTACCAAGTCTTCATCGCTTAATTATCATCAGAGAGTTCACACCAGAGAGAAGCCTTCTACATGTAGAGAATGTGACAAACCTTCACTGAGTTGCCAAACCTTACTATCAGAGCATTCATACTGGAGAGAATCCTTGTAAATGTAATGAATGTGGCAAAGTCTTTAGCCAGTCCTCATCTCTTATTATCATCAGAGAGTTTATACCGGAGAGAAGCTTTATAAATCTAGAAATTGTGCCAGATCATTTGGCAGCACCTCAAACTTTACTAAGCATCAGAGAATTCATTCTGGAGACAAACCTTATAAATGTAGAAAATTTGGCAAAGCCTTTACCAAGTGCTCATCACTTAATAATCAGAGTTCCACCAGAAAGAAGCCATATACATGTAGAGAATGTGGCAAAGCCTTTACTGGGTCATCAAACCTTAATAACCACCGGAGAATTCCTAGTGTAGAGAAACCGTATAAATGCAATGAATGTGGCAAAGCCTTCAGACAATCCTCATTCCTTAATACCAGAGAGTTCACACTGGAGAGAAGACTTTTAAATGGAGAGAATGTGGCAAATCCTTTTGCAGCTCCTCAGACCTTACTAAGCATCAGAGCTTTCATTCTGGAGAGAAACCTTATAAATGTAGAAAAGTTGGCAAAGCCTTTACCAAGTCCTCATTGCTTAATTATCATCAGAGAGTGCACACCAGAGAGAAGCCTTATACATGTAGAGAATATGGCAAAGTCTTCACTGGGTCATCAAAACTAATCACTGAAGAATTCATAATGGAGACAAACCCTATAAGTGTAATGATTGTGGCAAAGCCTTCAAAGATTCCTCATCCCTTAACACTAGAGAGTTCATACTGGAGAGAACCTTATAAATGTAGAGAATGTCTCAAATAATTTGGCAAGTCTTCAGGTTTTAATAAGCATCAGAGAGTTCACACTGGACAGAAGCCTTATACATGTAGAGAATGTGGCAAAGCCTTCACTGAGTCAACAAACCTTACTATCAGAGAATTCATACTGGAGAGGAACCCTATAAATATAATGAATGTGGCAAAGTCTTTAGCCAGTCCTCATCCCTTTCCTGTCATCAGCAAGTTTACACTGGAGAGAAGCTTTATAAATGTAGAGAATGTGGCAAATTTTGGGGCAACTCTTCAGACTTTACTAAGCATCAGAGAATTCATTCAGGAGAGAACCCTTATACATATAATGAATGTGTAGAAGGGTTTAGCCGGTCCTCATCTCTTTCTTGTCATCAGAGAGTTCACACGATAGAAGTGTTATAAATGTAGAGAATATGGCAGATTTTTTTTGCCACCTCCTCAGACCTTACTAAGCATCAGGGAATTCATTCTGGAGAGAAACCTTATAAATGTAGGGAATGTGCCACAGCCTTTAGAAAGTTCTCACTTCTTACTTTACCTCAGAGAATTCATACTGGAATAAAGCCTAATCTAGAAAATGTGGCAAAGTCTTCAGCCACTCCTCATTTCTTAATCAACATCAGAGAGTTCATACTGGTGAGAACCCTTCCAAATGTAGAGAATGTGGCAAAGCCTTTAGCCAGTCCTCACACCTTCTCATCAGAGAGTTCACCATGGAGACAAGCCTTATAAATATACAGTATGTGGCAAATCCATTGGCAGCTCCTCAGACTACTAAGCATCAAAGAGTTCATTCTGGAGAGAAACCTTGTAAATGTAGATAATGTGGCAAAACTTTGGACAATTATGTATATGTATATGAGACCAGAGAAAAGGCAGGAAGAGGGAGCGGGCCCTGCAGCCTGTTCCTAGGACATCAACAGTTTGATTTCAAAACTGCCAGCTTTTCCCTTAGAAATAACATGCTAAGATTTGGGAGATAATGTGCTCAGCTTCTGATAATAGCTGGACTTTTAAGTATGTGCAGCAAAGAAAGTTGTTCTTTGTGAAAGGTGGGGTGGGCAGGTGAGAATGTGCTGGGGTCAGAGCAGTTTTCAGAGAATTAAAGGGAGAGAATACTGGCCATGGGATCTAAAGGCTCAGGGAGTGGTCACTTTGCTCAGTGGAACAAAACTAAAATTGGGTACCCAGAGGTGAGAGTGTCCAGCAATACCAAGAAAGAAGACCATTTCTCATTTAGAGGAGGAGAGAGTCATGAAGGACATAAGATGTCTACAGTCCAAGGAATGGCTTGGACTTGTGGGGTGAGAATGAATCTGATGTGTATGACTGTTTTGGGAAAACTGGCTTTATGAGGAGATGGTTGATACCTCAGGCCGGGCATTGAGTTAGAATGAGAAAAGAAAGAATGGGGGTATTTAGTAAGATGCAGAGTGGAAGTTAGGTGGCTAATGGCTGTGAGACTAATCCATCGATCCCCATAATAGAGACTGAGGAGTGGAAAAGTGTCCCAGTGAATTTGGAGGGGGCAGAATAAGTGGCCTCAGTATCAATTAAAAAGGAAATTGCCTTATCTGCCGATCATTACCGGAGTCTCCATCCTGGTGCTGTAAATCTGCGGGGCACTCTTAGGGCCTAGGTAGCTTCTTTGGCCAGTCCCAGGAAGTCTGGGAGCTCCAAACTGGATCCAGAAGGCAGCATTGCTAAACTGGCTGAGGTCCAACCCAGAGGGGCCAGACTACATTCTGATGTGCAGTACCCTTCCCTTCCATACCTTTGGCAGAGCACATGAGGGAGTCTTGGGTTTGAGCAGGAATTGACTCAGTGTCCTTCCTTGTTGCATTTGAAACATGGGCCCAGTGGAATCTTAGCCCCTGACTTATCCCTGGTTTGGTACCTCATTTAGGATTCATGACAGTGGTGGCTAGGAGCTGGAAGGCTTCCTTCTGGGTCTCAGCCTTGGTCTGATCTTGCTTTTGTGTTTGGATTTGGGTCTCCTTGTCTATATCATTAAAGCCCTTAAAAGTCACATTAACAATGTCTTTTTGAGGGATTTGTAGACCTCTATTTTTCCAAGTATATGTATGGTTTGTGTCAGGGGCCGACTGGGATATAAAATAGATGTTCAGAAGTAGGGCTCCCTCTGGGGGGGTGGAATCTACGGTGGTAAATTTCTGTAGAAGAGGATAAGAGGATATAGATGTCGTGCCACGTTAGGTCATAGGACTGGGTCAGGGACTCAAATTCCTTAGTAAAGGTGGTCAGGTCAGTGGAAAAAGACCTCAGATGCCCCTCAATCTTTGTGAGGCTGGACATAGGGAGTATGACGTGGATTATGACTGTGTTTCTGCTACCTTCCTCAGTGGTAGAATTGGCGTGGGCATAGAAGAGGCTGTTGAGGAAGGCAGTCTGAGTGGCATGAGAACAAGTGTTAGATGGGAAAAGGCTGTTTTAGAGTTTGCATTCTTGGGAATTGGGCTCCCAGGGGCTTAGGAAGAAGGTGGTTGCTGATTAGGAGGGTCTGGGTTTTGGGCATCTACTGCAGTTGAAGGAGGGTGCGTGTAAGGGGTGGAGTTTTGTGGTCTGCTGGGTGAAAAGTAGCTTCGGAATTAGAAGTGTTAGGGTTATAACGTTTTGTGTGAAGGAGAAAGATCTTATGGGTACAGCAATGGAGTCAGCCAAGTAGTATTTGGAGGTAATCCCTGGAGGAGCTTCCACTGCCTACTGCTCTCCATGTAATAAACTCAGGGTGAGAGAAGCCTCCCAGTTTTCAGCAGCAAATGTTATGTCACCAGTCAAGAGTGGTGAGGGATTACAAATTTAGTCAATCATCCTCTCACCAGGGGGCTGAGCCTGGATGGCTCCAACACATAGTGACAGTAGTCACAGGCTTTTGAAGGACTTTTGGCATGCTTTTTCTGGGTGTAGCCTTATTTGTGCATACCTCGAGCGGAGTTCGTGGAATGTGTTCCCCACATTTAAAATGTCATCTCAACAAAGAGAATGCCCATAGTGAAATGGGCTAATAAGCCAGTTCCCGGGGGAAGGGTATGAATTTAATTGCTGGGTAAAACCTAACATTAGTCAGGCCCTAAGCAAGAATCTTCCCTAACAACAGGGAATCCTTGCCTAAGCCTGTCTATTGTCTTTTGCACCCAGAATCACATTCCTTTGGAATATCAGGATAACTCTTCCTTTTCTATAGCCCTCAGGACACAACCAGTGCACCAGGGGCTAATCATAAACCCTCTCATTATTATTATGTTATTTTTCACTGTTAACATCTGTACACTTACATAAAAGACATGTGTCAATCATTTTACATTTCATCCACTCCCAGAGGCTTCCCCACTTGACTCTCCCCCACCTCCCTAATCTATAACCAACGGATTTCATATAACCCACTTGCATCTGTGCTTAATTATAATGTATAAAATAAGGTGCACAAATGCTGTCATCTGGAACATTACCTCAGTTTGTTGAAATTTTGCTTCCCGGAACTTGTGGACATTTTGGCTAAAATAAACCCACAAAAGTTCTTTATAGTTTTGAATGTTTCCTCACCACAGCCTTTGACCTGAGTATTGGTGTCAGCCCTGAGGGGGTGACTAGGTTTTCCTTTAGGGTAGAAGTATGCAATATGGAGTCAGGATGCAGGTGCAGGCCTTGGTCAAGAGGAGTTGTGGCTGGATTTGGTCAAGGGAGTTCAGGGAGGAGATGTCACCAGTGGTCCTGGGGGAGGGCATTTCTTAAGTTGCCTCTAGGGGGTCAGTCCTTAGCCCCAAGCAGTGAAAGTGCCCTGGAAACCAAGTCTAGGCTGCCCCCTTCCTCCTTTTCCTTCCTCTGTCCCTGCAAGAGCTGGGGAGTGGGGGGGTGGGGGAGGGAGCGGAGCTCAGTCCCTCCCCCGCTGCGAAATCCCAAGGTTCAGCTCTGGCCCCGCCCACCGCGCAGGGAGGCGCATGCGCAGTTTCTTGCAGACCAGGAGGCCACTGGAGAGGAAGGTGGCGGTTTCCCTGAGGCGGGAGTTGGAGTTACAGCGGCTGCTCTCCGTCCCCCTCCCGGCAGGGGAGGCTGAGGGCGCTGCGGGCGCTGAAGTCCGTGTGGAAGGGCCCGCCCGGAGCCCCGCACAGCGGTGAGTCCGCGTCCCGGGCGGCTGCGCTGTGGAGGCGCCGCGTTCCTTTGGGGGAAACTGAGGCCCCGGCCCGCGGTCTGTCCGCCTTTGGCTGTGGGCCCCGCCCGCCGCGTGGTTTTCCCGCTGAAAACCGTTCCCGGGGCCGCCGGTCCTCCACGCGGGGCTGGAAGCCGGGTCAGTGGGTTCCCGCCCTTTGCGCCCCTCCTCAGTATTTCCTCCCAAAGAGCCAGGATAGCTCCCTGGGCTGGGGCGGGGATCTCCAACCCGCGTTCCTAGGCCCTCCTTCGTTTAATAAGGGGTCTGACTGCCAGGGGAGCACAGTTTCTTTAGGGTGAGACGCAGAGTGGAAGAACACGGTGTCCCCAGAAGAGGTGACCTGCCCGCAGGGCGGGGCTTTGTGGGCGCGGTGACTGCGGGGGGCGGGGAACAGGCTGGGAGGGGTCCAGAGAGGGAGTGAGAGAGAGAGACAGGTGGGAGGGAGAAAGGATCAGTGAGGGGTCTAGAGGGGGGCCCATAGGGGATGTGGGAGGGACTGGACAGTGATGGTAGGAGTGAGAGGGTAACTCTGAAAAGTAGCCTGAGGTGGAAGGAAGGGGGAAAGTAGTGGTGAAGGGGAGCCCCATAGAGAGGAAGGGGAGCTGAGAGAGAGGGGTCCTGGTGAGCACAAGTGGGGCCACAAAGGAGAAGGCACTTCAGACAGAGACACTGGTTCAGAGGAGAAGAGTTGGGGGAGCGAGTGCAGGGACAGAAAGGGGAGCTTGGGGATGAGGGAGCTGAGGGGGAAGCAGCGCTGAGTCAGCCAGCTGTGGGGAGCAGAGCAGACTGAAACAGGCAGCAGTGGGGCAGCAAAAGAAGCAGACCTGTGTGCAGATGGGAGCAATCAGAAAGAGCATCTGAAGGTGAGATAGTTTCACGAGTTTCATGCTCCAGCTTTAGGGACAGAAATAGGGAAAAGGGGGGAAACGGAGGAGTTAGACGGATGCATAAACATAAATACATAGTAATGGGAAGGAGGGAAACCGTGATCTAGGTGAGTGGTACGCTGGATGGTTAAGTTGTGCTATATTGCCTTATGTTTAATTTTATAACTCACTTATTTAAACATATTTGAATGAGAATTACAAATCTCCAATTGAGAAGGCTTTCTTTTTTTTTTTAATCTTTATTGTTCAGTTTATTAATTACATTGTTCCCTTCCCCCCCCCCTAAAGTTCCCCTCCACCTGGTACCCATCCGACCCTCCGCCCTCACCCCCCTCCACTGTCCTCTCCCATAGCTGCATGATTTTTGTCCAGTCTCTTGCTGCACTTCCCACACCCCCTTTCTCCCCAAGAGTTGTCAGTCCATTCCCTCTCTATGTCCGTGATTCTGTTACATTCACCAGTTTATCCTGTTCATCAGCTTATTAATTCACTTGATCTTTAGATTCATTTGTTGATAGATGTGTATTTGTTGTTCCTAATTTACACTTTTATCTTTTTCTTCTTCCTCTTCTTAAAGACTATCTTTCAGCATTTCATGTAATATTGGTTTGGTGGTGATGAACTCCTTTAGCTTTTCTTATCTGCGAAGCACTTTATCTGACCTTCAATTCTGCTGATAGCTTTCCTGGATAGAGTAATCTTGGTTGTAGATTCTTGCTGTTCATCACTTTGAATATTTCTTGCCACTCCCGTCTGGCCTGCATCGTTTCTGTTGAGA
Organism: Antrozous pallidus; assembly: GCA_027563665.1. Lineage (NCBI taxonomy): Eukaryota > Metazoa > Chordata > Mammalia > Chiroptera > Vespertilionidae > Antrozous > Antrozous pallidus. The sequence goes on along the minus strand of CM050525.1, from coordinate 5,912,036 downwards.
AATCCGCTGACAATCGTATGGGTGCTGTCTTATAGGTAACTAACTGTTTTTCTCTTGCTGCTTTTAATATTCTCTCTTTGTCTTTTGCTCTTGGCATTTTAATTATGATGTGCCTTGGTGTGGTCCTCTTAGGGTTCCTATATATTGCGTTTCGGTGCGCTTCTTGGACTCCTAAGTCAATTTCTTTCACCAGGTGTGGGAAGTTTTCGGTCACTATTTCTTCAAATAGGTTTTCATTGTCTTGCTGTCTCTCTTTTTCTGGCACCCCTATAATTCGGATGTTGGTATGCTTGAGGTTGTCCCAGAGGCCCCTTACACTATCTTCAATTTTTTGGATTCTTTTGGTTTCTTGCTTTTTCAGCTGAGTGGATTTTCCCTCTTTGTATTTCAAATCTTTAACTTGGTTCTTGGGGTGCTCCAGAACACTTTTAGGTCTTTGTATAATATTTTTTATTTCAGTCAGTGTATGCTTAATTTCTGGTTGGTCCTTTTTCATATCCTTGAGAGTCTCCTTTATATCCTTGAGGGTCTCCTTCATTTCCACGTTGGTCTTGATCATTTCCTTGCAGGTCTCATTCATATCCTTGAGGGTCTCATTCATTTCCTTGTAGGACTCATTCATTTCCTTGCAGTCTTGCTTAATTCCTTATAGGCCTCGACCTTTTGTTGGAGCCTCTTGAAAAACCCTATAACCGTAGTTTTGAATTCCATGTGCAGTCGTTTTTTTTTCCTCCATTTCTTTCACATCTGATTTCTTTCCATGTCTCTGCATGGTGGCTACTTCCCTGAGTTGGTCAATTAGCTTTGTGTGGTAGACTTCCTACTAGGGACAGTGGCTCAGCCTCCCTGGTTACCTGAGGTGGATATGGGTTGCACAGTCTTGCTGAAGTTAAGCTCAGGTTAATCGTTGTTAGCACTTGGAGGGGTTGACCTCCAGGCCAATTGTCTGTGAAGCTCAGCTGTGCTCAGGTTGGATGGACGGAGTCTCCGGGCCAAGCAGACAGCGTTAGCTCCGCCCTATGCGGCCCCAGGGAATCTGCCGGAGGCAATGTCCGCCAGCACCTCTGAGAGAGAGCCGCTGTGGAGCTCCACCGGCTGCCAGGGAATTCAGACTCTCCCCAAATGAGTCTGCACGCCCAATGTCTCACCCAGGGTTGTAAAACAAAGCAGTCTGACGGTTTTCTGAATGAGAGAGCGAGTCGCAGAGTGCTCTCTGCGCGGTCACGCAGCTGAGCTGTTCGCGCAAGCTCGCCTTCTCCACAAGCCGGGAGACCCCTGCAGCGCCCGAGTTTCGGTGTACCCTCCTACTGTCCAGTTTTTACCCCGCATGATAGTGGGTTCCCTGGACTTCGCCCAAAGCTGGAGAATCAGTCCAGTGGGACGTCTTTGTCTCCCCATTCGAGAAAACTGGCCGGTTTTCAGCCGCCTGCCCTTTCCGCTGGCACGCGTGCTCCAAACCTCTCTCCGTGCGAATCTTTCAATGCTGTCCGCCTCTGCTCCTTTGAGTCACAGTATCTTATCTTCACTTTTATTTGTGGAATTTTCACTCGGCGAGCTTTCTGGTGATTCTGGAAGGTGTTTGTTCTTTCGTTAAGTTGTAGTATTAAAATTGTTGAGTATGACGGCAAGATAGGTGTTTTACCTATGCCGCCATCTTGGTTCTCCGAGAAGGCTTTCAAATTGTATAATTTGCTTCCATTTGCAACCCTTAAACACACAGTGGGACAGACTGGTATATTGGTCATGGGCCACTTGTCATTTTCTGGTAATTAAAGAAGAAGCAGGTGAGTCGGACAAGTGATAGTTGAGTCTGATGCTTATCAGAGATTATTAGAAGCACTAGATCTTTTTTTCTGTCCTATGAATTTGCATTTTCTATCTCTGATAATGCAATTCATAGAAATAGTTGTTAACTTCTGAAATCGGCTTGGGTGACATCACACAATCACTTCTTATCCATTTTTTCTTAATATAGGATGATTCTTCCCCTTTTTAAATCTTTCATCCTGGGAATCACTACATTAAAAAAAAAAAAAAAAGCCCTAGTTTTTTAGGGGTGTTTTTGTTGTTGTTGTTTTTTATTTAATTTTTTTTTTTTTTTTTTTTTTTTTACAGGCAGGAAAGGACAGGGATAGAGAGTTAGAAACATGTATCAGCTTAGTCCTGCACACCCTGTACTGGGGATGTGCCCCCAAACCAAGGTACATGCCCTTGACTGGAATCGAATCTGGGACCCTTCAGTCCACAGGCCTACTCTCTGTCCACTGAGCCAAACCAGTTAGGGCTGTTTTGGGTTTTAAATATATTGTTTATAGTTCAGATTCTGAGCCATGTATCATTTTCACTGTTATTATACCTAGTAATATTCATTGGTGCTTAGTAATATGAGGTATCTCAGTGTGGACTTCATAAGGATGTAAATGATCTTCACAGTTGGAAGCTAGTTGTGTGAGTTGGTTTCATGTTCAGCACCTCTTTCCTTCCCTTCATGTGATTTGTTGAATTCGTGTCTGTGAGCCACACAAAGAAGTTATTCCCCTAAGTCCCTCTTGTCCATTCACTAAAACTATTGAAGAACAGACTGGATTGAACTAGAACTTGGTCCCACAGGGCCAATCTATTCATGTTGAAATCATTTGATGAGCGTATTTCAATAGGTAATTTTACCCAAAGGCTTTAGGATGAAGACCTACCTACTCTCTAATTTTCTGGGAAAGGGGGACAGAATTCTGCCTGGGAAACCTGCACATGTACAAGATGCAGTTCAAAACGTTGACACACCCCCCCACACACACACTACCCAGATGTCTCAGGTGTGTTCGGTCTGATATCTGATGCTACTGAAAAAAGCTCTGGGAGACCCTTTCAGACCCCAGGAGGGAACTACTTAAAGATGCCCTGTCATGGGCCTCAGGGCAGAAATATTAAGAAGAGCTAAGGGGTATTCTGTTGGGTCTGGGGTTCAGCAGAGCAGCGCATGTTCTCATTGCTGTAGGAGTTTGTGGGAGTCTTTGGAAAGACAGACACATGAAGACAATAAAAACCCCTCACAGTGTGGTCTCCACCTGGGAGCTTATTGTTGCTGACTCTCTCCTGTCACAAAGGACAGGAGGGCTTGGCCTTTTCCCCATTTACAGGCCTTCTGACTGAGTGTGAGGTGAGCTGATTAACAGGCTGTGAGGACCCCTTTGAAGGCACATTCTGTGACTCCTCAACATACTGTCACCTGAGGAAACAACCCAGACCCATCAGGACCAGGACCAAATGGCTGCTTCTCAGGTAAAAGATTTGCTCTGGGTAAGAGGCTGTTTGCTTTTCCTTGAACATCTGTTTATATATTTCTCTTTTCCTTCCCACACCTGTGTCCCCTGTCCCCTCTGCTGCCTGTTACAGTCTGTCCTGTTACCCAGAGCTGGCTGACTTACTGCTGCTTACCCCTCTGCTCCATCATCCCTAAACCCCCCTTTCTGTCCCTGCACTCCCTCCCCCAATTCGTTTCCTGGAACCAGTCTCTCTAGCTAAAGTGCATCCCCATTTGTTGCTGCTACTTCTGTTTACCAAGAGCACTCTCCCTCTCAGTTCCCTTAATCTCTCTGGGGCTCCTTTCTCTCTTCCATATTTTGCTACTTCTGATATTCTTGCCTTTCCAGCTTGTTTTCCTTTTCTTATTTTGTTTTCTTTTTTAAAAATATGTTTTTATTGATTTCCAAGAAGGAAGAGGGAGAGAGAGATAGAAATATCAATGATGAGAGAGTGTCATTGATTGGCTGCCTCCTGCACAACCCCACTGGGGATCGAGCCCACAACCCCGGGCATGTATCCTTGATTGGAATCAAGCCTGGGACATATTAGTCTTCAGGTGGACACTCTACCCCTTGAGCCAAACTGGGTAGGCTATTTCCTGTTTTCTTGCGATAGTCAGTGTCAACAATTTCTATATTTCTCTGTCTCTTTTTTAATGTATGTGTTTATTGATTTCAGAATGGAAAGGAGAAGAGACAGATAGAAACACCAATGAGGGGAGAGAATCATTGATTAGCTGCCTACTGCATTCCCCACACTGGGTATCCAGTGTGAAACCTCCAGTATCACCTGACCAGGACTGGAACCCTGCCCTCCTGGTTCAGAGGTCAACACTCTATCTCTGGGCATCAGGGACCGGGTCATGATTCTCTCCTTTTCCCCAGAGCCGTCTCTGCCTTCTTTTTTTTTTTTTTTTTTTTTTTTAATATATTTTATTGATTTTTTACAGAGCAGAAGGGAGAGGGATAGAAAGTCAGAAACATCGATGAGAGAAAAACATCGATCAGCCGCCTCTTGCACGCCCCCTACTGGGGATGTGCCTGCAGCCAAGGCACATGTCCTCGACCGGAATCGAACCTGGGACCCTTCAGTCCGCAGTCCGACGCTCTACCACTGAGCCAAACCGGTCTTGGCTCTGCCTTCTTTTTATGCAGTCTCCCTAAGGTCAGGAAGCATTCCCACCTTCAGTTAATGACTTGCAACTCCTCAGAACACTGCTTTGTGACAGATCCACCTGGGAAGGCAGCCGTGTCTAACATTCCTATTGGGGTGGGTTCAGAGGCTCTACTATATGGAAGAAGGGAAATGTAGGTTTTACGTTCAAGTGGTTGCAGCATCAGCTCTTGATCAGGGGTAAGAAAATGCACACTTTACTGCTTAGAATTGCTCAGCAAACACTGAAGAATAAATAGCAAATAGAAGACACTTGCTCAAAGATTAGTACAAAGACTTGGTAGTTAAATGTACAGAACACGAGAGGTACCTGTAGAGTGATACTTGGGAAAGTTAATGTTTATTTCTGCATAATTACTTCTTTATTGAAGTATATTTGGCAGTAATGTCGTGGCAGGGGTGACCTGACCTTCCAAGTGTGTGCCTAAGTCGCCTGATGGCCATTGTCTCAGTCCACCTGATGTCCCCCTCACTATGGAGTTAATAGTCTCCCTTTCTCAGGAAAAAGAATGTAGTAGCGATTTAATGAAAGTTGTGCAAAGACCATCACTTCACATCTGGAAATGTCCCTCTTCCTAGTTTACATTTACTTTCGTAAAGGACTTAATTTTCTTTCCTATATATCTTTGGCTTTTGCATGGGACTGTTAGACAACCAGAACTTGATTCTGTAAATTTTCATTATATTCTGTACTCACATCACAGACATACCCTACATGATCACGTAGAAAGTTCCCAAAAGTGGTATTAATGTATGTTCAGTTTCATTAAATTTCTACAACAAAGCTCTCCACAAGTAATACATAAAAATTTGTAACAAATGTACTAGTAAGAGTAATTAGTTACCCGAGGGTGGTCTTGATCAGTGGGGGGAGAGGGTTTGCTGGCCGGGCAAGTAGCTCCTGAGTACCTGTCATAGGTGGTCAATCCATGTATCTCTGTGACTCTTTCACATTGATGTCTCTCTGTCTTTCTCTCCCCCTTTCCCCTTCTCTCATTTTTGTTTTTCTACCTCCTTGCCTTACACTCTCCAAAATTCAGTGGGAAAAAATCTTTCCAGGTGAGAATTCACAGCCTCACAAAGGACACTTGTTTTGTATCCTTATGTTTCTCTTTATACAACACAATGGGATCTTACACAAATAGATTCATGAGATTTAGAGAATCACTAAACGATCTTGATTTCCTAGTTGTAAAATGAGTTTCTCTATGTCTAAACTGTTAACATTATTTCAGCTATTTTTTCCTTTTTTCCCCTCAAGTATTTGTTTATGAATATCATAGAGGAAGGGAGAGGTAGAGAGAGATAGAAATGTCAACAGTGAGAGAGAATCAGGACTGGCTGCCTCCTGCACACCTGACATGGGAGTCAGCCTACAGTTTGGTCACGTGTCCAGAGCAGACATCAGACCAGTGACATCTTTGTCCATGGATCAGCCCTCAACTGCTGGGCCCCATGAGCTGGACTAGGAAGAATAATCTTGATCTAAGATTATTCATAGTAAATTTCCAATGAGGATTGTGGTTTCTAAGTGTTATATTCCATGAAAACTGAATTCCATTAACCAAATTCCATTCATATTCAGTTCAAAGTTTTATATGAATAATTTCCTGTGTTTTCTTTTTTTGTGTATTCAGAAGTATGGGATATGATGCAGAAACATTGGCATCACAAGTCAAAAGTTAGCTTGTTACACAGGTGGAAACACTACCCCCATCTCAGAACCTGGATCAGAATCTGTGCTTGTACAGAAGTTCATTTTCTTGTAGTCTTCTTGGTACTTGAGAAGAAGTCCATATACTTCCCAACCTACCATATTTCCGTCTGAGAAATATACTCCACTGACCCTGCATGATGTAAAAACAGCACTCAGGCCGAGACCTGTTTGGCTCAGTGGATAGAGCGTCGGTCTGCGGACTGAAGGGTCCCGGGTTCGATTCTGGCAAGGGCATGTACCTTGGCTGCGGGCAGTGGGGGGGGCGTACAAGAGGCAGCTGAGCGATGTCTCTCTCTCGTCGGTGTTTCTGACTTTCCCTCTCCCTTCCACTCTGTAAAAAGTCAATAAAATATATTAAAAAAAAAAAAAAAACAGCACTCAGAAATAATATGCCTATATCCAGGCCTTAATTTTATTTCATTTTTAAATTTATTTTCTCAGTATATTTTTATTGATTTCGGAAAGGAAGGGAGAGAAGGATAGAAACATCAGTGATGAGAGAGAATCATTCTGTACACTCAGCTCTATTCCGCACACTCCCTGCTGGGGATGGAGCCCACAACCCAGGCATGTGTCCTTGACTGGAATCGAACCTGTGACTCTTCATTTTGCAGGAGGCACTCTTATCTACTCAGCCAAACTGACTACGGCCATAATGTAATTTTAAGGTTTTTTTGTTTCTATAAAGTAAAATCTGTACCGTGGATGTGTGGACATAGGTCAACCTCATTTGTCAGTGTTAGAAAACACATCAGAGAATGTTAGTGGGGCAAACGTACCTCATGGTGATTTAACTATTTTCATGTTGTGACATTTTGAACTCTTCTGGTGACCTCTTGGTAAGTGTGTATTTTATTTCAGGGACCTTTGACCTTCGGGGATGTGGCCATAGATTTCTCTCAGGAGGAGTGGGAATACCTGGATACAGCTCAGCGGGAGTTATACATGGATGTGATGTTGGAGAACTACAGCAACCTGGCCTCCCTGGGTGAGGATGATTCTTCCAGAGTTCCTACTCCATCCACAGAGTTTCATTTCCTTTTATATCTCTAAAGGGCTTCTTCTTTCTGTGTGACATACTTGCTCTCGAGGAACGAATTGGGCCCTCGCCGGTTTTGCCCAGTGGATAGGCTCAGTGGCCTGGGGACTGAAAGGTCCCAGATTAGATTCTGGTCATGGACCAATGCCTGGGTTGCTGTCTTGCTTCCCAGTAGGGGGTGTGTAGGAGGCAATATATTAAGGATTCCGTCTTATCACTCATATTTCTATCTCTTGCTCCCTCTCCTTGCTCTCTGAAAGCCGTAAAAATATATATATATATCTTTTTAAGGATGAACAAATTATGGGTGCAAAAGAAAGGCTTTGTGATTTTTATGAATTAGGAACTCAGTGTTTTGTAGACTTTACATGTTGTCTTTGCAAGTTAAAAGTACTATCAGAAAATAATATTTTAGAAAATCATTTTCTAGAATACTCTAAGATTCTACCATGTAAACTGAAGATCCTTTGGTTTATGTATCCATGCATTTGTTGACGGACCTCTTCATTGTTTCCAAGTTTTGTAAATTATAAGTAAGCAGCTCCTTGTAGGCTTTTGTGTAGATAAACAGGCTTAACTCTTTGTTTTAATAGTAAGGAGCCCTCTTAGTGGATCCTATGGCGAGTGTATATTTAGTTTTATAAAAACCTCCAGAATATCTCCTTAAGGGGCTGTATGTATCATTTGCCATTTTCAGCATTAGTGATTGGAGTTCCGGTTGCTCCACATCACAAAGGCATTTGGAGGGGTCAGTGTTCTGGATTCTCATCTGTTCATTGGTGGTTGTGTTGCTTGCCTGTGCCGTTTGTTACTTCTCATTGTTTTAATGTGCATTCCCTTAGTGCCATAGCACATGCAGGATTTTGTTACACTGGTTTTCTTTTTTCTTCTTTCTCTATTGATTAAGGTATTACATACGTGTCCTTATTCCCCATTGCGCCCCTCATCCCCCATGATTTTTTATGTGTATATATTTTGTAGTGCTGTGCGATAAGGTTTTTGGCTCTATCCAGTCATGTTGGTTCTTTTTAATTGTTGAATTGGAAGACTTCTTTATCTGTTTTGCATAATTGTCCTGTACATGTTGACTGTGTTATCAATATATATACATATTACTTTATTGTATTTCATAGTAATATATATATGTGTGTATATATATATATATATATATATTGATTTCAGTAAGATATGGAGGGGGGAGAAAGATAGAAACATCAATGATCAGAGACAATTATTGATCAGCTCCATGTGCCTTGCCTATTGTTCATTTTTCTTTAATGTTTGAGTTTATAGAGAGGTAGTTTCCATTTTAATACAGTGGATTAAAATACAAACTTATAAAAATGTGAAGTGTATAAAATTAATGTTTTATATTTAATAATGTGGAAGTTATATTTGCAGCTAGTGTGTCATTTCTGGAATAAACAGTCTTGAAGGACATGAGATATAAATTTTGTCTCCTTACACGTCAAGTCAAATAAAGTATTTTAATTTATTTTAAATGGTAGAGCTTCATTTTGAAAATAGTCCTTTCATTCCAGTCCAATATCTTCACTATTGGAAATAATGCTGCAGTGGATATGTGGGTAGGTATATCTGTGTGAATTTGTGTTCTCTGTATAAATTCCCAGAAATGTAATCACTGTGTTCCCTGGTACTTCTTTGTAAATACTGAAAAAATCCTCCATCGTGTTTTGTTAGAGGCTGCACCAGTGTGTTTATAATCTTTCTGATAGTACGTGAATGTTCTTATTTCTATACTTCATTGGTATTACTTTTTGTTTTTCGATTTATGGGTGATGGTCACCCTGTTAGGTGTTTGTTGGTATTTTCATGGTGGTGTCCATTTGCATTTCTCTAATGAGGAATGAGTTGAAAATCTATGAATATGCTTATTGGGCATCTTTATGTCCTGTTTGGGAAATGTCTATTCAGGTCCTTTGCCCAATTTTCAATTATACTGATTTTTAATGTTAAGTAGTGATAATTCTGGATATTTTGGATCTTTAGCTTTTGAGGATGTAGCATTGCTTGGTTTTTGTTGTTATTTTGTGGTTTCTTTTGGTATGCAAAACTTATTGTTTTGTAGTCTCATTTCTTTATTTTTTTTTGGTTCTTTAGTATGCCTAGGAAGATATATGCAAACCAGTATTTTTTTAAAAATATATTTTATTGATTTTTTTACATAGAGTAATAGAGAGGGAGGATACAGAGTTAGAGACATCAGTGAGAGAAATATTGATTCAGCTGCCTCCTACATACACTTGCAACTGGGAATGTGCCCGCAACCAAGATACATGCACTTGACTGGAATCGAACCTGGGACCCTTCAGTCCGTAGGCCAACGCTCTATCCACTGAGCCCAACCGGTTACGGCCAGACAGTTTCTTTTCTTTTTTAAAGGTACACAAGAGAAATCAAAGTGATATGTGTTTCTTTAATAGAACACAACAAAACAAATTTTCATATTTCTGTATATTTTTCCACATACAAGGCATCTTTATATGTTCATAAGTTAGTGTTATGTAGAATTTTTAAATTACCTGCAGAAGTCTATTTTCTATGGGTTTTTATATGGCAGGTCTAATACTGAGAAGGTCTAACAATGAGAAAATTTTGGAGCTGGAAAAGTTTTGTCCTCTCCATTGTTGATGATCCATTTTGTCAATATTCTTGTTGAATAGTTTTTGTTCATTTATTAGTTTCATGTTTTATTTTGTGCCCTTTCCTCCCAATAGTTTTCTACTTAGAAACCCCCTGATGGTCTTAGTGGAGCTCTCTTTTCCATGAGGAATTTTTTTTTCTATGCTTTTAGGATATTATTCTGGGGTTCAATATTTTCATTGTTTTTTTCTGTTCTCATGTTTATATTAATTCTACTTAGAATTCAATGACCTATTTGTATGTTGCTTTCTCCAATTCTTAGGATCTTGAACGATTAATATTTTATGTAAGCTATCTACTTCTTTTCACTATTCTATCTTTATGGGATTCCCTTGGTGGTCGATTTATTAGTGTCTTAGGGAGTTTCTTTAATTCTCTCCTCATTTTTACATGTTTATTGGCTGATCTGAATCAAAATGTTAATCAAAATATTAATGATTTATGTACAAATTCCTAGATTATTTAAGTACTATTTTTTAAATGTATCTTTATTAATATCAGAGAGGAACAGAGGGGGAGAGAAAGATAGAGGCATCGGTGAAGAGAGAGAAACATTATCTGTTGTTTCCTGCATGATAGGTCCCAGCCTTCAGCCCGGCCTGTTCCCTGGTGAGGAACCAAACCGTGACCTCCCGGTTCATAGATGACAGCTCAGCCACTGAGTCGCCTCTTCCTGGAGAATTGTTCGATGACACCTCTGGTCAGGACACACACTACAATCAGCCAATGAATGTATAACTAAAAGTAACGGCAAACTGGTGTTTTCTCTCACAAATCAATTAACAATTTAAAAAATGAACTAAAGATCCCAATTGGCATGGCTCAGTGTTTGAACATCAACCTATGAACCAGGAGGTCATGATTCAATTCCTGGTCGAGGGCATACCCCTGGGTTACAGGCTTGATCCTCAGTGGGAGACGTGCAGGAGGCAGCCAGTCAATGATTCTCTCTCATCATTGATATTTCTATCCCTCTCCCTTCCTCTTTGAAATCAATAAAAATATATTTATTTTTTTAAGAAAAAAAATTGTTTGATGATTTGAGTTCATCACAACTTTCATTTATGATTCTACTGTATATTTTAATGTGGGTGTTGTTTTTCATTTTCCATTTTTAGTGTGATTTTGTAAAATACTTTCTGATTGTATTTTTATTTTAGTTATATAATATTTTGGTGATATTATATAGTTGTCTTTTTTTCCTTATTTCCAGTATTGATATTTTTTGTCATTCTTTTTTGAGATAATTAATATATTTCCATTATTGCAATGCCACTTTGATTATATTTATTTTGTTTTACTGATGGTATACTTTTTTTCATGACTTGATATTTTTTGTTTAGATTTCTGAATTGTAAAGAAGTAAGCGCTGTGTATGCTTTCTGTAGGAGGAAATCAGTAATCCATCTGTGGAACAAACTGTACTTTCTGTCAGCATTGTTTTTAGGATCTGTGTTCTTGGCTATGTTGTCTGTTGTTTAATTTCCCAGTTGAAATGTTCCCTTTCTAAGGCCCAGAGTATCTTTTCGCAGGTGATATACATCTTCAAACAATTTCTCATTTTTTATTTTCTTTTTTAATAACTATTTCATCTATTTATTTGAAACACGGCGGGGGGAGGTACACTTCGGGAATTCGGTGGCACTGCCATAACTTGTTTCTATGATGGGAAGTGACAGGAGTACATGGGACATTATACACCTAAAAAAAGAAAAGGAAATAAAAAGGAAAAATCCTGTGTCAAAACAATGCATTACATAATTTTTCCTGCCCAAAATGACCATTTATAAATATAAAGTCAATAAACTGCTAAATCCATAAAAAAGTAGCTTTCTTACTAAAGTGCAAGAACTTAAGATTGCTATCTAAACAAGAAAAGACAAAAACAAACTAGAATGAGAGCCTAGATAGCACATCTAAACTTAGGGGTTTTTGTGTGGGTTTTCAATCACTTCTCTTCTCTACCATATCCTGCTGGAGTTTCAGGCCCCCTTCCTCTAGGACCCTGTCCACCACAGGTCCCAAATCTCCCTGTTCAAAGTGCTCAGTATGCCTGTCACTTCCTGTCGTGGAAACACTCAGGGTTTCTGGTGATACTCCAGGATTATCTTCACAACCTGTGTCACCACCACAAAATAATGGTGGGAATTTCTGGTCTCCTGAACCATAGGGATCTCCCATATTCATTCCTCCTCCACCAACCATTCTCGTGTCTCTCTCTTGGATCTATGTAGCGCATTTGACTACAACTTTACTACTCCCTTTGGCATCTCATTTGTTCTTTCATCTTATGGTGACAAATCATCACATCTTCTTGCTTTTATGTTATTCCTCCTCTTAATTGCATTTCTTTACGTTTCTGCATTTCTTAACTGTAAAGTTCTTCCATGAGTCTGAATTCCTCCTGGTTGTAGCATCAGATCTTGACGCAAGAGATTTGCTTGATGTTCATGATAGGCATCTTTCATTTCACTTTACAGTTTGTCTTTTGAATCTCATGTTTTTTTCAACTTGTGCCCTTTGCTTTTTGTCCATTTCATCCAAGGCCTTCCATCGCTGAGAATATTCATCCTCACATGTGCCAGGCTGGGCAAAACGAGGAGTTTCTCTCTCCTTTTGATACATTGTATGCTTCAGTGCAGGTTTTTCAGGAAGACCATCGTCATCATCCAGTTCTTCAAGTGGTTCCACAATGACTGGAGGAGGAGCTGTCAGTAAGAAAATGCCTTCACTGCATCTTTCAAATGCTTACCTTGCTGCTGGTTTAGAAGCATATTCAACAATGCCTTCCCTGAATATCTTCCACGATCATCCACAATTAAAATGGTCCTTTCAATAGGACCAAACTGATTAACGGCTTCTTCCAACAGTTCATTGGAAACATAAGGTGAAAGATTTCTAACGGAAAGGACAGCAGCATGTGTGGTAAAGCGAACCCGAAACTGTCTACCTATGGCGGGTGTATCATCAAGTTCAGCTTTGGCAATTTCAGCCATTGCCCTGGACTCAAGTTTAATAAATCTAAATTATTTGTCTTTGTTGATAAAAACTTCTCCTGTTTCTTCATATTTAACAAACAATATTACAAATTCCTCTGTAATATCAGCAGGTAGGTTCCCAGCAAGCAATCGACAACACTGAGTGTACATTTTTCTCTCATGTCTTGTCAGGAGAGACAAGTTGGCTTTAAACCCCTTCTAGTCGGAGCTCTCACTGCAGCCTCCATCCCAGCAGGTCCTCCTTGTGGTGCTGCTGGTGGTAGGACGGGTGGTGCTGCCGTCCTCTGCGGGACTGTTGGCCACCTCCTCCTGGATATGGTGGCTCAGTATGAACACCAGAAGTGCTGAGACCTGGACCACTACCACCAGGCTTTGACACACTCAGCATTTCAGTGCCTTTGGGAACAGTAGGTCCTGCTTAGGCCCAGGGACCCAGCCCCTAACAGATGGAGGCAGTGGAGCCGTATCCTAAGGTGAGGTGTTGGGAGACCATGCTGCTTGGAAGTGCTGGCAGAGGGTACCAAGGTGACAGTAGGCAGCAGGTTGGGGATAGGCCTACCAGTAGTAGCACCACAAGTCAGAGGATCAGGCAGTGCCAGCCCGAGGACTGCAGAGCAGAGCCTACCACAGGAGCCAGGCTGGGTCTTGGCTGTGGTGGTAGTGGCTGCTGATTGGTCGTCACCTGGTGTTATTGTGGAGGCTATGCGGGATGAGAGGTCTGGAGCCACACTGGCCCGGCTGGGATCCATGGGTCCTAGGTTCCGATTGAGGCCCATGCTGGACAGTGGCCAACAGGAATTGTGAAGACCACCATGTCTTTTGCACCAGTTGAAGCTACTACAGCTGTGACTCCGGAGCCGATCATAAGACAGGTCTGTGATAAAGGCGTGGTCTAGACAGAAGCAGAGAAGTCACTCAGGGAATGTGGAGGCTACTTTGCGGATGACACCTCATTGTTTCTTTGTAGCAGCCACTCCAGGGCTCTCACCGGGTACTGCCATTCTGTTTGCACTCTGTGTCATGTGCAACAAACACTTGTTCAAAACGGAGATCATTTGATCATGCACTTTTCTCATCCCTCTCTCCACTGAAGAACCTGGGAGTTGGAAGTGTTTTGATAATATTGCCATTGTTTGCCACGGGTTTGAACAGATATTATTTGCAAATGTAAACAACCTTTTGTCCCTCTTTGATGTGAATTTTCCTCACTGTACCTATCTTGAGCTTTCCTTGAATCCTTCACTGGCCCTTGGAGTACTCAAAACTGTCATTTGGTCTGTAGTTGCTGGTAACATGAAAGTGCACTCACCTGATTGTCAAAATTGAACATTTGTTTTCTTTCAGGTATGTCATTTGAAGATGACCAGGCCTTTATGCCAAATACTGGAATACCAAATTTATTCTCTGAAATAATACTGGTAAGACATAAAAGGTTTCGCTATGATAATGTACGTTAATGAAAGTCTTGGTGTTTGGAGAAGAATGTGACGAGAAGAGAGAATATTAATATAAACAGAACTAATCTGGAACAGTTATCAGAATATAATATTTTTACCTGAAGATGTAAAGTATATTATGCATTTGGAAAACCTCCCAGTTTAATGTCAGTTACTTTGGGAGGTCAGTGTGCTTATGCACATGAAAGTCAAAAACAACTCCTTACTGTTATGAATTCTTTAGAAGGAAATCTAGGTAAACTAGAAATTCACATATTCTGGAGCATAAATAATCTTTTGAATTGTTTAAAAGGTAGGGTGGAACTAAACTTTCAAGCAATCATAGAATTATTCATTGGCTGCCTCCTGCATGGCTCCCACTGTGCACCGATCCTGCAACTGGGACGTGTGGCATGACCAGGAAGGAACAATCACCTACTTATTCTTATGTCAAAGCTCAACTATTGAGGCATGCTGGCTAGGCAATTTTGCAATCTTTTAAACAATAAATTACTATTATTTCTCTGTCAAGAAGTGTTTTGTATTTCTTGTCAATAATGTTAATAAATTAGGAGAGCTTTTTTTATACAACCATCTTGGATTAATGAGTATCACAGTATTCTTATGGAACAAGTGTGCATGTTTAATGAATTTATAACTGTCACTAAAGGACTTTCTATCTCCCATTATTAGCAGAATATGTGTTCTGGAGACGACAGTTTTCAATGGAATGGAAATCGGGAGAAGTTTAAGCAAGAGTCATATCTTAATCATCGGACAAGCGAGCTTGCAGAGAACCATTATAAAACTGGAAAAGTGTTTGACAAAATGTCCAGTCACAATATATGTCAGGTTATACCTATTGTGAAGAAGACACACAAAGAAATTACATGTCTCCAGTCTTTTCAACAGTCATTAAATTCCACTGAACAAGAGACTATTCATACTTCAGAGGAGGCTTATAAATGGAATTTGTGTGTGAGAGTCCTCAGTCAAATATTCAGTGTAAAGGCACTGAAAAAAATATATAATCCTTATACTTGTAAAGATTTTGGTAAAACATCTCATTGGCCTTCAGTTTATACTCTCAATCAGAGAATTTATACTGGAGAGACGCCTTACAAATGTAAAGCATGTGGCAAAGCCTTTAAATGTCATTCAGCTCTTCTTGTACATAAGAGAAGAATTCACAATATTACAAAATTTGACACAGTCAGGGAAAATGGAAAAGGCTTTTGTCAGTCCTCAAGACATTCTCAACATTATAGAAAACATATGGGAGGAAAGTCTTATAAATATTCAGGATGTGACAAAGCCTTTAGGCATCCTTATACCCTTATAATTCATCAAAGAATTCATAATGGAGAGAAGTCTCATAAATGTAGAGAATGTGGCAAAGTGTTCAGTACATCCACAATTCTTAATCGACATCAAGTAGTTCATACTGGAGAGAAGCCTTACAAATGCAGAGTATGTGACAAAGCCTTTGGACGCTCCTCAGACGTTACTGTTCATCAAAGAGTTCATACTGGAGAGAAGCCTTACAAATGTAGAGAATGTGGGAAAGCGTTCAGTACGTCCACAAATCTTAATCGACATCAAGTAGTTCATACTGGAAATAAGCCTTACAAATGCAGAGTATGTGACAAAGCCTTTAGATGCTCCTCAGAACTTACTATACATCAGAGAGTTCATACTGGAGAGAAGCCTTACAAATGTAGAGAATGTGGAAAAGCATTCTGTACATCCACAGGTCTTAATCAACATCAAGTAGTTCATACTGGACATAAGCCTTACAAATGTAAAGAATGTGGCAAAGCCTTTGCACGATCCTCAGACCTTACTATACATCAGAGAGTTCATACTGGAGAAAAGCCTTATAAATGTAGAGAATGTGGCAAGTCGTTTGCCATATTCTCAACCCTTAGAATGCATCTCAGAGTTCATACGGGAGAGAAGCCTTATAAATGTACAGAATGTGGCAAATCCTTTGGCAGACCCTCAAAGCTTACAGTCCATCTCAGAGTTCATACTGGAGAGAAGCCTTATAAATGTACAGAATGTGAGAAATACTTCGGCAGTTCCTCAGGTCTTATAATGCATCACAGAGTTCACACTGGAGAGAAGCCTTACAAATGCAGACAATGTGGCAAAGCCTTTAGCAGATCCACAAACCTTACTTATCATCAGAGAGTTCACACTGGAGAGAAGCCTTATAAATGTAGAGAATGTGGCAAATCCTTTGGCAGACCTACACAGCTTAAAATCCATCAGAGACTTCATACTGGAGAGAAGCCTTATAAGTGTACAGAATGTGGTAAAGCCTTTGTCACCTTCTCAGGACTTACTAAGCATGAGAGAGTTCATACTGTAGAGAAGCCTTACAAATGTAGAGAATGTGGGAAAGCCTTTAGACGATCCTCATACCTTACTATACACCAGAGAGTTCATACTGGAGAAAAACCTTATAAATGTATTGAATGTGGCAAAGCCTTTGGCAGATCCTCAAACCTTAATAAGCATCGTAACGTTCACACTAGATAGAAGCCTTATAAATTTGTATAATGTGGCAAATCCTTTGGGGACTTCTCAAACCTTACTAAGTATCAGAGAATTCATACTGCAGAGAAGTCTTATAGATGTGTGTAGTGTTGTAAGTCCTTGACCAGCAGTGAGAACTTAACACATTGCATAACACTCACGAGCTGTCTCATGTTTCACACGCCATCTGTTAAAGACTGCTCACGAGTTTTCTCATTTTTCACGCACCATCTGTTATGGATCTTAGATGTTAACACACTGTCTTGTCCACATCTAATGAAGCAATCTCATTGGTGGAAACCGTGCAGGTCAATCGACGAAAAACTATATAATTGCATGAACCCATAAAGCATTGCAATTACATTGTATTTTGCAGTTACATTGTATTTTGTTAATTTGAATAGTCTTTGTCTTAAAGTTCCTGGCACTTTTAGAAATGCCCTCTCTCAGAAAAAGGAAGGAAACCAACAAAACTGATACACTTCCGGAAGTATTTAATGATAGTTTATAAGATATTCCTAGTGAGATCGAAGATGCGAATGACTGTTTTGACGATTCTACTGATTCTACTGACAGCTAAATTATTAGACCTGTAAGGAAGCGTAAGGTGGCGGTTTCAAGTGATTCCGAAACTCACAAAGCTACTGATAATTGTTGGTCTGAAATTGACACACCATGCTTACAAATATTTGAAGGTCATGCTGGCGGCTCTATACTTCCGTCTCAGTGTGACTCTGTACCCTCTGTGACCAGTCTCTTTTTTGGTGATGAATTGTTTGAGATGTGCATAGAGCTGTCCAACTATCACAAACCGCAATGAAACGCAAACTACCATCTATAACACTAAAGTGGTCTCCAGTTACACAGAAATACATCAAGAAATTCCTTGGCCTAATTATTCTGATGAGTCAGACAAGAAAAGATAGCTTGAACAACTATTGATCAACAGATTCTTTGATATGTACCCCTATATTTCCACAGACAATGAGTTGCCATAGATTTGGATAAATATGGACATTCTGGCATTTCAATGATAACGACAAAATGAACAGTCATTCTGGGAGACGTCAAGATCCAACCTGTGCTGGATGATTTCCTGCATAAATTTCAAACAATATGCAAACCAAAGCAACAGTTGTCTTTGGGCGAGGGAATGATTCCATGGAGAGGACATTTAAAATTTCACATATAAAACCCAGCGAAAATAACAAAATACGGTTTACTTGTTCAGATGGTATGTGAGAGCGACACAGCTATATCTGCAATATGGAGATATACACTGCTGAAGGAAAGAAATTGTAAGAAATGGTTCTTTCGGTCCTTGAACCCTATCTTGGCATATGACACCATATTTACCAGGACAATTATTATAATGCTACATTTGCTGAATTGCTGCTACAAAAAAAAAAAAAAAAAAAAAAAACGGGTCTGTGGGACTATTAGAGTAAAGACTTACCACCAAATTTGAAAATGAAAACATCAAGAATGAAGAAAGGTGACATAATATTTTCCAGAAAAGTTGATATTCTTCTAGCATGGAAAGACAAGCAGGTTGTCCAAATGATATCAACAATCCATGACACTTCTGTCTCAACAACAGGAAAAAAAATAGAAAAGAAGGGAGAGAATATTGTAAAACCTACCTGCATCAAGGAATACAATGCCCACAGGAAAGGCGTTGACCATGCGGATCAGTTCCTTTCATGTTGTTCTAAGGAAAACAATGAAATGGACAGAGAAAGTACTGCTGAACCTTATAAAGTATAGACTTGTCAATTCATTTAGAGTGTACATTGTCCTCAATCCACAAGCAAAAATGAAGAATAAACAGTTTCTGCTATCGGTGACAAGAGACTGGATATTGGGTGACAACAATGAAGGCTCTCCGGAACCAGAGACAAATTGTCCAGCCCTTCTCCTGGGGGTGCAAGGAAAGCACCTCATAAAGATCCACCAAAAAGGTTGTCAGGTGCTATGAAGTACCATGAACATACGTGTATTCCAGCGAGTGGAAAGAAACTGTCCTACGAGAGCCTGCAGAGTTTGTGCCTCCTATGGAAAAAGGAGCAAATCTAAATACTTAATGTAAATTTTGTTTGGTATCTCTTCATAGAGGAAAATGTTTTATGCAGTACTATATGTTAAAAAATTACTAGGAACTTTGTTTAAATGTGTTCGTAAATAAAAATGTTGTAATTATTGAAAAACAACACCTAAAGTGCATTATGATCTGTTGTTATGATGATTTAAATAACATGGAGTTTGCCCCAAAATGTGCAGGTCCCCGCCATTACCCTCCATTGAAGGCCTAGTCACACCTAACTGCACTCGCTTGCCAGCCTGGTTGCCCCCAACTGTTTTCCCCAGCAGGTCTGGGTCCCCTGCAACTGTTCTCTGCTGCCCTGATTGCCCTCAATTACCCTCCCATGTTGGTCATCTTGTGGTATCAATCTTTGAGTACATGGGTATGTCCATCTTATGTGTTGGAGTTATGGTAAATTTGCATATTGCTCTTTTATTAAATAGGATTTGAAGTTATATTTTATTATATATGACTAACAAATATATCACGATGTAAGCACGTTTATCTCAAAGGTCTACCTAACTCTGTCTACTGGCTCATTTATTTGGAGTATAGTGCCTTCCAACAAAAGGTTGGAGGTGTGATTCCAGTATTTTTCAGGGCGCTTTTGGGAGGCAACCAATGGATGTTTGTCTTGCACATGGATGTTTCTCTCCATGTCTGCCTTCCTCTCTAAATTCACTTTTTAAAAGACTTTACAAATATTTTCAAAGCAAGGTATTGTCTATCACCCTGAGTCCTCAGCTGCCCTGTCAGCTGGAGGTACCTGTGTGCATGAGCCTAAGTGAAAACAGTAGAGAAGGGCTCAGCCACCCGGAATTACATGCAAGGACGAGCTTTGGTTGATTTAAGCCACTAAACAGTGGGATGTTTCCTTCCACAACAAAGACTAGTTGGAAGAGAAAAGAGTTCCTGAGATCTTCGTGCCCCGTGATGAGAACGCGTGTGACAGGGCCTTGGACTGGCTGGTGCACAGCGGCTGGAAGGAGGCTGTTAGTGGACTCCGAAAGTGAGAGAAGTAGGATTGAAGTCTGGGAGAACAAGAGATTATGTGTTTTTGTGGTCTCTGTTTTTTGTTTTGGGAAATCATGTTTTGATGTAGTGAAAATTTGACAAACCTTTTGCCAATAGGACATGAAGCAGAAGAACCACCTGAGCAACCTGTAGACTCATAAAAAATATTGAATACTGTTGTATAAAGAGGATCAGTTTTGGGTGGTTTACATAAAAGGCTAGTGGCCTGGCGCAGGAAATTTATATATGGAGGCAGGTGTTCTTCAGCCTGGCCTGTTCCCTCTCCAATCTGGGAACTCTCGAATGATGTCCTATTGCCAGTTTACAGAGATTGAGCCTAAAACAGCAGGAGGACATCCCTCTCGCAATTTGGAACTGCTGACTCCATCCGCTCTCCTGCCTGTCTGCCTTTCTGATTGCCCCTAACCACTGTGTATGACAGCCTGCTCACCCACAACTGCCCCTGCATCCAGGCTGCTCACCCCCAAATTCTCCCCTGAGCCTGATCACCTTTAAGTCTCCTCCATGCCAGCCTTCTCATGCCCAACTGTTCCCCATGTTGTCCTGCTTTATCCCACCTCACCTCTCCACTGACCTGCTCACCCCTAACTGCCCCTCTGCTGGCCTGCTTACTCCAAATTGCACCCCTCCCTGTTCTGATAACCTCTAACTGACCCCCCACTGATGGCGTGCTCTCCCCTAACTGGTCCCCCTGCTGGTCTGCTTACCCCTAATGGCCCTCCCCCTGCCAGCCTGATCACCTACAACTGCTGTCTCATCGTGCCCTGATCCCTCCCCCGTGACCAAAGTTCCCAGCCCCTCCTTTTTTTCGTTCCTTTTTCTTTCTTCTCTTTTTTCCAGCTCCTCTTTGAGCGGAGGCCAGGAATGGCTGGAAAGAAGTATCTGGGATTCGAGTATCTTCTATAATTGAAACTTTGTAGCCTTGACTGGAGGGCAGGGTCAGCCAGGGCAGGCAGGAATTATGGCTTGCTCCATTGCCAGGGCAACCCAAGCCTCCAGCTTGCTCCAGTTCTGTGGTTACTGCCATCTTGGTTGCATTAATTTGCATACTCGCTCCTGATTGCCTGGTGCGGTGCACATGCTTTCTGGGTATAGCAGAAGTATGGTCAATTTTCATGTTTCTTTTTCATTAGTGTAGATAATGACAGCAGCTCACCTCATTTTTGTAGGATTTTGTGGGAGTTTTAGGGAGGAAAGACATATGATTTAGGGAGGAAAGACACATGAAGACACACTCAGAAAATCAGTGTGTGCCCTAAACGGTTTATCTCAGCAGATAGAGTGTCAGAGTGTGGACTGATGGGTCTTAGGTTCTATTCCGGACAAGAGCATGTACTTTGGTTGTGGGCACATCCCCAGTAGGGAGTGTGAAGGAGGCAGCTGAATTGATGTTTCTCTCTCATCGATGTTTCTAACTCTCTATTCCTCCCTCTACATTCCCCTCTGTAAAACATCTATACAAAATATTTTTTTAAAAAACTCACAGTGTGGTGTCTATGTAGGAGCTCATTGTTCCTAACGCTCTGCTGTGACCCAGGACAGGAGGACTGTACTTTTCATCATTTGCAGGTCCTTATAACTATGAGTGTAAGGTGAGCTGATTAACAGGCTGTGCTCACTTCTTTGAAGGCACATTCTGTGACTCCTCAGGACCGAATGGCTTCTCAGGTAAAAGATGTGTCCGGAGTCACAGACTATCTTTGCTTTTCATCAAACATCTGGTGATTCATTCCTCTACTTCTGGTGTTCATGCCTTTGCAGGTTGTTATTCCTTCCTTACCTCATTACTTTTTTCATCTTAGTCAATGTCAGCAGTTTCTATATTTCTCCTTTGAAATTTTTCTCTCTTTTTAAAATACATTTTTATTGACTTCAGAATGGAGAAGGAGAGAAAGACAAAAACATCAGTAAGGTGATAGAATCATTGATTAGCTGCTTTCTGTACACCCCCCACTGGGGATTGATTCTGAAACTTGGAGTGTGCCCTGAGCAGGAATCCAACCCTGCCATCCTGTTTCATAAGTCAGCCCTCCACCTTTCAGCCTCACTGGACAGATTATAATTCCCTCCTTTGCCTAGTGCCTTCTCTACATTCTTCATTTTATGTAGCCTCCCAAGGTCAGGAATCATGCCCACATTTAATTAATGACTTTCAGCTACTCAGAATATCCATCTTGTGAGAGATCCACCTGGGAAGGCAGCCATGTCTAACATCCTTATTCGGATGGGTTCAGAGGGTGATCATCCTATATAATAAAAGAGAAATATGCAAATTTGACCGTACCTTTGCTCCTGATTGGCTATGCTACCAGCCAATCAGGAGCGGGGGCAGGGCCAAGTGGTGTGAGCACCGGTCCCAAGGTTGGAGATGAAATAGCAGTGGCAGCGAGTGCCCAGCCCCCGGGTGCTGTGAGGGGAAGCGGTGGCGGCAGCAGTGATGGTGGTGGCGGCAGGGAGCGCCCAGCCCCCGGGACCAGGTGGTCACAGGCCACTAGGGCTGAGCTGAGCAGGGCAATGGCTTTAGCCCTGTCTGCCAGCAGCCCCACTATATCTGTCACTGTTCCCACAAGCTGAACCCCCTGGCCCCACTCACATCTGCTAGTGAAGAGCAATTGGGGCATGCTCTATCAGCAGGTGTGAGAAGAGCCGGTGCCATCAGTAGGTTTGAATGCGGCTGTTGCCCCAATTGTCTCAGGAGCAGGGTGAGATGGAGAAAGCCCTCAGGGGAGATCAAAGCCAGCAGCCGCTTCTGCATATTCTGAGGGTGCTCAGTGATTGGGAGGGAGCACCAACAGCAGTTGCAAGTACTGGGAGAAACTGCAGCACCCAGGAGTAAAGAATTTTTTGTAACCAATAACAGTGACTGGTGTATTTTTTTTTAATATATTTTATTGATTTTTTACAGAGCGGAAGGGAGAGGGATAGAAAGTCAGAAACATCGATGAGAGAGAAACATTGATCAGCTGCCTCTTGCACGCCCCCTACTGGAGATGTGCCCGCAGCCCAGGTACATGCTCTGGACCAGAATCGAACCTGGGACCCTTCAGTCTGCAGTCCGACGCTCTATCCACTGAGCCAAACCGGTCTCGGCGTGACCGGTGTATTTTTAGGGCGTCCCTGCTCACCTTCTCCAGCATCCCCCTCTGCTGACGCCCACCATGTTCTGGGCGGGCCCCCTGGTGGTCAGCATCCTTCATAGTGACCCATTTTTTTGGTTGTCCTGCTAATAGGTCTATTTGCATATTAACCTTTTATTATATAGATAGGCTAGTTCATTGGCTTTATCATGGGACCTTTAACCAATCAGACCTTGATTCTATAAAATTTCATTATATTCCACACAGGTGAAAGACATACCCTGTATTATCAACATGTATTTTCCAGAAAGCGTATAACATATTAATGTATGTTAAATTCATTAAATATCTACAGTATACTTCTCCACTAATGATACCTACAATTTTGAAAAATAAACTAGTAAGAAAAATTAGTTCTGCCCTAATTAGTTCAGTTGATAGAGTGCTGGCCTGTGGACTCAAGTGTCCCAGGTTCTAATCTGGTCAAGGACATGTACCTTGCTGCAGGCATATTCTCCATAGAGAGTGTGCATGAGGCAGCTGATCAAAGTTTCTCTCTCTTTCCCTCTCCCTTCCTCTCTGTAAGAATAAAATATTTTTTTAAATAAAGAAAAATTAGTGCTAACTGGTTTGGCTCAACCTACAGACTGAAAGGTCCCGGGTTTGATTCCAGTCAGGACACATGCCTGGGTTGTGGGCTCAATCCCTAGTTGGGGGCGTGCAGGAGGCAGCTGATCAATGATTTTCTCTCATCATTGATGTTTTTCTCTCCCTTCCTCTCTGAAATCAATAGGGAAAAAAAACATTTAAAAAAAGAAAGAAAAATTAGTTCCCCCAGTTTGGTGTGGATTAATGGTTGAGAGTTTGATTCCTGGTTCCTGCGTACCTTTGGTAGGCAACCAATTCATCTCTCTCTTTCACACTGATGTTTCCTCTCTCCCTCTCCCTCTCCTTCTCTCTTGCCCTCTCTCCTTTTTATGCCTCTAACTCCCTTCTTCTTGTCTTGAAAAGTCAATGGAAAAACTCTCCCCTAGTGATGATTTGCAACCACAAAACTGAAACAATAGGTCTACTTTGTTTTGTGTTGTTATGTTTCTCTCCTTCTTGGGTTTATAAAACACAAAGAGGATCATACACAAATAGATTCATGAGGTTTGCAGAATCACTAAACGGTCTTGAATTCATAGTTGTAAAATATGTGATTCTGAGACGAAACCTAACATTATTTCAGCTATTTTTTCAAATATATATATGTATTTTTTTCATCAAATAGTACCATTTAAAATATCCATGACTAATAAAGTGAACATATAGGGGGACACTGTTTACCATGTACCATGTGGTGGACAGCTGTGGACAGTGGTGGACAGTTGTGGACAGTGATGTCATCCAAACAGAACAGAAGATGCGAACATCTGCGTAGTTTAAGTTAAAAACAGGAGAACAGAGGGGCTGAGCCCTTCCCCCTCCTTCATTCTCATTGAGGTTTTAAAGACTCGGGGGAAATTGGAGGCAGGAAGTTTCTGGTTTCTAACCCAATCAGCCCCACTTTGGAATTCTCTGTAACTTCACTGTAAGAATGTGTTGCCGGCTTGTGAAGATCCCGGGAAATACATCTCCCTGGGACATGTGCAGCTGATGGGCAGACCAGCATGTAGGTGGAAGCATAGCCTCTGGGATCTGGAAACTTCATTTAACTCGCCTGATTCCGTCCTGTTAGGCCCCACCCATAGGAGCCAGCCCCAGAGACAGGGTGAGACTTTAGGAAATTGCACTCCATTCCTCACCGCAGGCTTTGACCAGTGTATTGTCAGCCCTGAGGGGGTGACGAGGTTTCCTTTAGGGTAGAAGTATGCAATACGGAGTCAGGATGCGGGTGCAGGCCTTGGTCAAGGGGAGTTGTGGCAGGATATGGTCGAGGGAGTCCAGGGAGCAGATTTCAGGAGAGGGTCAGGGGGGGAGCAGTTCTTAAGTTGCTACTTTGGGGGTCAGCCCTCAGCCCCAAGCTGTGAAAGAGCTGAGGAACCAGATTCCAGGCTGCCCCCTAGCTCTGGACCCGCCCTTCCTCCCGCCCTCTGTCCCCGCCCTTCCTCCCGCCCTCTGTCCCTGAACAGCCAGGCCCCGAGTCTCCGCCCCGTCCCCCATTGTGATGATGCTCAGCTCCGGCTCTGGCCCCGCCCACCCCGCAGGGAGGCGCATGCGCAGTTTCCTACGCGCGCGCGTGCGCACGGACGACTCTGTGGGGAGGAAGGTGGCGGTTTCCCTGAGGCGGGAGTTGGAGTTAAAGCGGCTGCTCTCCGTCCCCCTCCCAGCGGGGGAGGCTGAGGGCGCTGCGGGCGCTGAAGTCCGTGTGGAAGGGCCCGCCCGGAGCCCCGCACAGCGGTGAGTCCGCGTCCCGGGCGGCTGCGCTGTGGAGGCGCCGCGTTCCTTTGGGGGAAACTGAGGCCCCGGCCCTCGGTCTGTCCGCCTTTGGCTGTGGGCCCCGCCCGCCGCGTGGTTTCCCGTTGAAAACCGTTCCCGGGGCCGCCGGTCTTCCCCGCGGGGCTGGAAGCCGGGTCAGTGGGTTCCCGCCCTTTGAGACTCTCTTTCCATCCGGTTCTTTCCACCCAGAGCCCGAATTGCTCCCCGGCCTGGGGCAAAGGTCTCCACATCTGCCTTCCTAGGCCCACCCCCATTTAATAAGGGGTCTGAATGCCAGGGGAGCACAGTTTCCATGGGGTGGGGTCAGGGTGGAAGAACGCGGTGTCCCCAGAAGAGGTGACCTGCCCGCAGGGAGGGGCTTTGTGGGCGCGGTGACTGCGGGGGGCGGGGGACAGGCTGGGAGGGGTCCGGAGAGGGAGAGAGACAGACACGTGGGAGGGAGAAAGAGCTGTGAGGGGTCTAGAAAGAGGACCCTATAGGGGATGTGGGAGGGACTGGACAGGGAGGGTACGAGTGAGGGAGTAACTTGAGAAAGTAGCCTAAGGAGGAAGGAAGTGGAGAAATAGGGAGGAGGGGAGCCCCAGAGAGAGGAAGGGGAGTTGAGAGGGAGAGGGGTCCTGGTGAGCAGAAGTGGGGGCCACACAGGAGGAGGCACATCAGTCAGAGACAATGGTTCAGAGGAGAAGAGTTGGGGAGCCGGTGCAGGGACAGAAAGGGGGCCTTAGGGATGAAGGAGAGAAGGGAAAGCAGCAGAGAGTCAGCCAGCTGTGGGGAGCAGGACAGACTGTAACTGGTGGCAGAGAGGCCACAGGCGCGGGGAGGGAAAGACTCAGTCCTGTGTGGAGATGAGAGCAATCAGAAAGAGCACCTGAAGGTGAGATAATTTCAGGGTTCAGGTGTAGGGACAGACATAGAGAAAAGGGGAGAAAGAGGAAAGGGGGACACAGGAAAGGACCACAGTGCAGAGAAAGGGAGCAGTGAGACAGAGACAGATCTACAGAATTACTTAGAAGTGAGAGGAGGGGAACCCTGATCTGGATGAGAGGTGAGCTGATGGGTCCTGTGAATGAGGATTACAAATCTCCATTTTATAAGCTTTCAGATTGTATAATTATTTGCTCCCATCTGCAACCCTTAATCACACACAGGGAGAGAATGGTGTGTTGGTCATGGGACCTTTGTCATTTCCTGGTAACTGAAGCAGGAGGTGACCTTGGACAAGAGATGACTGAGTCTGATGCTTTATCAAGGAATATTAGGGCACTGCATCTTTTTCCTGTCCCATGGACTTTAATTTTCTATCTCAGATATTTAACACATGTAAATAGTCATGAACTTCAGAAATCAGCATGGGTGACGTCTTCCCTCTTTTAAAGCTTTAAACCTGGAAATCAGTACATTTAAAAAAACTACTTGTTTTTGGGTGTTTTGTTGTTGTATTTTATTGATTTTTTACAGAGATGAAGGGAGAGGGATAGAGAGTTAGAAACTCCAGGCCACTTATTCCTGTACATCCCCTACTGGGGATGTCTGTGCAACGAAGGTAAATTCCCAAGACCAGAACCCAACCTGGGACCCTTCAGTCCCCAGGCCGATTCTGTCCACTGATCTAAACCAGTTAGGGCTGTTTTTGGATTTAAATATATTTTGTGTAGTTCAGATCTGAGTCCTGTATCATTTTCACTGTTTATTATACCTGGTAATATTCATTGGCACTTAGTAATATGAGGTATCTCAGTGTCACTTCATAAGGATGTCAAAGATCTTCACATTTGGAAGCTGGTTGTGTGAGTTGTTTTCAGGTTCAGCATCTCTACCTTTCCCTTCATGTGATTTGTTGAATTAGTGTCTGTGAGCCACAAAAGAGCTGGTCCCCTAACTCCCTCTTATCCATTCTCTGGAACTTGGTTCCCACAGGGCCCATCTATTCATGATGAAGTCATTTGATGAGCAAATTTGAATTGGTAATTTTACCCAAGGCCTTCAGAATAAAGACCTATTCGAAACCAGTTTGGCTCAGTGGATAGAGCCTCAGCCTGAGGACTGAAAGGTCCCAGGTTTGATTCCTGTCAAGGGCTTGTACCTTGGTTTCGGGCACATCCCCAGTAGGGGGTGTGCAAGAGGCAGCTGACCGATGTTTTTCTCTCCTCGATGTTTCTGACTTTATCCCCCTCCCTTCTTCCCTGTAAAAAATCAATTAAAAAAATAAAGAATAAAGACCTATTCTCTGTCATTTCCTGGGAAAGGGGGAAGGAATTCTGTCCGGAAAACCTGCAGATGTACAAGTTCCTGTTCGAAACCCCGACCCCTCCTCCTCCCCCCATTACCCAGAGGTCTTCGGTGTGCTGAGTCTGATGTCTGGTACCCAGTGCTATTGAAAACAACCCTTGCAGGCCCCTGTAGGGAACTACTTATAGATGCCCTGTCATGGGCCTCAGGGCAGAAATATTAAGAGGAGCTAAGGGGTATTCTGTTGGGTTTGGGGTGAGCAGAGCAGCACATTTTCTCATTGCTGTAGAATTTGTGGAAGTCTTAGGAAAGATAAACACATGAAGACAGAATAAAACACCTCAGAGTGTGGTCTCCATGTAGGAATTCATTGACCTGACTCTACTGTGACCAAGGACAGGAGGGCTTGTCCTTTCCCCCATTTACAGGCCTTCTGACTGAGTGTGAGGAGAGCTGATTAACAGGCTGTGTGGACGCCTTTGAAGGCTCATTCTGTGACTCCTCAACACACTGTCACCTGAGGAAACAACCCAGACCCATCAGGACCAGGACGGAATGGCTGTTTCTCAGGTAAAAGATATGCTCTGGGAAAGAAGCTGTTTGCTTTTCCTTGAACATCTGTTGATATACTTCTCTTTCCCTTCCCACACCTGTGTCCCCTGTCTGCTCTGCTGCCTGATACTGACTCCTTTTACCCAGAGCTGGCTGTCTCAGTGTTGCTTCTCCCTCTGCTCCATTATTCGCAAACCCCCTTTCTGTCCCTGCACTCCCTCCCCCAATTCTTTTCTCAAACTGGTCTCTTTGTGTAAAGTGCCTCTCTCTTTGTTGCCTCCACTCCTTTTTACCATGACCACTCTCCGTCTGAGTCTCCTTCATCTCTCTGGGGCTCCTTTCTCTCCTCCATATTTCTGTACTTCTGATATTCTTGCCTATCTAGCTTGTTTTCCTTTCCTTATTTCCGTTTTCTTTTTTCTTTTTTTAAATATATTTTTATTGATTTCCGAGAGGAAGGAAGAGGGAGAGATAGAAACATCAATGATGAGAGAGTGTGATTGATTGGCTGCCTCCTGCTCAACCCCACTGGGGATCGAGCCCACAACCCCGGGCATATGCCCTTGACTGGAATCGAACCTGGGACCCTTTAGTCAGCAGACCGATGTTCTACCAACTAGGCCAAACTGGGTAGGGCTATTTCCTGTTTTCTTATGATAGTCAGTGTCAGCAGTTTCTATATGTCTCTGTGTGTTATTTAATGTATGTTTTTACTGAGTTCAGAATGGAAAGGAGAGGGAGAGACAGATAGAAACATCACTGAGCAGAGAGAATCATTGATCAGTTTGCTGTCTACTGCATTCCTGCCACTGGGTATCCAGTGTAAAACCTGCAGGGTCACCTGACCAGGAGTAGAACCTTGCCTTCTTGGTTCAGAGGTCAACACTCTGAACATCTCTGAGCATCATGGGCCGGGTCATGATTCTCTCCTTTTTCCCAGAGCCGTCTCTGCCTTCATTTTATGCAGTCTCCCTAAGGTCAGGAAGCATTCCCACCTTCAATTAATGACTTGCAACTCCTCAGAACACCCTTTGTGTGACAGAGCCATCTGGGAAGGTAGCCATGTCTGACATTCATCTTGGGATGGGTTCAGAGGCTGTAGTATATTGAAGAAGGGAAATATAGGTTTTAGGTTCAAGTTGCTACAGCATCAGATCTTGATCAGGGGTCAGTAAATGCCCACTTTATTGCTCAGAATTGCTCAGCAAGTTCTGAAAGAATAAATATCAAATAGAAGACACTTGCTGACTAGATTAGTACAAAGGCTTGGTAGTTAAATGTACTGTTAGCTTACAGAACACAAGAGGTACCCCTGGATTGATACTTGCAAAAATTAATGTTTATTTGTGATCATTTCTACATAATTATTTCTTTATTGAGTTATTTTTTGCAGTAATGTCATGGCAGTGGTGACTTGACCTGAGTGTGTGCCTATGTCACTCGATGTCTATTGTCTCAGTCCACCTGATGTTCAGGTGGCACAGGTGCTCTCCTCACTACGGAGTTAGTAGTCTCCCTTTCTCAGGGATAAGGATGTAGTAGCGATTTAACGAAAGTTGTGCAAAGACCATCATTTCACATCTGGAAATGTCCCTCTTCTTAGTTTGCAGTCACTTTTGAAAAGGACTTACTTTTCGTTCCTACAGATAGCTGGCTTTTGCATGGGACTTTTAAATAACCATGACTTGATTCTTTAAATTTTCCTTATATTCTTTATTCACATCATGAATATACCCTACATCAGTGGTCGGCAAATTCATTAGCCAAATATCAACAGTACAACGTTTGAAATTTCTTTTGAGAGCCAAATTTTTTAAACTTAAACTTTTTCTAATGCCACTTCTTCAAAATAGAGTCGCCCAGGCCGTGGTGTTTTGTGGAAGAGCCACACTGAAGGGGCCAAAGAGCCGCATGTGGCTCGTGAGCCGAAGTTTGCCGATCACTGCCCTACATGATTTCTTAGAAAGTTCCCCAAAGTGATATTATTAATGTATGTTCAGTTTCGTTAAATTTATGCAATATAGCTCTCTAATATACATAAAAAATTTGAAACAAATATACTAGTAAGAATAATTGGTTCTCTGAGGGTGGTGTCAATCAGTGGTGGAGGGTTTGATTGCTGGTCCAGGGCACTTAGCTCCTGATACCTGTGATACGCAGCCAATCCATGTGTCTCTGTGTCTCTTTCACATTGATGTCTCTCTCTTTTTCTCCCTCCCTGTCCCCCTCCTTTCTTCCCTCCATTTTACTCCTCTATGTCCTTGCTTCACACTCTCCAAAAGTCAGTGGAAAAAAGTCTCTTTATGTGAGAATTCACAACCACACAACAGAAACAGTAGGTCTAAATTCTTTTATATCCTTACGTTTCTCCCCTCCCTGTGTTTATACAACACAAAGGGATCATACACAAATAGATTCACGAGATTTACAGAATCAGTAAACCATCTTGATATGATAACCGTATAATATGTGTCTCTGTGCCTCAACTGTTAACATTATTTCAGCTATTTTTTTTTTCTTTTTTACTCCCTCAAGTATTTTTTTATGGATTTCGGAGAGGAAGGGAAAGGTAGAGAGAGGTAGAAAGGTCAATAATAAGAGAGGATCATGGACTGGCTGCCTCCTGCACACCCGACACGGGATTGAGCCTGCCATTTGGTCCTGTGTCCAGAGCAGGTATCAAACCAGTGACATCTTTGTCCATGGGTCAGCCCTCAACTGCTGGGCCCCAGCAGCTGGACTAAGTAGAATAATCTTGTTCTAAGATTATTCACAGTAAATTTCCCGTGAGGATTCTGGTTCCTATATGTTACATTCCAGGAGAACTGAATTCCATTAACAAAATCCTATTAACATTCAGTTCAAAGTTTTATACGAATTATTTCCTGTTTGTTTTTTCTCTGTACTCAGAAGTACGGAGTCTGATGCAGAAACATTGTCATCACAATTAAGAAGTGAGCTCGTTAAACATGTGGAAACACAGGCCCCATCTCAGAACCTGCATCAGAATCTATGTCATTACAGACATTTATTTTGTTGTGGTCTGCTTCACACTTGAGAAGAAGTCCATATACTTCCAATCTAGAATGATATTTCCGCCGAGACAGGTTTGGCTCAGTGGATAGAGCGTCGGACTGCGGACTGAAGGGTCCCGGGTTCGATTCCGGCAAGGGCATGTACCTTGGCTGCGGGCACGTCCCCGGTAGGGGGCGTGCAAGAGGCAGCTGATCGATGTTTCTCTCTCATCGTTGTTTCTGACTTTCTATCCCTCTCCCTTCTGCTCTGTGAAAAATCAATAAAATATACTTTTAAAAAAATAGAATGATATTTCCATCTGAGAAATATACTCTACTGACCCTGAATAATGCAAATACAGCACTCAGAAATCCATATGCCTTTATGCATGCCTTAATTTCATTTCTTTTTCACATTTCTTTTTCAGTATATTTTTATTGATTTCAGAAAGGAAGGGAGAGAAAGATAGAAACATCAGTGATGAGAGAGAATCATTCTGTACACTCAGCTCCATTCTGTGCACTCCTTACTGGGGATGGAGCCCATAACCTGGTATGTGTCCTTGACTGGAATCGAACCTGTGACTCTTCAGTTTGCAGGAGACACTCTTATCTACTGAGCAAAACTGACTATGGCCGGGCCGTAATGTTAAGGTTTTTTTTTTCTTTTTTCTGTAAAGTAAAATCTGTACCATGGATGTGTGGACCTATGTCAGCCTCATTTGTCAGTGTTAGAAAACAGCAGAGAATGTTACAGGTGCAAAGGGATCTTATTTGGTGATTTAGTTTATTGTATTAGGTACAACTCTCTGCCCCTAACACTGTTTTCATGTTGGGTGACATTGTGAACTCCTCTGGTGACCTCTTGGTAACTGTATGTTTTATTTCAGGAATCCTTGACCTTCGGGGATGTGGCCATAGATTTCTCTCAGGAGGAGTGGGAATGCCTGGACCCATCTCAGCGGAAGTTGTACATGGATGTGATGTTGGAGAACTACAGCAACCTGGCCTCCCTCGGTGAGGATGATCCTTCCGGAGCTCCTACTCCACGCGTAGGGTTTTATTTCCTTTATTTTAACATCTCTAAGGGGCTTCTTCTTTCTGTGTGAGATACTTGCTCTCAAGGAACGAATTGGGCCCTCGCCGGTTTTGCCCAGTGGATAGACTCGGTGGCCTGCGGACTGAAAGGTCCCAGGTTTGATTCTGGTCATGGACCAATGTCTGGGTTGCTGTCTTGCTTCCCAGTAGGGGTTCATGCAGGAGGCAACATATCAATGATTCTGTGTCATCACTGATGTTTCTATCTCTTTTTCTCTCTCCCTTCCTATCTAAAAGCAATAAAAAAAATTTTTTCTTTTTTAAAAAATATATTTTATTGATTTTTTTTACAGAGCAGAAGGGAGAGGGATAGAAAGTCAGAAACATCGATGAGAGAGACATCAATCAGGTGCCTCTTGCACGCCCCCTACTGGGGATGTGCCCGCAGCCAAGGTAATGCCCTTGCCAGAATCGAAACCGGGACCCTTCAGTCTGCAGTCCAATGCTCTATCCACTGAGCCAAACCGGTCTCTGCAACAACAAAAAAATTTTTGAGGATGAACAAATTGGGGGTAGAAAAGAAAGGCTTTGTAATTTATGTGAATTAGGAACTCAGTGTTTGCACACTTTACATGTTGTCTCTGCGAGTCAAAAGTCCAATGACAAAATAATATTTTAGAAAATGATCTCCTAGAATATTCTAAGATTCTACCATGTCTTCTGACCAGAGAACAACCTGGATTGGAAATGGGAAACCCTCTTATCAAAAATCACACTCCAGCCGAGACCGGTTTGGCTATTGTATAGAGCGTCGGCCTGTGGGCTCAAGGGTGCCAAGTTCGATTCTGGTCAAGGACATGTAACTTGCCTGCGGGCACATACCTATATGGGACTGTGCAGGAGGCAGTGGATCAATGTTTCTCATCGATGTTTCTACCACTCTATCACTCTTTCTTCCTCTGTGTAAAAAAATCAATAAAATATATGTTTTGTTTTTTTTTAATATATTTTATTGATTTTTTACAGAGTGGAAGGGAGAGGGATAGAAAGTCAGAAACATGATGAGAGAGAAACATCGATCAGCTGCCTCTTGCACACCCCCTACTGGGGATGTCCCCGCAGCCAAGGTACATGCCCTTGACCGGAATCGAATCCAGGACCCTTCAGTCCGCAGTCCGACGCTCTATCCACTGAGCCAAACCGGTCTCGGCAATAAAATATATGTTTAAAAATTCACACTTCATCTTCCTTTTATTTTCGGATTTTTAAAGATCTTGTTGATTTCAGGAAACTAGGGAGAGTTGAAGAGAGATGGAAACTTCAGCTAGGCGTTAATTGATCTTTTTGTGCGTGCCCTGACCTTGCCCAGAAACAAACTGTGACCTCCTCCTTCACAGCTTGATGCTCAACTGCTGAGTCATGCCAGCTGGGGCATGTCAACTTTTACAAATATGTTTTCTCTGCCTGTTGTTTGTTTGTTTGTTTGTTTGTTTGTTTTCTGTTGATAATGCCATATTTATTGTTCATTTTTCTTTAATATTTGAGTTGCTAGAGAGGTAGTTTCCATTTTAATGCAATGGATTGAAATACAAACTTGGGTGTGTATTTGCCTTATAAAAATGTGTAGTGTATAAAATTAACGTAGTTTTATATTTAATGTGGAAGCTATGTTTGCAGCTATTGTTTAATTTCTGGAATAACCAGAATCAGCGGTATGGGGCCACCCTGGCCGTGCTGGGATCCATGGGTCCTAGGTTCCAGTGAGGCCCGTGCTGGACAGTGACAAACGGAAATCGTGGAAGCCGCCGGGTCCTCGACCCCTTCCCATGGAAGCCACGATGGCTGTGACTCTGGACCCAATCTCAAGATGTGTCTGTGATAAAGAAATGGTCTAGACAGAAGCAGAGAAGTTGCTTAGGGAATGTGCAGGCAACCTTGCTTCTCACAAAATGGTGGATGACACCTCATTGTTCCTTTGTAGCAGCTAGTGCAGTACACTCACCCTATACTGCCATTCAGTTCTCACTCTTTTTTTTTTTTGTTAAACATGTAATGCCGGTTTTGTATAGTATAATCTTTAAGATTTCTTCTACTATTTTTTTCAATATATATTTTATTGATTTTTTACAGAGAGGAATAGAGAGTTAGAAACATCGATGAGCGAGAAACATCCATCAGCTGCCTCCTGCACACCTCCTACTGGGGATGTGCCTGCAACCAAGGTACATGCCCTTGATCAGAGTCAAACCCGGTACCTTTCATTCCAGAGACCGACGCTCTATCCACTGAACCAAACTGGTTAGGGCTGTTCTCACTCTTTGTCATGCACCACAGACACTTGATGTTCTAGGTGCTTCAAAATAGGGAGATCATTGATCATTCACTTCCCATATCTCTCTTTAATCTCCACTGAAGAAACTGGGAGGTGGGAGTGTTTTGATAATATTGCCATTGTGTGTCATGGGGTTTGAGCAGATATTATTGGCAAATGTAAGCAACTCTTTTTCCCTGTTTGATGTAAATTTTCCTCATTGTACCTATTTTGAGATTTTCTTGAATCATTCACTGGCTCTTGGAGTAGTCAAAACTGTCATTTGGTCTATAGTTGTTGGTAACTTCAAAGTGCACTCACCTGACTGTCAAAACTGAACATTTGTTTTCTTTCAGCGATGTCATCTGAAGATGACCCGGCCTTTATGCCAAATATTGGAATACCAAATTTATTCTCTGAAATAATACTGGTAAGAAATAAAAGGTTTCACTTTGATATTATACACTTAATAGAAGTCTTGGGATTTGTGGAAGAGTGTGAGGAGAAGAGAGAATATAATTATAAACGGAACTAATCTGGAACAGTTATCAGAATAAAACAGTTTTTACCTAAAGATGTAAAGTGTATCATTCATTTGGGAAACTCCCACATTAGTCAGTTACATTGGCAGGTCAATGTCTTTGTACACATGAAAGTTGAAAACAATTTCTTACTGCTATGAATTCTTGAAAAGTAAATCTAGATAAACTAAGAATTCATTTAGTCTGTAGTGTAAATAATCATTTGAATTGTTTAAAATGTAGGATGGGATTAAACTTTCATGCAAACATTTCTAAAATGTAGGGATTTGTACCAAACACAAAATGAAACTGTGCTCAATTTGGCATTATTTTATGACTTAAAAAACAACCAAACATTTTTATTGATTTCACAGAGTAAGGGAGAGGAGGAGAGAGCCAACAACATCAATGATGAGAGTGAATTATTCATTAGCTGCTTCCTGCATGGCTCCCACTGTGCACTGATTCTGCAACCAGGGCATGTGGCATGACCAGGGAGGAACCATCACATACTTATTTATATGTCAAAGCTAAACCACTGAGCCATGCTGGCTAGCCAATTTGGCAGTCTTTTAAAAGAGTATTTAATACTCTTCCATTGACAAGAAATGTTTTGTAATAATTTCTCATCAATAATTTTAATAAGTTAGGAGAGCTTTTTTTATACAACCTTCTTGGTTTAATGAGTATCACAAAATTCTTATGGAACAAGTGTGCATGTTTAATGAATTTATAACTGTCACTAAAGGACTTTCTATCTCCCGATATTAGCAGGGTATAGATTTTGGAGACTGCAGTTATCAATGGAATGACCATCGGGAAAACTTTATGCAAGAGGCATATCTTAATCATCGGACAAGCGAGCTTGCAGAGAACCATTATAAAAGTGGAAAAGTGTTTGACCAAATATTCAATCACGTTATATGTCAGGTTATACCTATTTTGAAGATGACACACAAAGGAGTTACATGTCTTCAGTCTTTTCAGCAATCATTAAATTACACTGAACAAGAGAATATTAATACTGGGGAGGAGGCTTCTAAGTGGAATCCGTGTGTGAGAGTCTTCAGTCAAATATTCAATCTAAGTAGACTGAAAAATATGTGTAATGAAGAAAAACCTATATGTAAAGATTTTGGTAAAACACCTCATTGGCCTTCAGGTTATGCTCTAAATCAGAGAAATTATACTGGAGAGACCCCTTACAAATGTAAAGCCTGTGGCAAAGCCTTTGAATGTCAGTCATCTCTTATTGTACATAAAGGAAGAGTTCATACTATTGCAAAATTTGACAAATTCAGGGAAGATGAAATCGGCTTTAGTCACTCTTCAAGAGATACTCAACATTATAGAAATCATATGGGAGAAAAGTCTTATAAATGTTCAGAAAGTGACAAAGCCTTTAGCCAGGCCAATACCCTTGGTATTCCTCAGAGAATGCATACTGGAGAGAAGCCTTATAAATGTAAAGAATGTGGCAAAGCGTTCATTGTGTCTTCAAAACTTATTCGACATCAGGTAGTTCATACTGGAGAGAAGCCTTACAAATGCAGAGAATGTGGCAAAGCATTCGGTACGTCCACATATCTTAATCAACACCAAGTAGTTCATACTGGAGAGAAGCCTTACAAATGCAGAGAATGTGACAAAGCCTTTGGACGCTCCTCAGACCTTACTGTACATCGGAGAGTTCATACTGGAGAGAAGCCTTATAAATGTAGGGAATGTGGCAAAGCCTTTGGCAGATCCTCAAAGCTTACAATCCATCTCAGAGTTCATACCGGAGAGAAGCCTTATAAATGTACAGAATGTGAGAAATCCTTTGGCAGTTCCTCAGGACTTAAAAGGCATCACAGAGTTCATACTGGAGAGGAGCCTTTTAAATGTACAGAATGTGGCAAAGGGTTCAGTAACTCCAGATATCTTCGTCAACATCAGGTAGTTCATACTGGAGAGAATCCTTACAAATGCAGAATATGTGACAAAGGCTTTTTCAGATCCTCAACCCTTAGAATGCATCAGAGAGTTCATATTAAAGACAAGCCTTATAAATGTACGGAGTGTGACAAATGCTTTCACCATTCCACAGAACTTAAAAAGCATCATATAATTCATACTGGAGAGAAGCCTTACATATGTAAAGAATGTGACAAAGCCTTTGGATGCCCCTCAGACCTTATTATACATCACAGAGTTCATACTGGAGGGAAGCCTTAGAAATGTAGACAATGTGGCAAAGCCTTTGGCCATTTCTCAGTACTTATAAAGCATCAGATAGTTCATACTGGACAGAGCATTCTAAATGCAAAAAATGTGGGAAAGCCTTTGGATGCTCTCCAGAACTTACTATACATCAGAGAGGTCACACTGGAGAGAAGCCTTATAAATGTAGAGACTGGCAAATCCTTTGTCAGCTCCTTATAACTTACTATGCATCAGAGAGCTCATACTGGAGAGAAGCCTTACATATATAGAGAATGTGACAAATCCTTTGGATATCCCTCAGATTTTATTATACATCACAGAGTTCATACCAGAGAAACACCTTAGAAATGTGGACAATGTAGTAAAGTCTTTGGCAGATCCTCAAAACTTATAATCCATCAGAGAGTTCATACTAGAGACAAGCTTTACATATGTGAATGTAACAAATGATTTGACTATTCGGCAGAACTTATAAAGCATCAGACAGCTTTATAAATGTAAGAGAATGGCAAATCCTTTGTCAGCTTCTCAGAACTTACTAAGCGTCAGAGAGTTCACATTAGAGAGAAACCTTAAAATTATAGATAATGTGGCAAAGCCTTTGGACGCTCCTCAGGCCTTACTCTGCATCAGAGAGTTCATACTGGAGCTATGCCTATAAATGTAGAGAATGTGGCAAAGCGTTCATTGAGTCCACAATGCTTACTCAACATTGGATGGATCATACTGGAAAGTAACCTTACCAATGTAGAGAATTGGACAAAGCCTTTGGCACATCCTCAAACCTTGCTTATCATCACAGAGTTCAAACTGGAGAGAAACCTTACCAATGTAGAGAATGTGGCAAAGCCTTTGACTACTCATCAGAACTTACTCATGAGAGAATTCATTCTGGAGAGAGAGCTTATAAATGTAAAGAATGTGGTAAATCCTGTGGCAGATTCTGAACCCATGACAAGCATCAGAAAGTATATACTGGAGAGAAGCATTATAAATATACAGAATGTCACTGACCATTTGGCAGATCCTCAAACCTTCCTCAGCATCAGAGAGTTCATACTGTAGAGAAGTCTTACATATGTGTGTAGTGTTGTAAATCCTTGACAGTCCTTAATCAGCAGTGAGAACGTCCTGAATATCGCAGAATTCATACTGGAAGGAACCCTTACGAGTGTGAAAAATGTAAGAAAAAACTTTTGGCTGAGACCGGTTTGGCTCAGTGGATAGAGCGTCGGACTGTGGACTGAAGGGTCCCGGGTTCGATTCCGGTCAAGGGCATGTACCTTGGCTGCAGGCACCTCCCCAGTAGGGGACATGCAAGAGGCAGCTGATAGATGTTTCTGACTTTCTATCTCCCTTCTGCTCTGTAAAAAAATCAATAAAATATATTTTTTTAAAAAAACTTTTGAAAGCCATTCACATATGACTTTACCTTAGAAACTTATCATGCAAATGTAAAGAATGGGCTGTAGCCTTTCCGCGCAACTTTAAATTTCTGAACATCAGAGATTTAATAGTGGAGGGAATCCTTACACTAAAAAAGTGAGAAAGCCATTAGCCTGTGGTCATATTTACTGAACATTTTATGAATCATTCTAAAAAGAAACAGCAAAAATAAAAACTTAACATGCAAAGATTTAACCATGCTTTATCACTGAGAATGATAAAATCTTACAAAATCTGGGGCATATGTCAAAGTGTACATCATTTATATGTCATACAATCTCTGATAATTATTCGATCAAAGCTCAGGAGATACAGAGAATGTAACATAGCTTACTTAGTATGCAAACCTTACCAGACATCAGAATTTATGCTGGAGAGAAAGAATACAATTGTAAACCACTTCCTAAAGTATTTTACAATTATCCATAGCTTATTCCTCTTGTTAAAATAAATCTTTTCTTGTTCAGATTATTACAGGTGTTCCTCCCCCCCCCCATATATCCCTTCCACTCAATCCTACATCCCCCCCATGCCATTACCTCCCACCACTGTCTTCATCCATATGTATAAGGCTTTTGTCCAATCTCTTCCCGCACCCCTCTCACCCTCTTCCCACTGATAATTTTCAGTCCACTCCTTTTCTATGTCCCTGATTCTATTATATTCATTAGTCTATTCCATTAATCAGATTTTTAAATCAGTTGATTTTTACATTCACTTGTTGATGTATTTGTTGTCATTTTGTTCATAGTTTTTATCTTTACCTTTTTCTTCTTCCTCTTCTTAAAGAATACCCTCCAGCATTTCATTTAATCCTGGTTTGGTGTTAATGAATTCCATTAGCTTTTTCTTATCTGTGAAGCTCTTTATCTTACCTTCAATTCTGAATGATAGCCTTGCTGGGTAGAGTAATCTTGGTTGTAGATTCTTGCTGTTCATCACTTTGAATATTTCTTGCCACTCCTGTCTGGCCTGCATAGTTTCTGTTGAGAAATCAGCTGACAGTTGTATGGGTACTCCATTGTAGGTAACCAATTGTTTCTCTTGTTGCTTTCAAGATTCTCTCTTTGTCTTTAGCCCTTGGCATTTTAATTATAATGTGTCTTGGTGTGGACCTCTTTGGATTCCTTTTGTTTGGGGTTCTCTGCACTTCCTGGACGTGTAAGTCTATTTCTTTCAACAAGTAGTGAAAGTTTTTGTCATTATTTCTTCTAATAGGTTTTCAATATTTTGCTCTCTCTTCTTCTGGCACCCCAATAATTCTGATGTTGGTACACTTAAGTTATCCCGGGAGCTCCTTACACAATCTTCATATTTTTGGATTCTTTTTCCTTTTCTTTTTCTGGTTGAGTGTTTTTTGACTCATATTTCAGATCTTTGGTTTGATTCTTGGAGTTCTTTGATCTACTGTTGAATTTCTGTATATTCTTTACTTCAGATAGTGTATGCTTAATTTCTGACTGGTCCTTTTCCGTTATCTTGGCATTATCATTAAGGTCCTTGAAGGTCTTAAGTTTCTAGGCTGTTTTTAGAAGGTCATTGAGTAACCTTATGAATGTGGTCCTAAACTCTGTGTTCTCCATTTCTTTCATTCATGACACTTTTTTTTTGTATCCGTATTTTGCTGCTTCCCTGTGCTGATAGAGTGGAAGTACTGCTGTTCTGGAGACACACCTATGGAGCAGGACTTGCTGCAGTGGAGCTTTGGTGCTCACTGAGTCTGCCTTCTGAATGTGTCACTTCTGGATGTGAGTAGTTGAATTATGGTGTTGTCTCACACCGACCTCCAGATACACTAGCTTATGTATTTCAAATGCAGTGCAGGTCAGCTACTATCTGAGGTGACCCAGCAGGAGCTACAGCGTGTTCTGCAGATTTCTCCTGCTCTGACCAGAGGTACAGTTTAGATTAAGCTGTGATAGCGCAGGCCACTTATATGCAAATGCCACTGCTCACAGCTTGGGCGGGTTTGCAGATTGTGCAGGGCAGAGTCTCAGCGAGTCACTAGCCTAGAGAGTGGCAAACAGCGATGACTGCCACTCAGCCATTTTTGCGTCTCCGCATTTCCAAGTCCCCTGCAACTCATGCCCCCGCACTTGGAACAATAATTTCTGTGGGCATCTCTGCAAGTGTCACCCTCACTTTCCAACCCGATGGCACACTGTCCAGCTTCTTCCTGTAGGAGTCTGGGTAGCCAGTGTCTCCCCAGAAATTAGTTCAGAGTAATAAAGAGCTTATTTCCCTTTGGGTTGAAAACAGCAGCACCCTCTTGCCCGCGGCCAGCCCAGTTTGGGCAACTCTGTACCTTAGCTTTTCTCCACTAGTACACTTCTCAATGCTCTTTTCTCTTTCCATCTGGTTGCAGAACGTCCGCTTGGCCAGCTTTCCCATGGTTCTGGATGATAGACATTTTGTATTTTAGGTGCAGTTTAGAAATTGTTGTGTGTGGCAGCAGGTTAGGTATTTACCTATGCCAGCCATCTTGTTTTCTCCCATAGCTTATTCCTCACATTGGAATTTTTTAAAAATATATTTTATTGATTTTTTACATAGCAGAAGGGAGAGGGATAGAAAGTCAGAAACATCAATGAGAGAGAGACATAGATCAGTTGCCTCTTGCACATCCCCTACTGGGGATGTGCCCGCAGCCAAGGTACATGCCCTTGCCAGAATCGAACCCGGGACCCTTCAGTCCATAGTCTGACACTCTATCCACTGAGCCAAACTGGTCTCGGCTCACATTGGAATTTATTCCAGAGGGAAACCTGGAAACTAAAGATTGTGGAAAATCCTACAGTGGGACCTACATACACAGTCTTATCAGGGATTGTAATTGGGTAGAAATTCACAATTTATAATGTAGGATATAGGACTTTTGTTTAAAATATACAGTTTATAAAACTCATAAGGAATTTCTGACTTAAAGTGACTATAAAGATGTAAAAACTTTATCCAAATATGTAATTGATTATGAATTTTAAAGTATCACTGAATTCACACTAGATAGGTAGTCAAAATGCCTTTCAGGTGTTGCTCTATATCAGAATGTTTATTGCACTGTGTAATAAAGATAAAATGTAGTTAGGTGATATTCCCATACATCAATGTATCAAAACAATTAACCTTTCTATATGTACAATTACTTAGAGTGTTATCTCATTTATATAGAAATCATTTGAAGAATTTTGAAAAGGAAATGTTAATATGATTCTATTCCCATATCACATGATGCTGCTATTTTTTGTTTTATTAAAATTATTTTTATTGATTTTTTTTTTTTATGGAGAAGAAGGGAGGGAAAAAGAGTTAGAAACATTAAAAAGAGAGAATGTGCTCACAACCAAGGTACCTGCCCTTGAACGGAATCATTCCTGGGACCCTTTAGACTTAAGGCCGACGCTCTATCCACTGTGCCAAACTGAGGATGCTGCTGCCCTCTTTTATTCCTGGTGTGTGTCAGTGAAATCAAATGGGTTGATTGTTTCTGCCTTAAAGATCTGTGATCTGTTCTATATTATATGGACTTCTCTTGTGTACACTTTCCTATATAATATTGGGTACATTGTAATGGGCACTATTTTCTTCTATTAGAGAATAATCCTATTGAATAAATCTTTTAAAATAGTTCTTGAGTTTTGTAAATGATGTCTTCAAAGTTACTTCCTTTTCTGTGCCAATGTGTTCAGCTGAAAACGTTTTGAAGCCATAGCAATTTGTGGTTGTCACATTTAGGTGCCTGGAATTATACTAAGGATAGTGTTATCTGTGTAATAGATTTTCTATGGTTAATAATATTGCAGTAGCAGTGACACTGTTGTACCCAGGATACAGAATTGGCATGAGCTCTGCAGAATAGAGGACACCTTCCCCAGCCTGCACTGCTGAGTGGACTCAGAAAAATTCTATTTTTTTCATTTCCCCTTTCCTGTACC
Source organism: Antrozous pallidus (assembly GCA_027563665.1). Taxonomy (NCBI): domain Eukaryota; kingdom Metazoa; phylum Chordata; class Mammalia; order Chiroptera; family Vespertilionidae; genus Antrozous; species Antrozous pallidus. The sequence goes on along the minus strand of CM050525.1, from coordinate 5,869,300 downwards.
TGTGGTTTTTCACCAAATTCTGTCATTGTATTAGTAAATTCAAAACTGCTGAGTGGAAGTTACAGGGCTTTGAAGGGCCAATGTAGAACAGGAAGAGCTTTATTTGCTATTGCCATAGCACTGCAACAAGAATGGCAGCTTAGAAGACAATGTTCTCCCCCTCATCAGATTTTTATTATTTTTCAAAATATATTTTATTGATTTTTTTTACAGAGAGGAAGAGAGAGGGATAGAAAGTCAGAAATATCGATGAGAGAGAAACATCGATCAGCTGCCTCTTGCACACCCCCTACTGGAGATGTGCCCGCAGCCAAGGTACATGCCCTTGACCGGAATCGAACCTGGGACCTTTCAGTCCAAAGGCCAATGCTTTACCACTGAGCCAAACCGGTTTTGGCCCCTCATCAGATTTTTAAATTCACTTGTTGATAAACATGTATTTGTTGTTCATAATCTTTATCTTTACCTTCTTCTTCTTCTTAAATGATACCTTTCAGTATTTCATATAATACTGATTTGGTGGTGATGAACTCCTTTAGCTTTTTCTTATCTGTGAAGCTCTTTACCTGCCCTTTAATTCTGAATGATAGCTTTGCTGGGTAGACTAATTTTGTTTGTATATTCTTGCTATTCATCACTTTGAACATTTCTGAACATTTCTTGCCATTCCTGCCTGGCCTGCATAGTTTCTGTTGAGAAATCAGCTGACAATCATATGGGTGCTCCCTTGTTGGTAACTGTTTTTCTCTTGTTGCTTTTAATATTCTCTCTATGTCTTTGCTCTTGACGTTTTAATTATGATATGTCTTGGTGTGGTCCTCTTCGGATTCTTTTTGTTTGGAGTTCTGTGCGCTTCCTGGACTTTTAAGTCTATTTCACCAGGTGGTGGAAGTTTTCGGTCACTATTTTTCTAGTAGTTTTGCAGTATTTTGCTCTCTTTCTGGCACCCTCACAATTCCAATGTTGGTACGCTTGACATTGTCCCAGAGGCTCCTTACACTAGCTTCAATTTTTTGGATTCTTTTTTCTTTTCCGGTTGATTGGGTTTTGCATCTTTGTATTTAAAATCTTTGACTTGATTCTTGTGGACCTCTAGTCTGCTGGTAGGTCTCTGTATAATTTTTTTTTTTTATTTCAGACAGTGTATGCTTAATTTCTAGTTGGTCTTTTATCATATCCTCCTGGGTCACATAAAATTTAAGGGCCTTTTCTAGGAAATTCTTGAAAAACTATAACCGTGGTTTTGAACTCTATGTCCAGTCATTTGTTTTCCTCCATTTCTTTTAATTGTGATCTGTTTTTTTTGTCTCCGCATTTTCGCTGCCTCCCTAAGTTGGTCGAAGTGCTTTGTGTGGTATTGTACTCTAGGGAACAGTGGCTCAGTCTCCCCAGTTACCTGAGATGAATACTCATGGTGTACCCTCTTAGGGGCTGCTCTGTCCTGTTGTAGGTAAGCCTAGAATGTTGTTGGTATCACTAGGGGTGTTAACCTCCAGGCCAGTTGGCTGTGAAGACCAGCATTTTCTATGCTGGGAGCCTTCTCTCCTAAGCTTGGCTGATGCGAAGTCTCAGGGATGAGCAGTCAGCCTTGGTTTCCCTAAGCAGCGCCTGGGTCTCCGTGTCCCAAAGCAATAACTGCACGTACCACTGAGAGAAAACTGCCCTCGAGTTTTGCCCGCTGCCAGACAGTTTAATTTCTCCTCGGATGAGTCTCGATACCCAAAGTGTCGCCTGGAACTGGAGTACAGTGCAGTCGGGACATTTTCTTTTCCTCCTGAACAAGAGAGCAGCCACACACTCAGCTGTTTGCAATTTCTGTGAGCTCGGACACCTCTACAGCTCCTGAGTCTCAGTGTACTTCCTCCTGACAGCCCAGTTTCACCACATTTGAGTCTGGTTTCACCGAGAGTCGTCCAGAACTGGAGTTCAATGCAGTGGGTAGCCTTTGTCTGTCTCCCCATTCAAGAAAACCATCCACGTATTCACCTGCCCCCCTCCCTTTCCACCCACGTTCTCCACACCTGTCTCCACGTCTCTGTACCTGAACTGAATCTCACTGTCTTTTTGTCTTTCCTTCTACTTGTAGAATTTGCACTCAGTCAGCTTTCTGGTGGTTCTGGATAATGTCCGTTTTTTACTTTAGTTCTACTTTTGCTTTTGAAGTTGTTGTGTGAGGCAGCAGCATAAGTGATTTAACTATGCCATCATCTTGGTTTCTTCCCATAATAAATTTTTACCTAAAGAGGTAAGGTATATTATGCATTTGGGGAACTCTCAATATAAATTCAATTTCTTGGCAGATTAATGTGTTTCTGCAGGTGAGGTTTAAAGCAAGTTTTTACTGTTATGCATTCTTGGAAAGGGAATCTGGATAAACTAGGAATTTGCATTATCTAGTGTAAATAATCCTTTGAATTGTTTAAAATGTGTGATGGAGCCGAAACCGGTTTGGCTCAGTGGATAGAGCATTGGCCTGTGGACTGAAGGGTCCCGGGTTTGATTCTGGTCAAGGGCATGTGCCTTGGTTGTGGGCAAACCCCCAGTAGGGGTGTGTAGGAGGCAGCTGATCTATGTTTCTTTCTCATCGATGTTTCTGATTTTCTATCCCTTTCCTCTCTGTAAAGAATATATATATATATATATTTAATATTTTTATTGATTTTTTGACAGAGGAAGGGAGAAGGATAGAGAGTTAGAAACATCAATGAAAGAGAAACATCGATCAGCTGCCTCCTGCACACCCCCTACTGGGGATGTGCCTGCAACCAAGGTACATGCCCTTGACCTGAATCAAACCCGGGACCCTGCAGTCTGCAGTCCAACGCTCTATCCACTGAGCCAAGCCGGTTTTGGCGAGAGAAGCCTTTTAAATGTACGTAATGTGGCAAATCCTTTGGCAGCTCCTCAGACATTACTAAGCATCAGAGTGTTCACAATGGAGAGAAGCCTTATAAATGTAGAGAATGTGGCAGATCTTTTGTCAGCTCCTCAGACCTTACTAAGTATCAGAATTCATTCTGGAGAGAAATCTTATAAATGTAGGTAATGTGGCATAGCCTTTAGAAAGTTCTCACTCCTTACTTTGCCTCAGAGACTTCATACTGGAATAACGCCTAATAATCTAGAGAATGTGGCAAAGCCTTCAGCCACTCCGCATCCCTTCATCAAAATCAGAGAGAACCCTTCCAAATGTAGGAAATGTGTCAAAGCCTTTGGCAGCTACTCAGACCTTACTAAGCATCGAAGAGTTCACTCTTGAGAGAAGCCTTATACATGTAGATAATGTTGCAAAGCCTTGGGCAATTATGTATAGGTATATGAGATTGGAGAAAAGACAGGGGAAGTAGGGAGTAGGCCTCACAGGCTTTTTCTAGGCCCCTAGCCTTTTGGATTAAAAACTGCCAGATTTACCCTTAAAGATAACATGTTATGGTTTGGAGATAATGCACTCAGCTTCTGATAAAAGCTGGACTGTTAAGTAGGTGCAATAAAGAATTGTCCTTTGGAAAGGTGAGAGGGTGATAAGGTGCTGAGGTCAGATCAGTTTTTCAGAGCATTAAAGGCGAAGGAATGCTGGCCATGGGATCTAAAGGCTCAGGAGTGGTCCCTTTGCTCAGTGGGACAAGACTAAAGATGAGTACCCAGAGGTGAAAGTATCCAGCTACCCCAAGAATGAAGACAAACGCCCTAGCTGGTTTGGCTCGGTAGATAGAGCATTGACCTGTGGACTGAAGGGTACACCAAGAATGAGGACAATTTCTCATTTAGAGCAGGGGAGAATCATGAAGAAAAGACGTTTACAGTCCAAGGAATGGCTTGCCATGTGGAGTGAGAGTGAGCTGATATGGGTGACTGTTTTGGGAAAACTGGGTTTTATGAAGGGATTCGGGGTAGCTCTGGTCAGGCATTGTGGTAGAATGAGAAAAGAATGAATGGGGGTATTTAGTAAGATGCACTGTAGAGGTAAGGTGGCTAATGGCTGTGAGACTGACTAATCCATCAACCTTCATAATAGAGCCTGAGGAGTGGACAAGGGTCCCAATGAATTAGGAGAGGGCAGAATAAGTGGCCCCAGTGTCAGTTAAAAAGGAGATCGGCTTACCTGCCGATCATTACCTGAGTTTCTGTCCTGGTGATACTCATCTGCAGGGCACTGTTAGGGCTTGGGTGGCTTCTTTGGCCAGTCCCAGAGGGTCTGAGAGCTCCAAACCAGATCCAGAGGGTAGCCTTGCTGGACTGGCTAAGTTCCGACACACGGGGGCCAGACTACAGTCTGATTTCCAGTGGCCGGCCTTTCCACACCTTGGGCAGGGCCCAGGCGGGGGTCTTGGATTTGAGCAGGACTTGGCTCAGTGTCCTTCCTTGCTGCATTGGAAGGATGGGCCCACAGGTGGCTTAGCCCGGGAGGTAACCCTGGTTTGGTACTTTGTTTGGGGTTCAGACAGTAGTTGGTAGGAGCTGGAAGGCTTCCTTCTGGGCCTCAGCCTTGGTCTGCTCTCCCGTTTGTTTTTGGATTTCGGTCTCCTTGTCTCTATTAAGTACCTTAAAGATCAGGTTAACGAGGACTTTTTGAGGAGATTGTGGACCTCTGTCTATTTTAGAAATATATGGCTGTGTGTAAGGGCTGATTGGGATATAAAATGGGTGTTCAGAAGTAGGGATTTCTCTGGGGATGTGGAGTCTCTGGTGGCAAATTTCCTTTTTTTTAAAAATATATTTTATTGATTTTTTACAGAGCAGAAGGGAGAGGGATAGAAAGAAACATCGATGAGATAGAAACATCGATCAGCTGCCTCCTACACACCCCCCACTGGGGATGTGCCCGCAGCCAAGGTACATGCCCTTGACCAGAATCGAACCTGGGACCCTTCAGTCTGCAGTTCGATGCTCTATCCACTGAGCCAAACCGGTTTCGGCAATGGTGGCAAGTTTCTATAGAACAGGACAAGAGGATATAGATGTGCCAGGTTAGATCATAGGACTGGGTCAGGCACTCAGATTCCTTAGTAAAGATGGTCAGGTCGATGGAAAAAGACATGAGATGCCTCGCAATCTCTGAGGCTAAGCAGAGGGAATAGGACGTGGACTCAGACCGTGCCCTAGTTCCTGCTACCTTCCTCAATGGTGGCATTATTGTGTGCATATGAGACGCTGTTGAGGAAGGCAGTCTTTGGGTGGCATGATAAGTGTTAGATGGGAAAAGGCTGTTTTAGAGCTTGCATTCTGAGAATTGAGCTCTCAGGGGCTGAGGGAGAAGGTGATTGCTGGTCAGGAGGGTCTGGGTTTTGGGGGATCTACTGCAGGTAAGGCAGGGGGTGGCAGTTGGCGGTCTGCTGGGTCAAAAGTAGGTTCAAAATCATGTATGATGTTTTGTGTGAAGTAGAAAGATCTGATGGGTAGAACAATTGAGTCAGCCAGTAGGATTTGGAGGTAAGCCCAGGATGAGCTGTACCTGCCTACTTCTCTCCAAGTAGTAAGTTCAGGGTGAGCGAAGCCGCCTGGGCAATGGCTCACCATCTCTTTACAACCCTCCCTGGTTTCAGCACCAAATGTTAGGTCACCAGGCCAGAGTGATGAGGGATTACAAATTTATTTAATCATCCTCTAATAGGTGGCTGAGCCTAGATGGCTCCAACACCCAATGACAGGAGTCACGGGCTTTTAAAGGACTTTTGGTGGGCTTTCTCTGGGTGAAAAATTCTTTATGCAGACCTGGAGAGGAGATAATGGAATGTCGTTGCCACAAGTGAAACATGGTCTCAGCAAAGAGAATGTCCATAGTGAAATGGGCTGAAAAGCCAGTTCCCAGGGGAGGGTTATCAATTCAATTATTTGATCAAACCTAACACTAGTCATGTCCTAGGCAAGAATCTTCCCTAACAAGAGGGAACCCTTACCTAAGCCTGTCCATTGTCTTTTGCACCCAGAATCACATTCCTTTGAAATATCAGGGTAACTCCCCCTTTACCAAATCCCTCAGGATACAACCAGTGCACCAGGGGCTAACCAGAAACCCTCTAATTATTATGTTAATTTCACTGTTAATTAAGGTGTGTACAATTACATAAAATACATGTGTCAATCATTTTACTTTTCATCCACTCTCAGAGGTTCCCCACTCTGCTCTCCACCACCTCCCTAATCTATCACCAATGGATTTCATATAACCCACTTGCATCTCTTCTCAATTATAATATCTAAAAGAAGATGCACAACTGCTGTACTCCGGAACATTATCTCAATTTGTTGAAATCTTGCTTCCCGGAACTTGTGCACAGTTGGGCTCAAACCCACAATTCCTTATAGTTTCGAATGTTTGTTCTGTTTATCAGAAGGATGTTAAGATACGATGAATTGGGCACTGTGTTTCACCAAGAGTTAAACGTCAGTCAATATACTTCTAAGAGAAACCTTGAAGGTATAATGTGTGTGGGTAAGACTATCCAAAATTACATCCTTGAAGGGTCCCCATAATTTGATTTTGGAAAGCAATGTTACAAATGATGATTGTCAGGAGGATATCGGAAGGCCTTTGTTTTTCCTTTCTCTAACCTTCCTTCCATTCCCTATGAAAAGCACCACAGAGAAGGCTGACATTCTTAATTCCAGCTGCCCCTCCTTCAATGGTAAGACAGAGGGGCTGAGAGAGCAGGCTGTCTTTTCCCCTCCCGCCTTCTCACCAAGGTTTTAATGACTCAGGGGCAATTGGAAGCAGGGAGTTTCTGGTTTCTAACCCAATCAGCCCCACTTTGGAATTCTCTGTAACTTCACTGTAAGAATGTGTTGCCGGCTTGTGAAGATCCCGGGAAATACATCTCCCTGGGACATGTGCAGCTGATGGGCAGACCAGCATGTAGGTGGTGGAAGCATAGCCTCTGGGATCTGGAAACTTCATTTAACTCCCCTGATTCCGTCCTGTTAGGCCCCACCCATAGGAGCCAGCCCCAGAGACAGGGTGAGACTTTAGGAAATTGCACTCCATTCCTCACCGCAGGCTTTGACCAGTGTATTGTCAGCCCTGAGGGGGTGACGAGGCTTCCTTTAGGGTAGAAGTATGCAATACGGAGTCAGGATGCGGGTGCAGGCCTTGGTCAAGGGGAGTTGTGGCAGGATATGGTCGAGGGAGTCCAGGGAGCAGATTTCAGGAGAGGGTCAGGGGGGGAGCAGTTCTTAAGTTGCTACTTTGGGGGTCAGCCCTCAGCCCCAAGCTGTGACAGAGCTGAGGAACCAGATTCCAGGCTGCCCCCTAGCTCTGGCCCCGCCCTTCCTCCCGCCCTCTGTCCCTGAACAGCCAGGCCCCGAGTCTCCGCCCCGCCCCCCATTGTGATGACGCTCAGCTCCGGCTCTGGCCCCGCCCACCCCGCAGGGAGGCGCATGCGCAGTTTCCTGCGCGCGCGCGCGCGCGCACGGACGCCTCTGTGGAGTGGAAGGTGGTGGTTCCCCTGAGGCGGGAGTTGGAGGTAAAGCGGCTGCTCTCCGTCCTCCTCCCAGCAGGGGAGGCTGAGGGTGCTGCGGGCGCTGAAGTCCGTGTGGAAGGGCCCGCCCGGAGCCCCGCACAGCGGTGAGGCGCCGCGTGTGGAGGCGCCGCGTTCCTTTGAGGGAAACAGGCCCCGGCCCGCGGCCTCTCCGCCTTTGTGGGCCCCGCCCGCCGCGTGGTTTTCCTGCTGAAAACCATTTCTTGGCCTGTAGTTCCACCCTACGAGGCTGAATGTCCCGGTCAGTGGGTTCCCGCCCTTTGAGACCCTCCCTCCATTCGGTTCTTTCCACCCAAAGAGCCCGGATGGCTCCCCGGCCTGGGGCGAAGGTCTGCACTCCGCCTTTTTAGGCCCACCCCCATTTAATAAGGGGTCTGAATGCCAGGGGAGCACAGTTTCTTGGGGTGGGGCTCAGGGTGGAAGAAGGCGGTGTCCCCAGAAGAGGTGACCTGCCTGTAGGGAGCGGCTTTGTGGGAGCCGCGATTAGGGGGGCGGGGGACAGGCTGGGAGGGGTCCGGAGAGGGAGAGAGACAGACACGTGGGAAGGAGAGAGGGCAGAGAGGTCCAGGGAGAGGGTCCCATAAGGGAGTGTGGGAGGGACTGGACGGTGATGGTGGGAGTGAGGGAGTAAATTCGAGAAAGTAGCCTGAGGAGGAAGGAAGTGGAGGAATAGGGAGGAGGGGGAGCCCCAGAGAGAGGAAGGGGATCCGAGACGGGAGAGGGGTCCTGATGAGCGGAAGTGGGGGCCAACACAGGAGGGGGCACTTCAGACAGACACACTGGTTCAGAGAAGAGTTGGGGTAGCGAGTGTAAGGACAGAAAGGGGCCTTAGGGATGAAGGAGAGAAGGGGAAGCAGCAGTGAGTCAGCCAGCTGTGGGGAGCAGGACAGACTGCGGAAGGGCCACGGGCTCGGGGAGGGAAAGAGCAGTCAGTAAGAGCACCTGAAGGTGAGATAATTTCAGGGTTCAGGTGTAGGGACAGACATAGAGAAAAGGGGAGAAAGGGCAAAGGGGGACACAGGAAAGGACCACAGTGCAGAGAAAGGGAGCAGTGAGACAGAGACAGATCTACAGACTGAATTACTTAGAAGTGAGAGGAGGGGAACCCTGATCTGGATGAGAGGTGAGCTGATAGGTCCTGTGATTTGAATGAGGATTACAAATCTCCATTTTATAAGGCTTTCAGATTGTATAATTATTTGTTTCTATTTGCAACCCTTAATCACACACAGGGAGAGAATGGTGTGTTGGTCATGGGACCTTTGTCATTTCCTGGTAATTGAAGCAGGAGGTGACCTTGGACAAGAGATGACTGAGTCTGATGCTTTATCAAGGAATATTAGGGCACTGCATCTTTTTCCTGTCCCATGGACTTTAATTTTCTATCTCAGATATTTAACACATGTAAATAGTCATGAACTTCAGAAATCAGCATGGGTGACGTCTCACCGTCAACTCTTATTTTTTCTTGATATATGGTTTTTCTTCCCTCTTTTAAAGCTTTAAACCTGGAAATCATTACATTAAAAAAAAAAAACACCCTACTTTGTTTTGGGGAGTATTTTGTTGTTGTTGTTGTTGTGTCTTTTTTTTTTACAGAGAAGAAGGGAGAGGGATAGAGAGTTAGAAGCATGTGTCAGCTTACTCCTGCACACCCCCTACTGGGAATGTGCCTGCAACCAAGGTACATGCCCTTGACCATAATTGAACCTGAGACCGTTCAGTCCGCAGGCCATTTCTCTCCACTGATCCAAACCAGTTAGGGCTGATTTTGGATTTAAATATATTGTAGTTCAGATTCTGAGGTCGTATCATTTTCACTGTTACCTGGTAATATTCATTGGCACTTAGTGATATGAGACAATCTCAGTGTCACTTCATAAGGATGCCAGTGATCTTCACATTTGGAAGCTGGTTGTGTGAGTTGGTTTCAGGTTCAGCACCTCTACCCTTCTCTTCATGTGATTTGTTGAATTAGTGTCTGTGAGCCAAAAAAGAGCTGGTCCCCTAACTCCCTCTTGTCCATTCTCTGGAACTTGGTTCCCACAGGGTCCATCTATTCATGATGAAGTCATTTGATGAGCATATTTCAATTGGTAATTTTACCCAAGGCCTTCAGAATAAAGACCTATTCTCTTGTCATTTCCTGGGAAAGGTGGAAGGAATTCTGCCTGGAAGACCTGCACATGTACAATTTCCTGTTCAAAACCCTGACGCCCCATTACCCAGAGGTCTCAGGTGTGCTCGGTCTGATGTCTGGTACCCAGTGCTACTGAAAACAACTCTGGGAGACCTTTGCAGGGCCCTGTAGGGAACTATGGGCCCCTGGGCAGGCATATTAAGAGGAACTAAGGGGTATTCTGTTGGGTTTGGGGATTCAGCAGAGCAGCACTTGTTCTCATTGCTGTAGAGTTTGTGTAGAGTTTATCTTTGGAAAGATAAACACATGAAGACAGAATAAAACACCTCAGAGTGTGGTCTCCATGTAGGAGCTCATTGACCTGACTCTACTGTGACCAAGGACAGGAGGGCTTGTCCTTTCCCCCATTTGCAGGGCCTTCTGACTGAGTGTGAGGAGAGCTGATTAACAGGCTGTGTGGACGCCTTTGAAGGCTCATTCTGTGACTCCTCAACACACTGTCACCTGAGGAAACAACCCAGACCCACCAGGACCAGGACGGAATGGCTGTTTCTCAGGTAAAAGATTTGCTCTGGGAAAGAAGCTGTTTGCTTTTCCTTGAACATCTGTTGATATACTTCTCTTTCCCTTCCCACACCTGTGTCCCCTGTCTGCTCTGCTGCCTGATACTGACTCCTTTTACCCAGAGCTGGCTGTCTCAGTGTTGCTTCTCCCTCTGCTCCATTATTCGCAAACCCCCTTTCTGTCCCTGCACTCCCTCCCCCAATTCTTTTCTCACACTGGTCTCTTTGTGTAAAGTGCCTCTCTCTTTGTTGCCTCCATTCCTTTTTACCATGACCACTCTCCCTCTGAGTCTCCTTCATCTCTCTGGGGCTCCTTTCTCTCCTCCATATTTCTGTACTTCTGATATTCTTGCCTATCTAGCTTGTTTTCCTTATTTCCCGTTTTTTCTTTTTCTTAAATTTATTTTTATTGATTTCCGAGAGGAAGGAAGAGGGAGAGATAGAAACATCAATGATGAGAGAGTGTGATTGATTGGCTGCCTCCTGCATAACCCCACTGGGGATCGAGTCCACAACCCCGGGCATGTGCCCTTGACTGGAATCGAACCTGTGACTCTTCAGTTTGCAGGAGACACTCTTATCTACTGAGCAAAACTGACTATGGCCGGGCCGTAATGTTAAGGTTTTTTTTTTCTTTTCTTTTTTCTGTAAAGTAAAATCTGTACCGTGGATGTGTAGACCTATGTCAGCCTCATTTGTCAGTGTTAGAAAACAGCAGAGAATGTTACAGGTGCAAAGGGATCTTATTTGGTGATTTAGTTTATTGTATTAGGTACAACTCTCTGCCTCTAACACTGTTTTTATGTTGGGTGACATTGTGAACATCTCTGGTGACCTCTTGGTAACTGTATGTTTTATTTCAGGAATCCTTGACCTTCGGGGATGTGGCCATAGATTTCTCTCAGGAGGAGTGGGAATGCCTGGACCCATCTCAGCGGAAGTTGTACATGGATGTGATGTTGGAGAACTACAGCAACCTGGCCTCCCTGGGTGAGGATGATCCTTCCGGAGCTCCTACTCCACGCGTAGGGTTTTATTTCCTTTATTTTAACATCTCTAAGGGGCTTCTTCTTTCTGTGTTAGATACTTGCTCTCAAGGAACGAATTGGGCCCTCGCCGGTTTTGCCCAGTGGATAGGCTCAGTGGCCTGCGGACTGAAAGGTCCCAGGTTTGATTCTGGTCATGGACCAATGTCTGGGTTGCTGTCTTGCTTCCCAGTAGGGGTTCATGCAGGAGGCAACATATCAATGATTCTGTGTCATCACTGATGTTTCTATCTCTTTTTCCCTCTCCCTTCCTCTCTAGAAACAATAAAAAAATTTTTTTTAAAGATGAACAAATTGGGGGTAGAAAAGAAAGGCTTTGTAATTTATGTGAATTAGGAACTCAGTGTTTGCACACTTTACATGTTGTCTCTGCGAGTTAAAAGTCCAATGAAAAAATAATATTTTAGAAAATGATTTCCTAGAAAATTCTAAGATTCTACCATGTCTTCTGACCAGAGAACAACCTGGATTGGAAATGGGAAACCCTCTTATCAAAAATCACACTCCAGCCGAGACCGGTTTGGCTCATTGTTCAGAGCGTTGGCCTGCAGACTCAAGGGTGCCAGGTTCGATTCTGGTCAAAGACATGCACCTTGCCTGCGGGCACATACCCAGCAGATCGATTTTTCTCTCTCATCGATGTTTCTACCTCCCTATCTCTCCCTTCCCTTGTGTAAAAACTGAATAAAACATATTTTTAAAAATTCACACTCCATTTTCTTTTATTTTTGGATTTTTTAAAGATCTTGTTGATGTCAGGGAAGTAGGGAGAGTTGGAGAGAGATGGAAACTTCAGCTAGGCGTTAATTGATCTTTTTGTGCGTGCCCTGACCTTGCCCAGAAATCAAACTGTGACCTCCTCCTTCACAGCTTGATGCTCAACTGCTGAGTCATGCCAGCTGGGGCATGTCGACTTTTACAAATATGTTTTCTCTGCCTGTGGCTTCTTGTTTGTTTTCTGTTGATAATGCCGTATTTATTGTTCATTTTTCTTTAATGTTTGAGTTGCTAGAGAGGTAGTTTCCAGTTTTATAGTGGATTAAAATACAAACATGGGTATGTATTTGTCTTATAAAAATGTGAAGTGTATAAAATTAATGTAGTTTTACATTTAATAATGTGGAAGTTATATTTGCAGCTATTGTATAATTTCTGGAATAAACAATCTTACCTTGAAAGACAGGAGATATAAATTTTGTCTCTTTACATGTCAAGTCAAATGAAGTCTTTTAATTTATTTTATTTTATTACTTTTTAAATTTCTTTATTGATTAAGGTATTACATATGTGCCCTTATCCCTCTATAGATTTCATACAGAGAGGAAGGAAGAGGGATAGATAGTTAGAAACATCAATGAGAGAGTAACACCAATCAGCCACCTCCTGCATATCTCCTTCTGGGGATGTGTCCATACCCAAGATACATGTCCTTGACCGGAACCGAACCCGGGACCCTTCAGTTCGAAGGTAGACACTATCCATTGAGTCAACCCGGCCAGAGCTTTTAATTTATTTTAAATGCTGAAACATCATTGTGAAAATAGTCCTTTTATTCAAGTTTAATCTTCACTATTGCAAATAATGCTGCAGTGGATATGTGGGTGGGTATATCTTTGTGAATTTGTGTTCTCTGTATTAATCCCCAGAAAAGGAATTGCTGCATTACCTGGTACTTCTTGTAAATACTGAAAAAAAATCCTCCATCGTGTTTTGTTAGAAGCTGCACCAGTGTGTTTATAATCTTTCTGTCAGTTGATGAATGTTATTTCTACACTTCATTGGTATTACTTTTCATTTTTTGATTTCTGGATGATTGCCACCCTGTTTGTTGGTATTTCATGGTGGTGTCCATTTGCATTTCTCTGATGAGGAATGAGTTGAACATCATTTAATATGTTTATTGGGCATCTTTATGTCCTTTTTGGGAAATATCTATTCAGGTCCTTTGCCCAATTTTCAATCGTACTGATTTTTAGTGTTAAGTTGTGATAATTCTTTATATATTTTGGATCTTTAGCTTTTGAGAATGTAGCATTGCTTGGTTTTTGTTGTTATTTTATAGTTTCTTTTGGCATGCCAAACTTATTATTTTGTAGTCTCATTTCTTTATTTTTTGGGGTTCTTTAGTATGCCTAGGAAGATATATGCAAACCAGTATTTTTAAAAAATATATATTTTATTGATTTCTTACATAGAGTAATGGAGAGGAAGAATACAGAGTAAGAGACATCAATGAGAGAAATATTAATTCAGCTGCCTCCTACACACTTGCAACTGGGAATGTGCCCGCGACCAAGATACATGCACTTGACCGGAATCGAACCTGGGGCCCTTCAGTCCATAGGCAAACGCTGTATCCACTGAGCCAAACCGATTAGGGCACAAATCAGTATTTTAAAGAGTGATGGTAAAGTTCATTGACTATGCTTTCTTCTTGTGTTTTCATGGTCTCAGGTCTGATATTTTATTTGTTAATTCATGCTGAGTTCATTTTGCTTCATGACATATGAACAGGGTCTAGTTTTTATAATTCTCCATGTATCTGTTTTGTTCTACCTCATACTACTTGGTATGAAAATCTGTGTTTTGTGTATTCTTGTCTTCTAACTTACAGATTAGTTCATCAAATAGCTGTGGACATTTTTAAAGTTATGCTACTTCTTTTTTCATGTTGACTTGTAAAAGGTCTGTATTTATTCTGAATATTAAGAATTTGGCAGATAAAATAGGCTTTGCAGAAGTGTTTTCCCAATTCACAACCTGCATTTTTAATGCACTGACAATTTGCTTCAATGTCAAGTTATTTTTATGAGATATATATGCCTTTTAACTGTTTTGTTTTCTTTACCTTTCCTCTTAGTGCTATAATAAAAAATCAAATATCATATAATATTTTCTATATGCCTTGCCAGATGACTCAGTGGGTAGATAGTGTCAAACTATGGTCTGAAGGGTCCCAGGTTTGATTCCAGTCAAGGCAAATGACCAGCTTGTTGGCTGGATACACAGTAGGGGCCATGCAGGAGGCAGCCAATCAATGAATCTTTTTTTTTTTAATTAAATATTTTATTGATTTTTCACAGAGAGGAAGGAAAAAGGATAGAGAGTCAGAAACATCGATAAGAGAGAAACATCAATCAGCTGCCTCTTGCCCACCCCACATTGGGGATGTGCCTGCAACCAAGGTACATACCCTTGACCGGAATCGAACCTGGGACCTTTCAGTCTGCAGGCCGACACTCTATCCACTGAGCCAAACCGGTTCTGGCCAATGAATCTCTCTTAATGTTTCTATCTCTCTCCCTCTCCCTTCCTCTCAGAAAGCAATAAAAACATTCATAAAAAAACACAGCAAAATTTTTTGTATAACTTTTCTTATAATAGATTGAGTTACTATTAGCTTTGTGTTTCAATCTTTAACCCATTTTTGTTTAATATTTGTATATGGGGTTTAATAATAGTCCAGCCTCACTCATTTTTACTCATAGACATAAGTATCTTTACACTATTCATATAGTATGTGAGTATATCCTTTGTTTCCTTGTTATCTAAGCACCCCTGTAGACGATTATCTATGTCATGCTGGAGGAGTTGTAAGCGGGCCCTTTATTCTACAGAGCTGCTTTTTTGTCGTTGTTGATCCTCACACGAGGACCTTTTTTTCCATTGCTTTTCAGAGAGAGTGGAAGGGTGGGAGGATGGAAGGGTAGAGAGAGGGAATCACTGATGGGCCCCTCTTGTTCGCCTTTAATTTCATACATTTTTTTCATGGTTGACTTGGTTAAATATAATCCAATGACATTCACATTAATTTTAGAAGGAGCTTTTCTGTTTCCACCAAAAGTGTCACTGGGACTTTGATAGGGTTTGCTTTGAATGTTTAGGTCACTTTGGTTATTAATAACAGCTGATATTGTTAGCATTGCAAAGTAGAATCATGGAATGTATTTTCAGACTTATTGATTTGTTCTTTAATTACAGCCATCAATGTGTGTATATGTTTTCTTTGGTTAATCCTCACCCTATGAGTTTACATCTTTTCCTATTGAGTTTTAATACAGAGAGGGAGAGAGGTGTACAAAAATAGAGAATAAAATATCGATGTGAGAAACATTTTTTGGCTTCCTCACACATCCCAAATGGAATTGAGATTAAACCTGCAACCATTTGGTAGGTGGCCATTGCTGTAACCCCTGAGACACACTGCAGAGGGCAGCCAGTAGTATTTCATACTTTACAGCATACAAGTCGTGCACCTTCTTAGTAAGGAAACTGTTAATATTTTATTTTCCGTTATGCTGGTAATCATATTAATATAAACTTAATTTGTTATTCTGTATTAATTTCTGTTCCTGTACAGGGCCACAGCTAACATCATTGGTTTATTTTATATCCATGTTTTCAGAAATTAATTATATATATGTATGTCTATATGTATACATATTTATATAGATTTTTAGAAATGTGGACTCTGCAATTTCCAATACAGAATTCTGTCACCTGTTATCAGAGATCATTTTATTTATTTTCTAATTTTTTGTGTGTGACTATGGGAACTACATAAAACATATTTCTTGAAAAAATATATATAATTTTACAGAGAGAAAGTGAGAGGGATAGAAAGCCAGAAACATCGATGCAACAGAAACATCGATCAGCTGCTTCCTGCACACCCCCTTATCGGGGGTATGCCCGCAACTAAGATACATGCCCCCGACTGGAACTGAACCAGGGACCCTCAGTCTGCAGGCCAACACTGTATCCACTGAGTAAAACCAGTCAAGCCTACTTAAAATATCTTAAACTTAAAAAATGTACTTTAAACTCATACTAGTAGTGTCAATTGCATATAAAAATCTCTGCTGATTGCCATTTCTAACCATGTATCCATATAAGTTGATATCACATTATCTTTAATGTTGAGTGTCCTATACAAAGATGTAAGGTTTTATTCCTTTATTTATTTTATATTATTTTTCATTAAATATTTTATTGATTTTTCACAGAGAGGAAGGGAAAGGGATAGAAAGTCAGAAACATCAATCAGCTGCCTCTTGCACATCCCCTACTGGGGATGTGCCCACAATCAAGATACATGCCCTTGACCGGAATCGAACCTGGGACCTTTCAGTCCGCAGGCCGATGCTCTATCCACTGAGCCAAACCGGTCTTGGCATCCTTTATTTATTTTTTTAAAATATTTTTTGTTATTTTAGAGAATAAGGAAATGGGGAAATAGAAATAGCCAAGATGAGAGAGAATCATTTATTGGCTGCCTCCTGCACATCCTACACTGGGAACGAGTCTGAAGCACAGTGCCCTGACTGATAATCAGCCTGTGACCTCTTGGTTCATAGATATAGATACAGAGCCATTCGGGTCAGACAATTTCTATTTAAAAAAAAATATTTTGTTAATTTTTTTTACAGAGAGGAAAGGAGAAGGATAGGGACTTAGAAACATCAGTGAGAGAGAAACATCCATCAGCTGCCTCCTGCACACCCCTACTGGGGGATGTAACTGCAACCAATGTACATGCCCTTGACCAGAATCAAACATGGGACCCTTAAGTCCCTAGGACAATGCCCTATCCACTGAGTCAACAAACCAGTTAGGTCAGGACAGTTTCTTTTATTTTTTAAAGTTACACAAGAGAAATCAAAGTGATATGTGTTTCTTTAATAGAACACAACAAATTTTTATATTTATGTATATTTTCCACATACAAGGCATCTTTATATATTCATGTTAGTGTTGTGTAGAATTTCTAAATTACCTCCAGGAGTCTATTTCTTATGGATCTTTTTATATGGCAGGTCTAATGAGAAGGTGTAACAATGAGAAAATTTTGGAGCTGGAAAAGTTTTGTCCTCTCCATTGTTGATGATCCGTTTTATCAGTGTTCTTGTTGGGTGGGTTTTGTTCATTTATCAGTCTCGTGTTTTATTTCCTGCCCTTTCCCCCTGCCCCCCAATAGTTTTCTACTTAGAAACCCCCTGATGATCTTAATGGAGTTGTCTTTTCCATGAGAAATTATTTTTTTCTGTGCTTTTAGGACAGTATTCTGGGGTTCGATATTTTCATTGTTTTTACTGTTCTCGTGCTTATATTCATTCTACTTAGAATTGAATGAGCTATTTGTATGTCGCTTTCTCCAATTCTCAGGATCTTAAAAGATTAATTTTTTATGTAAGCTACCCTACTCCCTTTCACTATTTTGTCTTTATGGGGTTTCCTTGGTGGTCGATTTATTAGTGTCTTAGGAGTTCCTTAAATTTTCTCCTCATTTTCACATGTTTGGCTGATCTGAATCAAAATGTTAATGAATCAAAATATTAGTGATTTATGTACAAATTCTTAGATTATTTAAGTCCTATTTTTTAAATGTATCTTTATTAATATCAGAGAGGAAGGGAGCGGGAGAGAGATAAATATCAGGGAAGAGAGAGAAACATCAATCTGCTGCTTCCTGCCCGATTGGGACCCAATCTTCACCCCGGGCCTGTTCCTTCTTTAGGAACCAAACCTTGACCTCCTGGTTCATAGATCGATGCTCAACCACTGAGTCACCTCTTCCTGGAGAATTGTTTGATGATTTGAGTTCATCACATCTTTCATTTATAAAACAAACACTTACTGTTTATTTTAATGTGGGTGCTGTTTTTCAATTTCCATTTGACAACATATTTCCATTAATGTAATGCCAGTTTGATTATATTTATTTTGTCTTACTGAAGGTACAGTTTTTCTTTTTCTTTTCATTATTTCTTTTGTTGAGATTCCTGAATTGTAAAGTAGTAGGCTTTTGCACATCCTTTCTGTAGGAGGAAGGAAATGATAACCTTCGTGGAGCAAACTGTACTTTGGATCAACTGCACTTGTCAGGCTCTGTATTCTTGGCTATGTTGTGTGTTTAATTTCTCAGTGAAATAGTCTCTGTTTCTTTCTCAGGCCCACAGTATCTTTTCACGGTTGATAAACATCTTCAGTACCACACTGTGTGGTGCTTGAACAGTTTCTCATAGTTTCATTTCTTTTCTTTTTTAATAACTACTTTACCTATTTATTTGAAGCACAGTAAAACAAAAAAAGAAGAAGAAGAAGAAGAAGGTACACTTTGGAAATTCGGTGGCATAAGGTATATTGCCATAACTTGTGTGACATTATACATTTAAAAAATGAAAATGAAATAAAAGGGAGAAATATCCTGTTTCAAAACAATGTATTACATAATTTTACCTGCCCAAACTGACCATTTACAAATGTTAGGTTAATAAACTGCTAACATCCATAAAAAGGTAGCTTTCTTACTAAAACACAAGAACTGAAAAATTGGTATCTAAACAAGAAAAGTTAAAAACAAACTAGAATGAGAACCTACATATCACATCTAAAATCAGGGTTTTCTGTTTGGGCTTTCATCCTCTTCTCTCCCTCTACCATATCCTACTGGAGTTCCAGGCCTCATTCCTCTAGGACCCTGTCCACCCACAGGTCCTGAACCTCTCCGTCCAAAGTGCTCTGCATGCCTCTTGCTTTCCATCATGGAAACACTCATGGTTTCTGGCGGAACTCCAGGATTAGTTTCATAACCTGTGTCACCACCACCACCTAATGGTGGAAATTTCTGATCTAGACCATAGGGATATCCCATGTTCATTCCTCCTCCACCAACCATTCTCATGTCTCTTTCTCTTAGATCCATGTAGCCCATTTGGCTATAACTATACTCTCTTTGGCATCTCACTTGTTCTTCCATCTCATGTTGACAAATCATCACCTCTCCTCCCCTTTTATGTCGTTCCTCCTTTTTCTTAATTGCATTTCTTTACGTTTCTGCATTGTTTGATTGTGAGGTTCTTCCAAGAGTCTTAATTCTTCCTGGTGTACTAGCATCAGATCTTGATGCAAGTGATTCACTTGATGTTCATGATAAGCATCTTCCATTTCACTTTCCAGTTTGTCTTTTGCATCTTTCATGTTTTTTGAACTGGTTCCCTTTGCTGTTTCACCATTTCATCCAAGGCCTTCCATCACTAAGAATATTCATACTCAAATGTGCCATGCTGGGCAAAACGAGGAGGAGGTTCTCTTTTAAAAAATATATATTTTATTGATTTTTTTACACAGAGGAACGGAGTGGGATAGAAAGTCAGAAACATCGATGAGAGAGAAACAACGATCAGCTGCCTCTTGCACACCCTGTACTAGGGATTTGCCCTCAACCAAGGTACATGCCCTTTATCGGAGTCGAACCCAGAACCTTTCCATCCAGAAGCCAACGCTCTATCCACTGAGCCAAACTGGTTAGGGCTGTTCTCACTCTTTGTCATGCACCACAGACACTTGATGTTCTAGGTGCTTCAAAATAGGGAGATCATTGATCATTCACTTCCCCTATCTCTCTTTAATCTCCACTGAAGAAACTGGGAGGTGGGAGTGTTTTGATAATATTGCCATTGTGTGTCATGGGGTTTGAGCAGATATTATTGGCAAGTGTAAGCAACTCTTTTTCCCTGTTTGATGTAAGTTTTCCTCATTGTACCTATTTTGAGATTTCCTTGAATCCTTCAGTAGCTCTTGAAGTAGTCAAAACTGTCATTTGGTCTATAGTTGTTGGTAACTTCAAAGTGCACTCACCTGACTGTCAAAACTGAACATTTGTTTTCTTTCAGCGATGTCATCTGAAGATGACCCGGCCTTTATGCCAAATATTGGAATACCAAATTTATTCTCTGAAATAATACTGGTAAGAAATAAAAGGTTTCACTTTGATATTATACACTTAATAGAAGTCTTGGGATTTGTGGAAGAGTGTGAGGAGAAGAGAGAATATAATTATAAACGGAACTAATCTGGAACAGTTATCAGAATAAAACAGTTTTTACCTAAAGATGTAAAGTGTATTATTCATTTGGGAAACTCCCACATTAGTTACATTGGCAGGTCAATGTCTTTGTACACATGAAAGCTGAAAACAATTTCTTACTGCTATGAATTCTTGAAAAGTAAATCTAGATAAACTAGGAATTCATTTAGTCTGTAGTGTAAATAATCATTTGAATTGTTTAAAATGTAGGGTGGGATTAAACTTTCACGCAAACATTTCTAAAATGTAGGGATTTGTACAAAACTATAAAATTAACCTGTACTCAATTTGGCATTATTTTATGACTTAAAAAACAACCAAACATTTTTATTGATTTCACAGAGTAAGGGAGAGGAGGAGAGAGCCAACAACATCAATGATGAGAGTGAATTATTCATTAGCTGCTTCCTGCATGGCTCCCACTGTGCACTGATTCTGCAACCGGGGTGTGTGGCATAACCAGGAAGGAACCATCACATACTTATTTATATGTCGAAGCTAAACCACTGAGCCATGCTGGCTAGGCAATTTGGCAGTCTTTTAATATTAAATCTCTTCCATTGACAAGAAATGTTTTGTAATAATTTCTTATCGATAATTTTAATAAATTAGGAGAGCTTTTTTTATACAACCTTCTTGGTTTAATGAGTATCACAAAATTCTTATGGAACAAGTGTGCATGTTTAATGAATTTATAACTGTCACTAAAGGACTTTCTATCTCCCGATATTAGCAGGGTATAGATTTTGAAGACTGCAGTTATCAATGGAATGACCATCGGGAAAACTTTATGCAAGAGGCATATCTTAATCATCGGACAAGCGAGCTTGCATGTCAGGTTATACCTATTGTGAAGAAGACACACAAAGGAATTACATGTCTTCAGTCTTTTCAGCAATCATTAAATTACACTGAACAAGAGAATATTAATACTGGGGAGGAGGCTTCTAAGTGGAATCCGTGTGTGAGAGTCTTCAGTCAAATATTCAATCTAAGTAGACTGAAAAATATGTATAATGAAGAAAAACCTATATGTAAAGATTTTGGTAAAACACCTCATTGGCCTTCAGGTTATGCTCTAAATCAGAGAAATTATACTGGAGAGACCCCTTACAAATGTAAAGCCTGTGGCAAAGCCTTTAATTGTCAGTCATCTCTTATTGTACATAAAGGAAGAGTTCATACTATTGCAAAATTTGACAGATTCAGGGAAAATGGAAAAGGCTATAGTCAGTCCTCAATACAAACACAACTTTATAAAAATCATATGGGAGAAAAGTCTTATAAATGTTCAGAATGTGACAAAGCCTTTAGCCAGCCCTATACCCTTATAATTCATCAGAGAATTCATAATAGAGAGAAGCCTCATGAAAGTAGAGAATGTGGCACAGCCCTTGGATGGTCCTTAGACCTTACTACACATCAGAGAGTTCATACTGGAGAGAAGCCTTTCAAATGTAGAGAATGTGGCAAAGCCTTTGGCAGATCCTCATACCTTATAAAGCATCAGAGAATCCATACTGGAGAGAAGCCTTACAAATGTAGAGAATGTGGCAAAGCCTTTGGCAGATCCTCATACCTTATAAAGCATCAGAGAGTTCATACTGGAGAGAAGCCTTTCAAATGTAGAGAATGTGGCAAAGCCTTTGGCAGATCCTCATACCTTATAAAGCATCAGAGAATCCATACTGGAGAGAAGCCTTACAAATGTAGAGAATGTGGCAAAGCCTTTACCACTTCCTCAAGTCTTAGATATCATCACAGAGTTCACACTGGAGAAAAGCCTTACAAATGTGGAGAATGTGGCAAAGCCTTCACCAGTTCCTCAAGTCTTACTTATCATCACAGAGTTCACACTGGAGAAAAGCCTTACAAATGTGGAGAATGTGGCAAAGCTTTTAAACGCTCGTCAGGCCTTATTGGGCATCAGCATGTTCATACTGGAGACAATCCTTGTAAATGCGGAGAATGTGGCAAAGTCTTTGGACACTCCTCAGACCTTATTATACATCAGAAATTTCATACTGGAGAGAAGCCTTTCAAATGTAGAGAATGTGGCAAAGCCTTTGGCAGGTCCTCATACCTTTTAAGGCATCAGAGAGTTCATACTGGAGAGAAGCCTTATAAATGTAGAGAATGTGGCAAAGTGTTCCGTGAGTCCACAAAGCTTAATCGACATCAGGTAGTTCATACTGGAGAGAAGCCTTACAAATGTAGAGAATGTGGCAAAGCTTTTACCAGGTCATCAAGTCTTAGTTATCATCACAGAGTTCACACTGGAGAAAAGCCTTACAAATGTGGAGAATGTGGCAAAGCCTTTGGACACTCCTCAGGCCTTATTATACATCAGAAATTTCATACTGGAGAGAAGCCTTTCAAATGTAGAGAATGTGGCAAAGCCTTTGGCAGGTCCTCATACCTTATAAAGCATCAGAGAGTTCATACTGGAGAGAAGCCTTTCAAATGTAGAGAATGTGGCAAAGCCTTTGGCAGATCCTCATACCTTATAAAGCATCAGAGAATCCATACTGGAGAGAAGCCTTACAAATGTAGAGAATGTGGCAAAGCCTTTACCACTTCCTCAAGTCTTAGATATCATCACAGAGTTCACACTGGAGAAAAGCCTTACAAATGTGGAGAATGTGGCAAAGCCTTCACCAGTTCCTCAAGTCTTACTTATCATCACAGAGTTCACACTGGAGAAAAGCCTTACAAATGTGGAGAATGTGGCAAAGCCTTTAAACGCTCGTCAGGCCTTATTGGGCATCAGCATGTTCATACTGGAGACAATCCTTGTAAATGCGGAGAATGTGGCAAAGTCTTTGGACACTCCTCAGACCTTATTATACATCAGAAATTTCATACTGGAGAGAAGCCTTTCAAATGTAGAGAATGTGGCAAAGCCTTTGGCAGGTCCTCATACCTTTTAAGGCATCAGAGAGTTCATACTGGAGAGAAGCCTTATAAATGTAGAGAATGTGGCAAAGTGTTCCGTGAGTCCACAAAGCTTACTCGACATCAGGTAGTTCATACTGGAGAGAAGCCTTACAAATGTAGAGAATGTGGCAAAACCTTTACCACTTCCTCAAGTCTTAGTTATCATCACAGAGTTCACACTGGAGAAAAGCCTTACAAATGTAGAGAATGTGGCAAAGCCTTCACCAGTTCCTCAAGTCTTAGATATCATCACAGAGTTCACACTGGAGAAAAGCCTTACAAATGTGGAGAATGTGGCAAAGCCTTTGGACACTCCTCAGGTCTTACTGGGCATCAGCGTGTTCACACTGGAGAGAAACCTTATAAATGCGGAGAATGTGGCAAAGCCTTTGGCAGATCCTCAGACCTTATAAGGCATCAGAGTGTTCATAATATAGACAAGCCCTATAAATGTACAGAATGACAACTTTGGCAATTCCTCAAAACTTATAAAGCATCAGGTAGTTCATACTGGAGAGAAGTCTTATAAATGTAGAGAATGTGGCAAAACCTTTCCCACGTCCTCTAGTCTTTGTTATCATCAGATTTCACACTGGATAGAAACTGTATAAATGTAGAGAATGTGGCAAAGTGTTCATGTGTTCATAAAGCTTAATTGACATCAGATAGTTCATACTGGAGAGAAGCCTTATAAATGTAGAGAATGTGGCAAAGCCTCTGGCATCTCCTCAGACCTTACAAAGCTTCAGAGAGTTCATACTGGAGAGATGCCTATAAATGTAGAGACTGTGACAAAGTTTCCTGTGAGTCTACAAAGCTTCATTGACATCAGATCCTTAGAAATGTAGAGAATGTGGCAAAGCCTTTGGCAGATTCTCAAACCTTGCTTATTATCAGAGATTTCAAACATTAACAAGCATCGGAAAGTTCATACTGGATAGAAGCCTTATAAGTGTATATAATGTGGTAAATTCTTCGGTGACTCCCCAAACCTTACTAAGCATCAGAGAATTCATACTGCAGAGAAGTTTTACAGATGTTTGGTGTTGTAAGGTCTTGACCAGCAGTGAGAACTTATTTAATATCACAGAATTCATAATAGAAAGAAGCCTTATTAATGTGAAAAATGTAAACAAGCTTTCAAAAGCCATTCACATATGATTTTACCTTAGAGACCAAAAGGGAGAGAGCATACAAATGTAGAGAATGGGATGGAGCCTTTACCACAGATCTTAATTTACTGAACATCAGAGATTTTATAGTGGAGTGAAGCCTTACACTGTAGAAAATGTGAGAAAGCCATTAGCCTGTGACCAAATTTACTGAACATTTTATGATTCACTCTAAAGAGAAAGAACAAAAATGAACGTATCATGCCAAGATTTAACCATGCTTTATTATTGAGAATAATAAAATAAAATCTTAAGAAATCTGAGGCATCTGTCAAAGTGTATATCATCTTTTATATGTCATACAGCCTCTGAAAATTATTACTGGATCAAAACTCGAGAGATATAAAAAATGTAACAATGCTTACTCAGTATACAAACCTCACCCAACATCAAAATTCATACTGGGGAGAAACAATGCAAATGTAAACCATGTCCTAAAGTCCTCAATCAGCATCCGTGGCGTATTTCTCACATTGTAGTTTACAGGAGACCCTTAAAGCTAAAGAATGTGGGAAATCCTAAAGTTGGACCTACAGCCCCCAGTTTTATCAGGGATTCTAATTGGGTAGAAATTCTACATTTATGATGTAGGAGATAGGACTTTTGTTCAAAATATATAGTTTATAAAACTCTTATTAAAGAATGCCTTAAAGTAACTGTAAATATGTAAAAACTTCAAATATGTAATTGATTATGAATTTTAAAGTATCCCTGAGTTCACACTAGATACGTAGCCAAAATGCCTTTCACGTATTGCTCTACATCAGAATGTTTATTACACAGTATATGCCAAACATTAAATGTAGTTAGGTGATATTTCTATATATGAATATATCAAAAGAAGGGAGCTTTCCATATGTACAATTACTTAGAGTGTTATCTCATATTGAAATTATTTGCAGCATTTTGAATCAGAAATATTAATATGATTCTAGTTCCATATCTTTGAAATACATTTTTTTTATGGAGAAAAAGGGAGAGGGAAAGAGAAACATTGAACAGTGATAAACATCAATCAGCTGTCTCCTGAACACCCTCTACTGGGAATACAGGGAATGAGCCCACAACCAAGGTATATGCCCTTGAATAGAATAGAACCTGGGACCCTTTTTTAAAAAATATATATTTTATAGATTTTTTACAGAGAGGAAGGGAGAGGGATAGAAAGCCAGAAACATTGATGAGAGAGAAACATTGATCAGCTCTAGTTGCTCTAATGTTGCTTTCTTTTCTGTGCCAGTGTGTTCAGCTGAAAACGTTACTGTCTCCTACAGAGACTTGTGATCAGGATGTTATTTTCCATATGTGAACATAAGCAACAGTAAAATAAGCTTTCAAATGTTTGCTAGCATCATTTAAACAAAAAATAATTTTAAACTTGAGATATTCAAGTTGATAATCATTCTGCTTCCTCTGGAAATTTTGAATATTGTGCTTATGGAGTTTGAGTCAACCAGATTGTATCTTTATGTTCCGCAGATCTTTCTAAAAGCTTATTTCAAGACAGAGCCTCCTGGTTTTCTCAGAAATTGTATGAGTTTTGAAAACAAAGTATTTTCATTTTATTATGTTAACGATTTATCATTTTATATATTTTGTAATTTAAGAAATATTTTTTATTGAATGCAGAAAGGAAGGGCAAGGGAGATAGAGATAGAAACAAAAACAACAACACACACAAACACAAAAGAAAAACAAAAAAATGAAGTCCCCTAGAATTACCTCACACTCACGTCTACTTTCTAGAAAGGAATGCCCTGCTGGTTGTTTATAGATGAAATGTTTTTCAAAGAAACATACTTCATATTAGATGTTCACTAACACATATTATGGTAAAACTTATTGTGAATTCAGTGGGTGATGTGATAATCGCATATTTGATCGATGGTTTTACTTCTTTTTAGGCTTACGTAACAGAGGATATACCACCATACAAAATGATGCAGAATTAATTATTTCTTCGTTGTTGTTTATGTTTGACTCCTGAATGTGCCCCAATCTATGCTTGAACCCGCAAACCTGGCACATTGTGATGATGCTTCAATCAGCAATTTTGTCCTTGGTGAGGACAAAATTAAGTAATCTTGTTGTTGTGAATCGTCACCCGAGGCCATTTTTCCATTGCTTTTTAGAAAGAGTGAAAGGAAGGGGGTTAGACACACAGAAACATCAGTTTGAGAGACACATTGTTAGGCTCCTGCATTGGCCGGGGATCCAGCCTGCAAGGCAGGAATCAGAATCAAAGCCAGGACTCTCAGTCCAAAAGACAATGCTGTATCCACTGAGTGACACCAGCAAGGGCCAGAATTGATTGTTGAGCTAAAAAATAGCTCCCAAAGTACTCTTCAGTATATATATTTCACAGGTTTGTTATCCATATTTGACAAATCATTCAGAAATAGAAAACATAAAATAGAGGATTCGGGGAGAAACGAAGCAGATTATAATCATTATATAAGAAGCAATCTTTCTGGCCCAGCCTGTGTTGCTTACTGGATGAGCATTGACCTATGAACCGGTAAGTCAGGTTAGATTCCTAGCCTGGGCACATGCCCGGATTTCTCCTTCAATCCTCAACAAGGGCATGCAGGAATCAGTGGAACATTGATACAATCTTACCATTACTAGTGGCCCGGTGCAGGAAATTTGTGCATGTGAGGGTGGTTGTCCCTCAGCCAAGCTTGCACCCTCTCCAATCTGGTACCCCTCGAGGGATATCTGACTGCCCATTTAGTCCCAATCACACCTAAATGGGCAGTTGGACATCCCTCTCACACTCCAGGACTGCTGGCTCCTAACTGTTCAACTGCCTGCCTGATTGACCCTGACCTCTTCTGTCTGCCAGTCTGATCACTTCCTAACCACTTTCCTGCCAGCCTTATCTATGCTAAACTGCTTTCCTGCTGGCATGATCCCCACCCCCATTACCCTCCACTGCAGGCCTGGTCACCCGTAACTGCACTCCCTTGCCAGCCTGGTTGCCCCCAACTATTTTTCCCAGCAGGTCTGGTTCCCTTCCAACTGCCTTCCCCTGCTATCCTGATTGCCTACAACTACCCTCCACTGCTGGCCATCTTGTTGTAACAATCTTTGACTACATGGGTGCATCCATCTTGTGTGTTGGAGTGTGATGGTCCATTTGCATATCTCTGGTCATATATGATTTGAGGTAACAATATATTAGAAGGATTTGAAGTTGCATTATATTAGATATGACTAAAATATATCACGATGTAAGGACATTTATCTCAAAGGCCTATCTAACCCTGTCCCATTGGCTCCTTTGTTTGAAGCGTAGTGCTCTCCACCAAAAGGTTATAGGCTTGTTTCTGGGTCCTGCAAATACCCAGATTGGCCGTGTGAGTCCAGTGTTTTTCAGGGCGCTTTCAGGAGGCAACGAATGGATGTTTGTCTTACACATGGATGTTTCTCTCCTTCTCTGCCTTCCTCTCTAAATTCACTATTTAAAAAAACTTTAAAAATATTTCCAAGCAAGGTATTGTCCATCACCCTGAGTCCCCAGACAGCTGCCCTGTCAGCTGGAGGTACCTGTGTGCATGAGCCTAAGTGAAAGCAGCAGAGGAGGGCTCAGCCACCCGGAATTACATGCAAGATGAGTTTTGGTTGATTTAAGCCACTAAACAGTGGGATGTTTCCTTCCACAACAAAGACTAGTTGGAAGAGAAAAGAGTTTCGTGCCCTGTAATAAAAACCTAACGCATGTGACATGGCTGTGGGACTGGCTGGTGCACAGAGGCTGGAAGGAGACTGTTGGTGGACTCTGCAAGCGAGGAAACTAGGATTGAAGTCTGGAAGAACTAGAAATCATGTGTATTTTATGTTTTCTGTTTTTTGTTGTTTTAGAAAATAATGTTTTGATGTGAAAAACTTGATAAATGTTTTGCCAATAGGACATGAAGCAGAAGAACCACTTGAGCAACCTGTAGACTCATAAGAAATATTGAATATTATATGAAGAGAATCAGTTTTGGGTGGTTTATATAAAAGAATAGTGGCCCGGTGCACGAAATTTGTGCACAGGAGCAGGTGTTCCTCAGCCCAAACTGTAAAGTCTCCAATCTGGGAACCCTCGAAGTATGTCCAACTCCCAGTTTATAGGGATTGGGCCTAAAACAGCAGTGGGACATCCCTTTCACAATTTGGAACTGCTGGCTCCATCTGCTCTCTTGCCTCCCTGCCTTCCTGATTGCCCCTTATCATTCTGCCTACCAGCCTGCTCACCCACAACTGCCCCTGCATCCAGCCTGCTCACACACAAATTCTCCCCTGGAACCTGATCACCCCCAACTGCCCCCCCTGCCAGCCTGCTCACACCCAAATGCTCCCCCTGCTGGCCTGCTTTACCTCACCTCATCTGTTCACTGACCTACTCATCCCCAACTGCCCTCTACTTGCCTGCTCACTCCAAATTGCCTCCAATGTCCTGATAACCTCCAACTGACTCCCACTGATGGCCAGCTCTTCCCTAACTGGCCTCCCTGCTGGTCTGCTTTGCCACTTCGGCCCCGCCCTCTAGTCTCATCACCCACAACTGCTGTCCCATTCTGGCCTCATCAACCCCTGCTGACCAAAGTTCCCAGCCCCTCCTTTTTCTCTTTCCTTTTTCTTTCTTTTTTTTTTTTTTTTCAGCACCTCCTGGAGTGGAAGCTGGGAATAGCTGGAAGCAAGTATCTGGGATTCACTTATCTTCTATAATTGAAACTTTGTAGCCTTGAGTGAAGCCATGGCAGGCCTGGGCGGGCAGGAATTTTGGCTTCCTCCATTGCCGAGGGCAATCCAAGCCACCTGCTCCTGTGCACAAATTTGGTGCACCGGGCCACTTTTATATAAACCACCCAAAACTGATTCTCTTTATACAATATTCAAAACACAAATTCTCCCCTGGAACCTGATCACCCCTAAATGCCCCCCATGCCAGCCTCCTCTAGCTAGGTGGCCATTGCCATTTTTCTTGGTATTTATTTACCTCCTACAATTGAAATTTTTTAGTCTTGAGCAGAGGCCAAGGCCAACAGGAAGGAGCTGTCTAGGAAATTATTTATATTCTATAATTGAAACGTTATATCCTTGAGCGGAGGCTAGGGCTGGGCAGAACAGGAAGGAAGCTTGGCTTCTTCCATCACTGGGGCAACCCAACCCTCCTGTGTGCTGGCTCCAGTTCTGTGGCCACTGCTATCTTGGTTGGGTTAATTTGCATACTTGCTCCTGATTGCATTGTGAGCATGCCTTCTAGGTGTAGCAGAAGTATGGTCATTTTTCATGTTTCTCTTTTATTAGTGTAGATAATGACAGCAGCTCAGCTCATTTTTGTAGGAGTTTGTGCAAGCTTTACGGAGGAAAGACTCAGAGTTTGCCCTAACTGGTTTAGCTCAGTGGCTAGAGTGTCAGACTGTGGAATGATGGATCATAGGTTTGATTCTGGTCAAGGGCATGTACCTTGGTTGTGGGCACATCTCTAGTAGGGAGGGCGCAAGAGGCAGCTGAATTGATGCTTCTCTCTCATCGATGTTTCCAACTTTCTATTCCTCTGTCTACCTTCCTCTCTGTAAAAAATCAATAAAACTATTTTTTAAAAACAACTCACAGTGTGGTGTCTATGCAGGAGCTCATTGTTCCTGACTCTCTGCTGTGACCCAGGACACGAAGTCTGAACTTTTCCTCATTTGCAAGTCCTTCTGACTGTGAGCGTAAGGTGAGCTGATTAACAGGCTGTGCTGACTTCTTTCAAGGCACATTCTCTGACTCCTCAACCTGAGTAGACAACGCAGACCCTCATCAGGACCAGGACCAAATGGCTGCTTCTCAGGTAAAAGGTGTGTCTTCAGTCACAGGTTATGTTTGCTTTTCCTCTAACATCTGGTGATTTATTCCCCTGCTTCTGATATTCATGTCTTTGCAGGTTGTTATTCATTCCTTATTTCATTACTTTTTTCATCTTAGTCTATGTCAGCAGTTTGTATATTTCTAGTTTGTATTTTTTCCCTCTTTTTAAAATATATTTTTATTGATTTCAGATTGGGGAAGGAAAGACAAAACCATCAATAAAGTGAGAGAATCATTGATCATCAGCTCCCTGCACACACCAACACACACACACACACACATACACCCCCACTGGGGATTGATTCTGAAACCTGAAGTTTGCCCTGACCACGAATCGAGCCCTGCCCTCCTGTTTTGTAAGTCAGCCCTCCACATTTCAGCCTCACTGGCCAGAGTAAAATTCCGTCCTTTGCCTCAGAGCCTTCTCTGCATTCATTTTATTCAGCTTCCCCAGGTCAGGAAACAAACCCACCTTAAATAAATGACTTTCAGCTACTCAGAATTTCCGTTTTTTGACAGATCCACCTGGGAAGGCAGCACCTCTAACAACCCCATTTGGATGGGTTCAGATGATGGGTATCAATGAAGAAGGCAAATGCATGTTTTATGTTCCAAGTGGCTGCAATGTCAGCTCTAGATCAGGAGTAAGAAGATGCACATTTTACTGCTCAGAAAAGCTTAGAAAATTCTGAATGAAAGAGTAAATAAAATAGACTTGCTCACTAGATTAATATGAAAGACTTGGTATTTAAATGAACATGCCCTTGACCGGAATCGAACGTGGGACCTCTCAGTCCGCAGGCCGATGCTCTATCCACTGAGCCAAACCGGTTTCGGCTCAACCTTATTTTTTAATAGCATGGTACACATGAACTAATTACTGAAATTCAGTGGTCCACCAACATAAGTATTTTGCCAATCTTCCAAAAACCAAATCTGATTTTGATCCATGCACGCCACACAGCTATTACTGTGTTGGCCATTGTCACTTTTTTCATTCAACATTCTATGGCAGTGGTTCTCAACCTGTGGGTCGCGACCCCTTTGGGGTTCAAATTACCTTTCACAGGTGTTACCTAAAACATCTTGCATATCATCTATTTACATTGTGATTTATAACAATAGCAAAATTACAGTTATGAAGTAGCAACAAAAATTTTATGGTTGAGGGTCACCATAACCCGAGGAACTGTATTGAAGGGTTGCGGCATTAGGATGCTGAGAATCACTGATCTATGGGTAATATATTCTATGCTATTTATTAAAGAGTCACTGTTGCTTATTCTAAAAATTCTTATAGCACACCAGTTTGTCCATGTGACACTCCAGTTGATAACCTCCGCAGTAAATATAAAATTTTGTGGCAGGCAGGGAAAGGTCAGGGTAGGGGACAGATATATGTAATATTTGAAACAGAGAATCTAAATGAAAAAACCTATGGGCTTAAACTGGTTTGGCTCAGTGGATAGAGCATCAGCCTGCAGACTGAAGGGTCCCAGGTTCTATTCTGGTCAAAGCGTGTACCTTGGTTGTGGGCACATCCTCGGTAGGGGGTGTGCAGGAGGCAGCTGATCGATGTTTCTCATCGATGTTTCTGACTCTCTATCCCTTTCCCTTTCTCTCTGTAAAAAATCAGTAAAATAGCCGAGACTGGTTTGGCTCAGTGGATAGAGCGTTGGACTGTGGACCGAAGGGTCCCAGGTTCGATTCCGGCAAGGGCATGTACCGTGGCTGCGGGCACATCCCCAGTAGGGGGCGTGCAAGAGGCGGCTGATCGATGTCTCTCTCTCATCGATGTTTCTGACTTTCTGTCCCTCTCCCTTCCGCTCTGTAAAAAATCAATAAAATATATATTTTTTAAAATCAATAAAATATATTTTTTAAATTTAAAAATTATGTAAAATCTGTCTTTTTCTAATGATTCATTTAAAACCACTTTTTCCTTATTGGTTAATTTGGGACATCTATCCATCAATGTCAATCTGAAGTTAAAGTCTGCCTCTAGGATGGAATTAATTTGACAATGCCAATAGCTATATACCTATCAATGGTTACGTACAATATGAATGGTGTTACTGCACCCTACCCACTTTGGCTCAGTGGATAGAATGTCTTCCTGTGACTTGAGGTTCCCAAGTTCGATTCTGGTCAAGGGCCCATGCCCAGGTTATGGGCTCGAAACCCCCCAATGGGGTATGTACAGGAGGTAGCCAATCAATGATTCTTTCTCATCATTGATGTTTCTATCTCTCTCCCTCTCTGAAATTAATAAAAATGTATTTTAAGAAATGAATGATTTTACTGCTTCTACCAGAAGACGCAAGGTAGTAAATGGACAGGAGAACAAGACCCTTGATATATGCTGTTTACATGAGGTAAAGGCTGTTTCTCCTATCAGTGTGTCCCCCCCCCCCCATAGTTCCTGAGAATTTGTGCACATTAATACATCACTTCATATGTAGTCTCTTTTTCTGGTTTGTATAGAGGTGCCAGGACATCCAGATTGGGCAGCTAAGCGATCCTTATTGACCAACCAGGCTGATAGTCCAGAGCCTATTTACAGTTTCTTGTTCATGTGTGGATTCACACCCCTTCTCACAGTGATCACCTCACCAAAGCCTATGGCAGAGTTCCATGTTACTGCCTCATGCAGAGAGAGACTTGTGGTAAGAATATTAATTTCTTTATGTGAACCTAAGCAAACAGCAAAATTAGTTTCAAATGTTTAGGAGCATCATTTAAAACACAAAATAATTTTAAACTTGAAAAATACAAGTTAATATTCTGTTTGCTGTGGGAATTCTGAATATTGTGCTGGTGGAGTTTGCATCAACCAAATCGCATCTGTATGTTCCGCAGACATTTCTAAAAGCTTATTTCTAATAGGGGGCCTCCTGGTTTACTCAGGAATAATATGAGTTTTGAAAATTTAAAGTATTTTCATTTTATTATGTTAACATTTTATTATTTTTATATATTTTGCCATTTTCAAAAAATATTTTTTATTGAATCCAGAGAGGAAAGGAGAGCGAGAGATAGAAACATCAAACAAACACACACACACACACACACGAGGAAAAAAAAAAACAAAGCTCCCAGAACTCAGCTTATTCTCATTCTTGTCTACTCACTACGACGAGAATGTGCCGCTGTTTGTTCATAAGTGAAATTTTTTTCAATGAAACATTCTTCATTAGAGGTTCACCAATACTTATTGTGGTAAAAGTTATTGTGGATTTCGTGGGTGATGTAATTATTGGATATTTGATCAATGGTTCGTGGGTGATGTAATTATTGGATATTTGATCAATGGCTTTACTTCTTTTTTTTTCTTTTTTTTTCTTTATTGTTCAGTTTATTAATTACATTGTTTCCCCTTTTTTATCCCCCTATATCTCCCCTCCACCCTGTATCTATCCCACCCTCCTCCCTCACCTCCCCCTCCCCAATGTCCTCTCCCATTGTTGCAAGATTTTTGTCCAATTTCTTGCTGTACTTCCCACAACCCTTTTCTCCCCAAGAATTGTCAGTCCATTCCCTCTCTATGTCCATGTTTCTGTTATATTCACCAGTTCATCTTGTTCATCAGCCTATCAATTCACTTGATTTTTATGTTCATTTGTTGATAGATGTGTATTTGTTGTTCATAATTTATATTTTTACCTTTTTCTTCTTCCTCTTCTTAAAGAATATCTTTCAGCATTTCATATAATACTGGTTTGGTGGTGATGAACTCCTTTAGCTTTTTTTTTTTTTTTAATATATTTTATTGATTTTTTTACAGAGCGGAAGGGATAGGAATAGAAAGTCAGAAACATCGATGAGAGAGAGACATCGATCAGCTGCCTCTTGCACGCCCCCTACTGGGGATGTGCCCGCAGCAACGGTACATGCCCTTGCCGGAATCGAACCCGGGACCCTTCAGTCCGCAGTCCGACGCTCTATCCACTGAGCCAAACCGGTCTTGGCATCCTTTAGCTTTTTCTTACCTGCGAACCACTTTATCTGATCCTCAATTCTGAATAATAGCTTTGCTGGATAGAGTAATCTTGGTTGTAGATTCTTGCTATTCATTATTTTGAATATTTCTTGCCACTCGCGTCTGGCCTGCATCATTTCTGCTGAGAAATCCGCTGACAATCGTATGGGTGCTCCCCTGTAGGTAACCAACTGTTTTTCTCTTGCTGCTTTTAATATTTGCTCTTTATCTTTTGCTCTTGGCATTTTAATTATGATATGTCTTGGTGTGGTCCTCTTTAGATTCCTATATTTTGGGGTTCTGTGTACTTCTTGGGCTTTTAAGTCAGTTTCTTTCACCAGGTGGGGGAAGTTTTCAGTCACTATTTCTTCAAGTAGGTTTTCATTAACTTGCTCTCTCTCTCTTTCTGGCACCCCAATAATTCGGATGTTGGCATGCTTGAGGTTGTCCCAGAGGCCCTTTACGCTATCTTCAATTATCTGAATTCTTTTTGTTTCTTGCTTTTCCAGCTGAGTGGATTTTGCTTCTTTGTATTTCAAATCTTTGATTTGGTTCTTGTGGCCCTCTGGACTGCTTTTAGGACTTTGTGTAATATTTTTTATTTCAGTCTGTGTATGCTTGATTTCTAGTTGGTCCTTTTTTTTATCTGTGAGGGTCTGGTTCGTATCCTCAGAGGTCTTGTTCATTTCCCTGAGGGTCTCATTCATTTACTTGAGGTTCTCATTCATTTCCTTGTAAGTCTCATTCATTTCCTGGTTGGTCTTGTTTATTTCCTGGTAATTCTCATTAAGTTGATCGGCCTTTTGTAGGAGCCTCTTGAAAAGCCTTATAACCGTGGTTTTGAACTCTATGTCTTGTCGTCTTTTCTCCTCCATTTCTTTCACACCTGATTTCTTTCCATATCTCTGCATGGTGGCTGCTTTATGTGGTAGATATCCTCAAAGGGACAGTGGCTCAGCCTCCCCAGTTACCTGAGGTGGGTACTCTTACTGCAATCCTTTATGGGCTGTATTCAGTATTTTTTTTAAAATATATTTTTATTGATTTTTTACAGAGCAGAAGGGAGAGGGATAGAAAGTCAGAAACATCAATGAGAGAGAACATCTATCAGTTGCCTCTTGCACACCCCCGACTGGGGATGTGCCCGCATCCAAGGTACATGCCCTTGACCGGAATCGAACCCGGGACCCTTCAGTCCGCAGTCTGACGCTCTATCCACTGAGCCAAACCGGTCTTGGCTGTATTCAGTATTTTTTAATTTAAACCCAGCTTGTTGTTGTTAGCCCTAGGAGGGTTTGACCTCCAGGCCAATTGGCTGTGAAGGGAGACTGTGTTCAGGTTGGATGGGTGGAGTCTCTGGGCTGTGCGGCAGCGGCGGCGGCAGCTGGGTCCTATGCGGTGCTCGCGCGCGCGGGTCTGTGTTGGGTGGGGATGGCTGCAGACACCTCCAAGAGAAAGCCGCTAGTCTCTTCCCCTTGCCAGACAACTCCGCCTTTCCCCAAATGTGCCTGCACACCAAAAGTCTAGCCCAGGGCTGTAAAATAGATGGTTTCCGGAACCAGGAGACAAGTTTCCAGGGGGCAAGTCGCGGGTTTGCGCGACCCTTGCGACTAGGAGCCTCTGCCACGCCCCGCTTCCTGGGTGCGTCCCCCGGATCTCGAACCTCGCCTGGCACTGGGGAGTCCGTGTAGTGGGACGTCTCCGCCCTCCCCGTAGGAGAAATCCGGCCGGGGGTGCTGCTCCAGCCCCAGCCCATGCGCGCGACCGGGGCGGCTCCTAACCTATTTCCGTCTGAAAGGCTGCTCTCCCGCCTCCCCTGAGTCTCAGCGTCCCACCTTTACTCTTATTAGTGGAGCCAGCTTTCTGGCGATTCTGGGTGCTGTCTGTTCTGCTGTTATGTTGTAGTTCTTAAATCGTTGCGTGGGGCAGAACAATAGGTGTTTACCTATGCTGCCATCTTGGTGCTCCTGGCTTTTCTTCTTTATAGGGTTACATAATAGAGAATATACCACCATACAAAATGTTGCAGAATTAATTATTCCTTTGTTGTTTACTTTTGACTCCGGATTGTGCCCCAGTCTGAGCACCAACCCGCAATCCTGGCACATTGGGATGACTTTCCAAACAACAAAGTTACTCCTTGGCCAGGACAAAATGAATGAACCTTTTTGTCATTGTGAATGCTCATCTGAGGCTATTTCCCTGTTGATTTTTAGAGAGAGTGAAAGGAAGAGGGGTTGACATACAGAAACATCAGTGTGAGAGAGACACTTTGATTGGTAGACTCCTGCATTGGCCAGGGATCCAGACTGCAAGGTAGGAACCAGAATCAAAGCCAGGACTCTCAATCCATAAGACAATGCTGTATCCACTGAGTGACACCAGCGAGGCCCAGAATAAATGATTGCTGATTTTAAAATATGTCCCAATGTTCTCTTTAGTGTATATATTTCACGGGTTTGTTATCCATATTTGACAAATCATTCAGAAATAGAAAAGAAAAAAAATAGAGGATTTGGGGGGGACAACAAAATAGGTTAGAATCTACACCAATAAAAGAGAAAAATGCTAATTGACCTTACCTCCCCTATGCTCATAGCCAATCAGAAGTTATATGCAAATAAACCCAGCAAAGATGGCAGGTAAATTTGCATGCGCCGTCAGCAGGGTCCAAACCACCTGTCCAGTTCCAAGCTGCCATCGCTATGGCGGCTTGGACCTGGGCTGGCACTGGGGGCAGCGCCCGACGCTGCTGGCCGGATCCAAACTGCCGGAACCCAGGTAGCCCCTGCCAAGTTTCTCAACAGAGCGAGAAAGCTGATGGCTGAGAGGGCATCATGATTGTGGCTTGGACCCGAGCAGGCAGCGGGGTGCCTTGGACCCAGGCAGGTGGCACAATCACAACTTGCATCCGCTAGTGGTGTCAGGGTCCAAGCCATGTGGACCCAAGTAGCCCTTGCCAAGGCCTGCCCATGGGGTTGAGCAGAGCGGCTTAGAGGGCACTGCGATTGTGGCTTGGATCTGCCCCGTGAGGTTCAGCAGAGGTAGAAAGCTGACAACTTAGAGGGCATTGCTCCCTTTGTAGCCCCAGCTTCCTCATCCCAGCTGTGGAAACTGACAACAGGTAAAAGGAAGTCCCACCCTCACAGAATCAACCATTGGTTACACAGCTCAAAAGCCTGAAAGTCAAGAGTCTCATTCACCTGTATCTCAGACCATGGCAGTAGAGAGGTGGGACTATATACAAAGAAAAACTGTTGATACAACATAGCTCTGTAGCAGAAAGATGCCGATGTTATCAACAGAAAATGTCCAAAGAGCAACGTAGTCTGATCTTGAAAGAAGGCAACAACGCCTGTGACAGAATGTCGCTCTGAAGCCAAAAAACACCAGTATCATCGACAGAAAATGTCTAAAGACCAACATGCCTTTGAAATTGAAAGAAGGTGGTGGAGAAGACATAATATGTCTAGGGAACAGTCATCAACAAGTACTAGCCATACTGGCAGGAATTGCCTCCTCAGCAAAAATGGAGTGCGTGGGATGCAATTCTAGAATATAGTTGTGGTGGAATGACTGTTAGATATGAATTTTGCCTATCACTAAATTTCTCTGATGAAAAACCATCTGATGGGAAATTTACTTGATGTTGTAGCAAAGGGAAAGTCTGTACAAATAATATACATTTTCCAGATAACCTGGCATATTTAAAAAGATAATGACAATGAAGATTATGACAGTAAAAATTTCATGGAAAATATTTGATTCATAAGTAGTTCTTTTCCTTTTCCTCCCATGGGTGCAAATATTGCATTGCCATCAGGATATGGGCCATATTATTTTAGAATACACAGACAAGTGTATTACCCGAACTAGAACTTTACATCTTTCAAATGGTGTTTCACGGAAGTTTACTCAACTTTCTATTTTGGATATGGCTGAAGCTACAAGTAAAAGATTAGCAATGCCAGAAAACCAGAGCTTCTCAGAAAGACTCATGATCACCATCAACAACTTAATGCATGAAATACATGAATTAACAAAATCGTACAAGATGTTCCATGAAATAGAAAAGGAAGCCCAATCTGAAGCATCAGCAAAAGGTATAACTCCCAAAGAAGTAACTATGGTAATTAAATATGATCAAATCAGTGAACCAGGTAAATATAATTTTCCCCATGTAACCATGTTGCTGTCATATTCAGAAGTGAAGATGGAGAACCTCCTTTTGAAAGGAACTTGCTCATTCATTGTAAACCAGATCCCAATAATCCAGATGCCACTAAAATGAAACAAATCAGAATCCTGTTTCCTACATAGATACAATTATATATCCTATTCTTTTTCCACATGGCAAAAAGGCTGGGGAACAGATATTGCATTAAGACTCAGAGACAATAGTGTAATCGACAATAATACAAGTCGAATTGTAAGGATGCCAGACACACAAATGTAGTATTATGGATTTCATCTCTCTGTGAGGGACATGTTCAATCCTATTTTAAATGCAGGAAAATTAACAGTAT
This sequence comes from Antrozous pallidus, assembly GCA_027563665.1. Taxonomy (NCBI): domain Eukaryota; kingdom Metazoa; phylum Chordata; class Mammalia; order Chiroptera; family Vespertilionidae; genus Antrozous; species Antrozous pallidus. The sequence continues at coordinate 5,830,749 of CM050525.1, read as the reverse complement.
TGTGGATTCATATTAAAAAATGGAGGTCAATTGTATAAATTTCATTAAAGCAAACCAACCTAAGTTGAGAGTTAAAAAATATAATGGTTTGATGGATTATCTCAAATCTCGATCTGAAAATGACAGTATTCTGGTTGGTAAAAAGATAATACTTCCATCATCTTTTGAGGGTAGTCCCAGAAATATGCAGCAGCAAAATCGGGATGCTATGGCAATTGTAACGAAGTCTAGATAATGAACTTGAAATGATGATTGTTAAGGACTGAAGAGTGTCCCCTCAAACCGGATATTTCCAAGGCTTAACCTCCAATATGTCTATATTTGGAGATAGGGTGCTAATAGAGGACATTAAGGTTTTAAGGAGTCACAAGATTGGGGTCCTAATCTGATAGAAGTTGGGTCCTTATAAAACAGTGGTTCTCAACCTTCCTAATTCCATGACCCTTTAATACAGTTCCTCTTGTGGTGACCCCCAACCATAAAATTATTTTCATTGCTACTTTATAACTGTTATTTTGCTACTGTTATGAATTATAATGTAAATATCTGATATGCAGGATGTCTCAGGCGACCCCTGTGAAAGGGTCGTTCAACCTCCAAAGACGTTGCAACCCACAGGTTTGAACTTCCGTTATAAAAGGAAATCAGATAACCTGTTTGTATGTATTCTCGAAGTTTTATTTAAATAATATTATCAAGAAAAGATAGTTCAATGTCTTTTTCTGAGTTAAGTTGCCAATACTTAATGTTTGACTACAGGGCCGGTGCATAAAAGCTGTGCATGCATGGGTAGGGGATCAAGGCCTGGTCAGCTATCAAGGCCAATTGGGTTCCCTGCCTCCACCTTCCCTTGCTCCCTCAGTGCTTGGGAGCTAGGTGGCGGCCCTGCCCCATGACTGACAGGTGGATCTGCCCCTCACTGCACCATCCTGCTGAGGTCCCGCTCTCATGATGGGCCTCCATTGCCCCCCACTGCCAGAGCCGCTTTGCTGAAGCCCACCATGTTGTGCACCACCTCCTAGTGGTTAGTGGACATCATAGTGAGCAAGTGAATTCCCAGTTTCCTGGTCAAACTAACAAGGGGATACTTTGCATATTAGCCTTTTATATATATAGCCTAGAGGCCTGATGCAAAAACTTGATGCAAGGGGCTCTGCCTTCACAGCTCCAGGTGTCAAAACCTTTTTAAAAATATATATATTTTATTGATTGTTTTTTTTTTACAGAGAGGAAGGGAGAGAGATAGAAAGTTAGAAACATCAATGCAAGAGAAACATTGATCAGCCTCCTGCACTCCCCCCACCAGGGATGTGCCCGCAACCAAGGTACATGTCCTTGACAGGAATCAAACCTGGGATCCTTCAGTCCACAGGCCAACGCTCTATTTACTGAGCCAAACCAGCTTCAGCACATATGGAAATCTTTCTGAGTGGTTTCATATTATATTTGAAGCTAAATGTGTGAGTCACTGACTTCCAAACTTCACCACTGGGAATAGAGAGGAATGCTGATGAGCAGACATCACTGCCAGTGGGTTTTTCATTCCATTATTAGTTTTAAGGAGGAAATCCACAGGAATGTCAGAAAGTTGGAGATCAGTTTTAACACATCATTTCTGGGGGTTGCATTTGCCCCTGTGGATTGTATCCTCTGCCACAGAGAAGGTCCTGTTTGATGCATGTGAGGCTTCCACAGGGTTTATGTCGGAGCGTTCTCCTCAGTTCCATTGGTGTTTGTATCGTGTTAATCCAGGATCACAGCCACTTGGTTACTCTTGCTTTGTGCAATGCTTCTTAGTGTAAAAAAGTGAATATCCCATTTTCCTATATTTGAAATATTTTGCTTCTCCCGAATCACTTTTGCTTAAATAACAGCCAGAATTCCCTTGGAATTTCCATAGGTAATCCATTTATTGTGTAGACACTTGGACATATTAAGGAATGTCTTTCAGTTTATTTGTATCTATTTTCTTTAGCATTGTTGTATCTTTTTCAGTGTATAAGTCTTTCACGTCTTTGTAGAATGGATTGTGTTTATGTGTTTATCTGTTTATTATATGAGGTGTGTTATCTGACTTCGGGTGGCAATACTAAGATGTGATATTTTATTGGCCCAAAACAATTAAATATTTATATAGGTTAAATATAATCTTCTGGTCTGGATTACTCTAAATTATAGGTTTCTAAACAGGTCATATCCTTAAAATAAATAAAGATTTATATCTCTGAAATGAATACCTATATTCATGGAGATACTGGAAAGTAATAAAAATAAAAATGGTGATGGGTCTAAGTAAAATGATAATAGTTATTATTCTTATAACTGTATTTTAAATATTATTGAATTTCAATTGTTTTGTTTCCCAAATATAAGGAAAAGTAACAGGAGATGTACTACATTAATATCAATGTCCCATTAACTAGGCTGTAGGGACTACTAAAGTCAAAATATTCATTTAAAAATGCATTCCCAGAACAGAAAGACTTCAAAGACCACAACTTATAACTAGAAAAATTTTGTCCCTTGAAAAATAAATAAATCTGTTTCGCACTGTGATGGATGGTGCCTAACCATGAATGGATGTCTGGGTCTGTCTCTGACACCCTCCGTCCTGCTTCCCTAACTCAAGCTTCCTCTCCATTCAGATGGGAGACAGAGGGGCTGAGAGAGCAGGCTGCCCCTCCCCTCCCCCTCCTCACTGGGGGTTTAAGGATCCAGGCAAATCAGAGGCAGAAAGTTTCTGGTTTCAAACCCATCTGCCCGCCTTTTGGATTCTCTGTAACTTCCCTGTAAGAATGTGTCCCCGGCCTGTGAAGATCCCGGGAAAGACCCTCCTGGGACCCGTGCAGCTGAAGGGCGGACCGGCCAGTGGCTCTAAGCACAGCCTCTGGATCCGGAAACTTCTGTGTGAATTCCAGATTCCCCCTCCGCTCTTTATGCTTTTACCACCGCTGCCATTTACCCGCCAGCACCCTAATGAAAGAGCAGCCCCTCTGTGTGGGGAGCCTTGTGCCATCAGAGACACCGGGCCCTTCCCTCCCTTTAAAGCAGTAAAATAAACGCCCTCTCTCTGCCCCTGTCTCTCCTCTCCCTTGTGAGCCCTTTCACAGCCGCGTCCCCAGCCCGAACCCCAACAATGACGGGGACTCCCCCGGGAAGGGCTGTCCCTGCGGGAGGAGGTGAGGGAACCAGGGCGCCCCCCTCCCCCCCCGCTCCGGCCCCGCCCCCTCCCTCTGCCCCCGCCCCGCCCCCACCGGGAACCGCTCAGCCCAGGCGCTGGCCCCGCCCACCCCGCAGGGAGGCGCATGCGCAGTTTCTTGCAGACGGAAGCGATCGCGGAGAGGAAGATGGCCGTTTTTTCTGAGAAAGGTGTTTGTGCTTTAAAGCGGCTGCTCTCCCGTCCCCCTCCCAGCAGGGGAGGCTGAGGGCGCTGCCGGCGCTGAAGCCCGTGTGGAAGGGCCCGCCCGGAGCCCCGCACAGCGGTGAGTCCGCGTCCCGGGCGGCTGCGCTGTGGAGGCGCCGCGTTCCTTTGGGGGAAACTGAGGCCCCGGCCCGCGGTCTGTCCGCCTTTGGCTGTGGGCCCCGCCCGCCGCGTGGTTTTCCCGCTGAAAACCGGTCCCGGGGCCGCGGGTCCTCCCCGCGGGGCTGGAAGTCTCGGGTTCCCGCCCTTTGCTTCCTGACCCCCCGCCCGGCGCTTTTCGCCCACAGAGCCCGGATGGCTCTCCATCCCGGGGGTTTGCACCCCGTCTTCCTAGGCCCACCCCCATTTAATAAGGGGTCTGAATGCCGGGGGAGCACAGTTTCCATGGGGTGGGGCTCAGGGGAGTAGAACACGGTGTCCCCCGAAGAGGTGACCTGCCCGCAGGGAGGGGCTTTGTGGGCGCAGTGACTGCGGGGGGCGGGGAACAGGCTGGGAGGGGTCCGGAGAGGGAGAGAGACAGACACGGGGGAGGGAGAAAGGGCAGTGAGGGGTCCACAGAGAGGGGGCTCCATAGGGGATGTGGGAGGAACTGGATGGGGACGGTAGGAGAGAGGAGGTAACCCCGGAAAGTAGCCTGAGGAGGAAGGAAGTGGAGGAATAGGGAGGAGGGGGAGCCCCAGAGAGAGGAGGGGAGCTGAGGAGGGAGAGGGTCCTGGTGAGCAGAAGTGGGGTCCACACAGGAGGAGGCACTTAAGACATAGACACTGGTTCCGAGAGAGAGAGAGAGAGAGAGAGAGAGAGAGAGAGAGAGAGAGAGAGAGAGGGAGGGAGGGGGGGGAGGAAGAGAAGAGAAGAGGAAGAGTTGGGGGAGCGAGTGCAGGGACTGAAAGTGGGCCTTAGGGATGAGGGAGCAGAGGGGGAAGCTGCACTGACTGAGTCAGCCAGCTGTGGGGAGCAGGACAGACTAACAGGCAGCAGAGGGGCACGGGCATGGGGAGGGAAAGACGCAGGGGTGTGGAGATGGGAGCAATCAGAGAGACCATCAGAAAGAGCACCTGAAGAGAAATAAAGTTTCAGGAGTTTTATGGTCCAGGTGTAGTTAGGGAATAGAGAAAAGGTTGAGGGGTGAGCAGGAAGGGGCGAGGGGTACACAGGAAAGGACCACGGTGGAAAGAAATGGAACAGGGAGACAGAGGCAGATCCATAGACGGAAACACAGAGTAGTGGAGGAGGGGAACCCTGTTCTGGGCGAGTGGTGAGCTGATGGGATGTTTACGATTAAGTTGTGATGTATCAGTTTGTGTCACACACAAATAAATATATATAAATATAACTTTAAACTATATTTTTATTTCAGATTCACAAGGTGAGGGAGAGAGAGATAGGAACATCAGTGACGGCAGACAATCATTGATCACCTGCCTCCTGCTCCTCACTGGGGATCAAACCTGTAACCTGACCATATGTCTTGAGTAGGAATGTAACCGTAACATCCTGGTTCATAAGTCCAATTGCAACCAGTGAGCATGCCCCCTAAGCATGGCTTTATATATTTAATTTAACAGGTGAATTTTTGTTGTTGTTATACAGATTGAATCACACATATAAAACTCCAGCATATAAGACTTTGGAATCAAAACTAATAAAAGGGTAATATGCTAATTAGAATGGACATTTTCCAGAAGACCATCTGGATGTCTTTCCTGACAAAACCATTGTGGCAGGGGCTGAGCCAGAGGTGGTGAGGGGCGATCACACTGGCAGGGGAGGGCAGTTAGGGGTGGACAAGGCTAGAAGGGTAGGGGGATTAGAGGAAACAGGCTGGCAGGAAAGAGCAGTTAGGGGGATCACGCAGGCAGGTAGAATGGTTAGTGTAGGCAGACAGGTGAGCATTTAGGAGCCAGGGGTCCTGAATTACAAGATGGATATCTGATTTTTCGTTTATCTATATTAGGAAAAGGAAATATGCTATTTAGACTGGACATCTTCTCGATAACCATCCTGATGTCCTTCTAGACAAAGCCACGGTGGCGGGGGCTGAGGTAGAGGTGGTTTGGGGCAAACAGGCCAGCAGGAGAGGGCAGTTAGGGAGATCCGGCAGATAGGCAGAGTGGTTAGGGCTGACAGGCAGGTGAGAAGTTAGAAGCCAGAGGTCTAGGATTGCGAACAGGATGTCTGATTGCCAGTTTAATTATACTAATAAAAGTGTAATATGCTAATAAGACTGGACATCTTCCGGACAACCATCCAGGTGTCCTTCCGGACAAAGCACGGTGGTGAGGTATTTAGAGATGACCAGGCTAGTAATGGAGGGCAGTTTCGGCTGACCATCCTGGCAGGGGAGGGCCGTTAAGGTCAACCAGGCCAGCAGGGAAGGGCAGTTAGGGGGATCAGGCCAGGAGGGGTGGGCTGTTAGGGGGATCAGGCAGGTATGCCGAGTGGTTAGGGCAGACAGGCAGGTAAGCATTTAGGAGCCAGAGGTCCTGGATTGTGAGAGGGATGTCCAACTACTGGTTTATCTGTACTAATAAAAGGGTAATATGATAATTAGACCAGGTGTGTGGACATCCTTCTGAACAAAGCTACAGTGGCAGAGGCCGAGGCAGGGGTGGTTAAGGGTGCCTAGGCCAGCAGAGGAGAGCAGTTAGGGGGATCAGGCAGATTGGAAAGTGGTTAGGGCAAGCAGGCAGGTGAGCACTTAGGAGCCAGAGGTTCCGGACTGCTAGAGGGATGTCCAACTGCCAGTTTATTTATACTAGTAAAAGGGTAATATGCAATTAGACTGGACATCTGGACAGTCATCCGGACGTCATCCTGGACAAAGTTGTGGGCTGAAGCAGAGGTGGTTAGAGGCAACCAGGCCATCAGGGGAGGGCAGTTAGGAGTGACCGGACTGGCAGGATAGTGCAGTTAGGGGAGATCAGGCTGACGGGGGAAGGCGGGGGGGGGAGGGGGCAGGCCAGCAGGGGAGGAGGGCATTTAAGGCTGACCAGGCGAGCAAGAGATGATAGGGGGACTAGATCAGCAGGGGAGGGTATTTAGGAGTGACCAGGTGGGCAGGGGAAGGCAGTTATAGGGGACATGGCTGGCAAGCGGGGGCAGTCAGGGGGATTAGGCCAGCAGGGGAGAGCAGTTATAGGGATCAGGAAGGGGAAGGCAGGGGGATCAGGCAGGTATGCAGAATGGTTAGGGAAGGGAGGCAGGTGAGCATTTAGGAGCCAGAAGTCCTGGATTGCAAGAGGAACGTCCGATTGCCAGTTTATTTATACTAGTAAAAGGTAATATGCTAATTAAACTGGACATCTTCTGGACAACCATCCGGACGTCTTTCCAGACAAAGTCATCATGGCAGGGTCTGAGGCAGAGGAGGTTAGGTGCGACCAGTCCATCAGGGAAGGGCAGTTAGGGGGGACCAGGCCAGCAGGAAAAGGCAGTTAGAGGGATCCAGCCGGCAGGGGAGGGCAGTTAGGGGCAACCAGGTGAGCAGGGGAGGGCAGTTTAGAGGTGACCATCCTGGCAGGGGAAGGCATAAGAGGTAACCAGGTTGAGAGGGGAGGGCAGTTAGAAGAGACAAGGCCCACAGGAGAGGGCAGTTAGGGGGATAAGGCCAGCAGGGGAGGGCAGTTAGGGGGATAAGGCCAGCAGGGGAGGGCAGTTAGGGGGATAAGGCCAGCAGGGGAGGGCAGTTAGGGGGATAAGGCCAGCAGGGGAGGGCAGTTAGGGAGATAAGGCCACCAGGAAAGGGAAGTAATGGGGGATCGGGCTGGCAGGGGAAGGAAATTAAGGGGATCAGGCCAGGAGTGGTGGGCAGTTAGTGGGATCTGGCAGGTAGGCAAAGTGGTTAGGGTAGGCAAGCAGGTGTGCTGTTACCAGAGGTCCCAGAATGCAAGAGGGATGACTGCCTGTTTAGACTCGATCCTTGTGGGATATTCTCCATGGGGTCCGGGATTGGAGAGGGTACAGGTCAGGCTTAAATCCCCCCCACCTCCGTGCACAAATTTTATGCACCAGGGCCTGTAGTTTTATAATAATTTGCTTCCAATTGCAACCCTTATTCACTCAGAGGGGAGAGACTTGTAGCACGTACACTTCAATGGATTTACTTTTTCTATGTCTGACACAATTATTATTTTAAAATAGTTATATTTTTTTAACTTATTTTTTTACAGAGAGGAAGGAAGAGGGATAGAAAGTCAGAAACATCGATGAGAGAAACATCAATCAGCTGCCTCTTGCACACCCTCCACTGGGGATATGCCCGCAACCAAGGTATATGCCCCCGACCGAAATTAAACCCAGGACCTTTCAGGCTGAAGGCCGATGCTGTATTCACTGAGCCAAACAGGTTTTGGCTTATTTTATTATTTAAGAACATCCTGAGGTAAATCCTCTGGGTCTTCTCAAATCCCCTGAGGAGCTTTAAGAAATGCCCTCAGGGGCACTTTTCCCCAGGGAGTTGGACAGCTCCTCTGGGTGGAGCATCAGTGATTACTGAGGTGCTCCAGGTGAGGACAGGGATTAGCAGGAGGGTTACAGGATGCCTTTGTGAGAGTGGGAACAGTTTGTTCAGCAAAGGTTAGGGTGCTCTGGTTTGGGAGGTCAGAACAGTAGCTCACATTCCCATTTCTGAGGGAGTTTGTGGAAGACTTTGGGAGGAGAGACACATGAAGACAAAAACTCACAGTGTGGTCTCCATGTAGGAGCTCATTGTTGCTGACGCCTGTGACTGAGGACAACGGGGGGTGGCCTTTTCCCCATTTCCAGGTTCTTCTGACTGTGACTGTGAGGTGAGCTGATTAACAGGCTGTGCTGACTTTTTTTTTAATATATATTTTATTGATTTTTCACAGAGAGGAAGGGAGAGGGATAGAAAGTCAGAAACATCGGTCAGCTGCCCCTTCACACCCCCTGCTGGGGATGTGCCCGCAGCCACGGTACATGCCCTTGACCGGGATCGAACCTGGGACCTTTCAGTCCGCAGGCCGATGCTCTATCCACTGAGCCAGACCAGTTTCGGCTGTGCTGACTTTTTTGAAGGCACATTCTGTGACTTCTTAACATATTGTCACCTGAGAAAACATCCCAGACCCCTGTCAGGACCAGGACCAAATGGCTGCTTCTCAGGTAAAAGATGTGTTGGGTCACAGGCTGTATTTGCTTTTCCCATGACATCTGGTGATTTATTTCTTCTGATGCTTTAGCCTTTGCAGGATATTTTTCTTTCCTTTTTTCATTACCTTTTTTTTTTTTTAATCATATTCATTGTCAACATGTTCTATATTTCTCTCTTTATTGTTTTTCATAATTTTCCCCCCTTCTTTGAAAATATTTTTTAAATTGATTTCATAATAGAAAGGAGAGGGAGACAGAGACAGAAATATCAATCAGGAAAGAGAATTATTGATCAGCTGCTTCCTGCACCCCGCCCCACGGGATGGAGTCTGAAACCTGCAGTGTGCCCTGACCAGGAATCCAACCCTGCCCTCCTGGTTCATAGGTCAGTCATCTACCTCTTAGCCACACTGGGATATAATTCTCTCCTTTGTCCCAGAGCATCCTCTGCATTTGTTTCATGCAGAGTCCCCAGGTCAGTAATCATTCCTACCTTTAATTAGTGACTTTCAACTACACAAAACATATCTTTTGTTGCCCTGACCTGTTTGACTCAGTGGATAGAAGTCTGAAGGGTCCCAGGTTCGATTCCAGTCAAGGACATGTACCTTGGTTGTGGGCACATACCTAGCAGGGAGTGTGCAGAGGCAGCTCATTAACGTTTTCTCTCTCATCGATGTTTCTCATCGATGTATTCCTCTCCCTTCCTCTGTAAAAAAAAATCAAATATATATATTTTAAAAAGCAAAAAGAAAACATCCCTTTTGTGAGAGATCAAACTTGTAGGATAGCCATTTCTAGCATCTCTAATGGGATGGATCAGAGGCTCAGGTATCAGTGAAGAACACAAGTGTAGATGTTAGGTTGAAGTAGCTGCAGCATCAGCTCTAGGTCACGGGTAAAAGATGCACTTGTGCCCCAGCTGGTTTGGCTCAATGGATAGAATGTTGTACTGCGGACTGGAAGGTTCCTTGTTCCATTGTGGACAAGGGCACATGATCAGGTTGAAGACTCGATCCCTAGTAGGGGGTGTGCAGGAGGCAGCCAAACAACGATCCTCTCATCATTGATGTTTCTGTCTGTCTCTCTTCCTTCCACTTTGAAACCTATAAAAAATAAATATATAAAAAGATGATGCACATCTTACTGTTCAGAATAGCTCAGAAAGTTCTGAAAAGAAAGGTGAATAGAAGAAACTTGCTCACTTGATTAGTACAAAAAACTTGATATTGAAATGTACAAGTGGCTTATAGAACATGAGAGGTACACATGGATTGACACTTGCAAAAATTAATGTTTGTGATCATTTTCACATAATTATTTCTTTATTGATGTATTTTTCCCAGGAATGTCAGTAGTGACCTGTCCTATGCTGTGCCTCAGTCACCTGATGCCCGTTGTTCCAGTCCACGTGATGTTCATGTGGCAGAGGTGTTCCCCTCACTGTAGAGTTGATAGTCTCCCTTTCTCAGTAAGAAAGGTTTAGTAGGGCCCTAACTGGTTTGGCTCAGTGGACAGAGCGTCAGCCTGTGGACTGAAGGGTCCTGGGTTTGATTCCAGTCAAGGGCATGTACCTTGGTTGCGGGCACATCCCCCATAGGGGGTGTGTAGGAGGCAACTGATCGATATTTCTATCTCATCGATGTTTCTAACTCTATCCCTCTCCCTTCCTCTGTGTAAAAAAAAAAAAATCAATAAAATATATTTGGAAGAAAAAAAAAGTTTAGTAGGGCTTTGTTGAGAGATATACAAAGGCCATCACATGGCACCTGGAAACGCCCCGCTTCTTAGTTTCTATTTGCTTGGAAAATAAACACCCTACTTTTCTTTCCTACAGATCATTGGCTTTTCTCATAGCTTTAACCAATCAGGCCATGTTCCTGTAAATACTCATTATATTCTATACTCATGTCACAAACATAATGTACATGGTCACTTTTTGAATATTCTGGAATGTTTACAAGAATCATATGAATATATCTTCAATTCAGTTGAATTTCTATGAGTGTAGCTCTCCACTAATGATATACAGAAATTGTCCAATAAATGGGTGCCTAAGAAACAATAGGACTAATTTGTTTTCTATCATTCTGTGAATTCCTCACCTTATCATATCTTCTTATCTAATAAAAGAGTAATATTCAAATTGACCATACCTCTGCTACAACATAAGCCATTTCCACAAGCCAATCAGGAGCAAATCCTATCTAATATAAAAGCATAATATGCAAATTGACCACACTCCTGTTGCACTTACAAGCCACACCCACCAGCCAATTAGGGGTATGCAAATTAACCCAACCAAGATGGCTGCAGCCACAGAGCTGCAGCAAGCAGGAGGCTTGAGTTTTCTTGGCAATTGAGGAAGTCAAGCTTCACTGCCACTTGGCCAGCCCAGGCCTGCACTCAAGGCTACAAAGTTTTTATTATAGAAGATAAATAAATCCCCCCAAAATACCTACGGCCATGCAGTGAGCAGGAGGCTTGGCTTTGCTCAAGGCTACAAAGTTTCAATTGTAGAAGATAAATAAATCCTAGATACCAGGGCCTCTGCTTGGATTGGTGGGGGGCGTGGTTGGCTTGCACACCATCACAGGCTCCTCGCCCAGGCCACCCCATGCCCCAAGAGGACCCGCACCCTGACTCGGGACACCCTTTAAGGCAAAGCAGCTGGTCCCCACCCATGCACCAGGCCTCTATCCTACATAATAAAAGAGCAATATGCAAATTGGCCATCACTCCAACACACATGATGGCTGCCACAAGATGGCCAGTAGGGGAGGACAGTTGGGAGGGGCTAAGCCTGCAAGGGAGGGCAGTTAGGGGTAATTAAGCCTGCAGGGGAGGGCAGTTAGGGGTGACCAGGCTAGTAGAGGAGGAAAGTTGTGGATAACCGGGCTTGCAGGGAAGTGCAGTTGGAGGTGACCAGTCCTGCAGGAGAGGGAAGTTGGGGGTGACCAGGCCTGCAGGGGAGGGCAGTTAGTTGTGACCAGGCCTGTTAGGGGTGATTAGGCTGGCCGCCAGAAGCACTTAGGAGCAATCAGGAAGGCAGGCAGGCGAGCAGTTGGGAGCCAGGAGTCCTGGATTGTGAGAGGGATATCCTACCTAGATCAGGCCTAAATGGCCAGTGGGACATTCCTTGAGGGGTCCCAGATTGGAGAGGATGAAAGCTGGGCTGAGGGACCCACCCCTCCTTGTGTATGAATTTTGTGCACCGGGGCTCTAGTATGCAAGTAAACCCCACCCAACCAAGATGGCTGTGGCCACTGAGAGCAGGAGGGAAACTTAGGTTTTCCTGGCAATGGAGGAAGCCAAGCTTTCTGCTTGCCCTTGCCAGTCTAGGCCTCCACTCAGTGCTACAAAGTTTCAATTATAGAAGGTACATAAATCCCAACAGAAATGGCAGCAGCCATGGAGCTGGAGAAAGCAGAGGCTAGGGATTCCCCCAGTGATGGAGGAAGTCAAGCTTCTGGAGAGCCCTGCCCGGCCTAGGCCTTTGCATAAGGCTATAAACTTTCAATCATAGAAGGTAAATAAATTCCAATGGAAATGGCTGCTGCCATGGAGAGAGCAGAAAGCTTGTTTCTGCTCCAACCTTCAAAGTTTCAATTATAGAATATAAGTAAATCCCAGTTAGCTGGGTTGCCAGGGAGTGTGACCATCTTGCAAACCACCATAGGCCCCTCGCCCAGCCGCCCCATGCCCCAAGGGAACCCCCACCCTGATTCAGGACATCCTTCAGGGCAAACCAGCTGGCCCCCCACCCATGCACCAGGCCTCTATCCTATCTAATAAAAGTAATATGCAGATTGATCATCACTCCAACACAAGACAGTTGCCCTCATGTGGTCAAAGATCCTGCCCCCACGTGGACACAAGATGGCCAACAACAAGATGGCCACCAAGGGAGGGCAGTTGGGAGGGAACAGGCCTGCAAGGGAGGGCAGTTGGGGGCAATCAAGCATGCAGAGGAGGGAAGTTGGGGGTGACCAGGCCTGCAGGGAAGGGCAGCTGGGGGGAATCCAGGTCTTCAGGGGAGAGCAGTTGGTGGGAACCAGGCCTATAGTGGAGGGAAGTTGGGGACAAACAGGCTGGCAGGGGAGTGGTTACAGGGTGATTAGGCTGGCAGCCAGAAGCAGTTAGGGGCAATCAGGAAGGCAGGCAGGCAAGCAGTTGGGAGCCAGGGATGTCTGACTGCCCATTTAGGCTTGATCCTACCAGGCAGTCGGACATTCCTCCAGGGGTCCCAGATTGGAGAAGGTTCGGGCTGGGCTATGGACATCTCCCTTCTCCCCCCCCGCCCCCCGCATGAATTTCATGTACCGGGCCTCTAGTTGTTTCTATAATACTCAAAGGGTATTATTCACAAATAAATTCATGAAATTTTATGGCATCACAAAATAATATTGATTTCATTGACATGCCAATTATCTTCTTTATCTCTTTTATATTGGGGGAGGGGGGTTGCAAGAGGCAGCTGATCTCTTTTATATTGATGCACAAACTTCTTGAAGCGGGTGTGGGTTGTTTCTCAGACCTGCCTGTGCCCTGTCACAGTCTAGGAGCCCCAGGATCAAATCGCCCCGAAGAGTTAGGCCCTGTCCACCCAGCCAGGGCTCCACAATGGCTCCCCCTCCCCACAGAGGGAAGCCCTGCCCACCTGCCATAGCCACTTGGTTTGTGGCCTGGGCTTTGTGATTTTGCTTTCTTGGTGCCCCCCAATTGACCGATAGACCTGTCGGCCAGTGACTTAGGTCTCCAATAGTAGGGTGATCATGGGGCGATAGCCGTGCCCCTGACCAATCACATTGCACCCTCCTTGGCTCACCTGGCACCCGTGTGTGTCATAGTGTGGTTGTCTGGAGTCCAGACGGTCATTCTGCTGTTCCTTTGTTCTTTCAGTTGATTTGCATATTACACTTTTATTATTGTAGATCTCATAGGTGTGTCTGTCTCTACATACAATATTAACATTATTTGGGGTATTTTCCTTACTTGCTTGACCTGTCTTTATTATTCTTCTCAGTTACAGAATCTGCTGTGAATATTCATGAGATTTTTTTTTTTTTTTTAATTTTAGGTATGACAGAAGAGAGGAAGAAGCAGCACTGAGTCAGCCAGCTGTAACAGGACAGACTTGACAAGGACAGCAGAGGAGACACTGAAGTGGGAAGAGAAAGACCCAGGTGTGTAGATGGGAGAAATCAGACCAGGTAGAAGGAACAACTGAAGGTGAAATAGGTTTCAGGAATATCGTGGTGCACGTGTCGGGACAGAAATAGAGAAAAGGGGAAAAAGAGCAGGGAGAGGGGAGGCAGAGCATAAGGAAAAGTCCGGCCAGCACGGTTTAGTGCAGTGGTTCTCCACCTTCCTAATGCCGTGAGCCTTTAATACAGGTGCTCATGTTGTGGTGACCCCCAACCATAAAATTATTTTCGTTGCTACTTCATAACTGTAATTTTGCTGCTGTTAATGAATTGTAATGTCAATATCTGTGTTTTCTGATGGTCTTAGGTGACCCCTGTGAAAGGGTCATTCGACCCTCAAAGGGGATGTGACCCAAAGGTTGAGAACCGCTGGTGTAGTGGTTGAAGGTGTACCTTTGAACCAGAAGGTAACAGTTCAATTCCTGGTCTGGTTTTTTGCTTAGACCCCACTGGGGGACGTGCAGGAGGCAATTTCTCTCATCATTGATGTTTCTATCTCTTCCCTCTCCTTTCCTCTGTGAAATCAATAAAATATAAATTAAAATAAAAACAAAAAATACAGGAAAAGGCAACATTGGAGAGAAAAGAAACAGGAAACAAAAATAGATCCATAGACTGAAATACAGAGTATTGAAGGAGGGACCCTGATCTGGGTGAGTGGTGAGCTGATGGGGTGTGGATGGTTCAGTTGTGATACATCAGCGTGTGGCTTTGTATGTTGAATTTAACGAGTGAATTGTTTAAACAGATTTGAATGAGAAATACAGGTCTTGCCCAAACAGAGTTGCCTCAGTGGATGGAGTGTCAGCCTGTGGAATGAAGGGTCTCAGGTTCGATTCTGGCCAACGGCACATGCCTGGGTTGCAGGCTCGATCCCCAGTGCGGGGTGTGTGTGTGTGTGTGTGTGTGTGTGTGTGCGCGCGCAAGAGGCAGCTGATCAATGATTCTGATTCTCATCATTGATGTTTCTATCTTTCTCTCCTTCTCCCTTCCTCTCTGAAATCAATAAAGAAATTAAAAAAGAAATACAGGTCTCCAATTTATAAAGCTTATTAATATTTTATAATTATTTGACCCATTTGTAACCTTAATCACACAGAGGGAGAGACTGGTATGTTTCTAATGGGCCCCTTGTTATTTAAAGAAGAAGGTGAGCCGAGACTGGTTTGGCTCAGTGGATAGAGCGTCGGACTGGGGACTGAAGGGTCCCGGGTTCGATTCTGGTCAAGGGCATGTACCTTGGCTGCGGGCACATCCCCAGTAGGGGGTGTGCAGGAGGCAGCTGATCGATGTTTCTCTCTCATCGATGTTTCTGACTTTCTATCCCTCTCCCTTCCTCTCTGTAAAAAAAATCAATAAAATATTTTTTTTTTAAAAAAGTAGGTGACTTGGGACAAGAGATGACTGAGTGTGATGTTTTATGAAGGAATATTATAAGCACTGGATCTTTTTTTCTGTCCCATGGATTTGCAGTTTCTATCTCTGATACTTAATTTATGTAAATAGTCGTTAACTTCTGAAATTACCGTTGGGAAATCTTACAAGCACCTGTTATCATTCTTTGTTAGTATAAGGCAGTCTCTTCTCTCCCTTTTTAAGCTTTAAACCTTACATTAAAAGAAACAATCCAGTTTATTTTATTTTTATTGACTTCAGAGAGGAAGGAAAAGGGAGAGAGAGATGGAAACATTCATTATGAGAGAATCATGGATCAGCTGCCTTCTACAAGTCCCCCACTGGGGATCGAGCCCACAACCCGAGCATGTGCCCTTGACGGGAATCGAACCTGGGACCTTTCAGTTCGCAGGCCGGCGCTCTATGCACTGAGCCACTGCTCTATCCACTAAGCCGAGCTGGCTAAGGCTTGTTTTTAGTTTTAAATATATTGTGTGTAGTTCAGATTCTGAGCCCTGCATCCTTTCTATTGTTTTATCATATGTGGAAACTTCCATTGGCACTGAGTTATACGAGGTGATCTGAGCGTGCGAATGTCAATGATCTCAGCAGTCGAAAGCTGGTTCTGCGAGTTGGTCTAATGTCCAGCACCTCTTTCTTCCCTTTATGTGATTTGTTGACTTATTGTCCATGAGCCACAAAGGAGCCGTTACCCTAATTCCCTCTTGTCTATTCTCTAAAAATATTGAAGGGTGGACGGACTTGAACTAGAAATTGGTTCCCAGAGCCCATCTATTCATGGTGAAATCATTTGATGAGCATCTTTCCATAGCTAACTTTCCCCAAAGGTTGTGGCATGAAGTAGGTATATTCTCTGTAATTCCCTGGGACAAGAAGAAGGATATATGCCTAGCAAACTTGCAGGTGCACAGTTCCTGATTCAACCCGTCTCACTACCCAGAGATCTCAGATGTGCTGGGTCTGATGTCTGATACTCAAAGCTACTGAAAACATTTCTGGGGGAGCCTCACAAGCCCCAGGAGGGAACTAGGTAAAGATGCCATGGCATGGGCCCCAGTGCAGGCTTTTTTCAGGGGAGATAATGGTGTTGTGATAGGTTTAGGGTACA
This sequence comes from Antrozous pallidus, assembly GCA_027563665.1. Taxonomy (NCBI): domain Eukaryota; kingdom Metazoa; phylum Chordata; class Mammalia; order Chiroptera; family Vespertilionidae; genus Antrozous; species Antrozous pallidus. Next base: position 5,814,485 of record CM050525.1, on the reverse strand, counting down.
GTCGAGCCACCCATGTTCTCACTGCTGTACGAGTTTGTGGAAGTGTTTGGAAGGACAGACACTTGAAGACAGAATAAAGCCCCTCACAGTGAGGTCTCCATGTAGGACCTCATTGCTCCTGACTCTCTCCTGTGACAAAGGACAGGTGGGGGTTTTCTTTTCCTTCTTTCCAGGTCCTTCAGACTGTGAAAGTGAAGCGAGCTGATTCAGGGGCTGTGCTGACATCATTGTCACCTGAGAAAACAACCCAGACCCCGATCAGGGTCAGGACCAGGAACAAATGGCTGCTTCTCAGGTAAAAGATGTGTCCTGTCTCATAGGCTACTTTTGCTTTTTCTTGAACATCTGTTGATATATTTGACTTTCGCTTTCCACGCCTGTGTCACTTCTGCTGCCCCTGTTGCAGAATGTCCTCCTACCAACAGCCGTCTGACTCTCAGTGCTGCTTCGCCCTCTGCTCCGTCATCTGTAAATCCTCCTGTCTGTCCCTGCACTTGTTCCCTCATTTTTCCTCTAAACCAGTGGTCGGCAAACTGTGGCTCTAGAGCTACATGTGGCTCATAAGCCGCGGTTTGCTGCTCTGTTGACTAATGAGTTTGCTGACCACTGCTCTAAACCAGTCTATTTTAAATGCCTCCCCCTTTGTTGTCCCTCTTGGGTTCACCTCTTCCTCTCTTCCTCTCAGCTCTCCTTCATCTCTCTGGGGCTCCTTCCTTTCCTCCATATTACTCTGCTTCTATTTTTCTTGCCTTTTCAGGTTGTTTACGTTTCCTTTTTTCTTATGATTGTCAACATTAGCAGTTTCTACATATTGCTCTTTTTATTGTTTGTTTTGTTTTTAAATATATTTATTGATTTCAGAGAGGAAGGGAGAAGGAGAAAGAGAGAAATATCAATCATGAGAGAGAATCATTGTTCAGCTGCCTCCTGCATGTCCCCTTCTGGAGCCAAAAACCCAGGCATGTGCCCTTAGCTGGAATTGAACCTGGGACCTTTCAGTCCACAAGCTGACACTCTATCCACTGAGCCAAACCAGCTAGGGTCATCACTCTGTTTTTTATTTATTTTTTAAATATATTTTATTGATTTTTCACAGAGAGAAAGGGAGATGGATAGAAAGTCAGAAACATCTATGAGAGAGAAACATCTATCACCTGCCTCTTGCATAACCCCTACTGGGGATGTGCCCGCAGCCAAGGTACATGCCCTTGACCGGAATCGAACCCGGGACCTTTCAGTCCACAGGCAGACGCTCTATCCACTGAGCCAAACCGGTTTTGGCATCAGTCTGTTTTTTAACATATGTTTTTATTGATTTCAGAATGGAAAGGAGAGGGAAAGAGAGATATGGAAACATCAATACGCAGAGAGAATTATTGATCAGCTGCCACCTGCACACACACCACTGGGGATGGAGTCTGAAACCGGGAGTGTGTACTGACCAGGAATGGACCCGTGCCCTCCTGGTTCATAGATCAGTGCTCAAATTTTTAGATTCTTTTTTCTTTTTTCTTTTCCGGTTGCATGTTTTTTGCTTTTTTGTATTTCAAATCTTTGACTTGATTTTTGTTTTCCTCTTATCTGCTGTTGGTTCTCTGTGTAATATTTTTTATTTCAGTCCATATATGTTTAATTTCTAGTTAGTCCTTTTTTATATCTTCGAGGGTCTCGCTAAATTTATAGGCCTTTTCTGGGAACCTCTTGAAAAACCTTACAACCGTTGTTTTGAACTCTATATCCAGTTATTTGTTTTCCTCCATTTCTTTCGTTTATAATCTGTTTCTTTGTCTCTGCATTTTCACTGCCCTGAGTTGATTGGGTAGCTTTGTGTGGTAGGTGTCTATATGGCCCAGTGGCTCGGCCTCCCCAGGGGTGGACACTCTTGGTACACCCCTTTGTGGACTGTGCACAACCTTGTTCTGGTTAAGTCTTGATTGTTCATGGTATCACTGGGAGGAATTGACCTCCAGGCCAATTGTCTGTGAGGATCAACTGTATCTACGCCAGGAGAAATTCTGTGCTGGAGACAGTCTTATGAGACAAGGCTTGCAAAATTACAAAAGCCCCTGTGCTCAGTTTGGATGGTGCAGAGTCTCAGGGTAGAGCATATAGCCTTGGCTTCCAGGCAGCTCTGCCCTCTGAGACCCCTGGTTCTCAGTGTCCATTGGTAATTGCTGCAAGCACCTCTCAGAGAAAGCTGCTCTTGAGTTTTTCCTGCTGCAAGACAGTCCATTTTCTCCCCCCCCCCCCAATGAATGTGGATTCCCAGATTGTCACCTGGAACTGGAGTTCAGCGCAGTCGGGAGGTTCTGGTTCCCTCCTGCTGGAGAAAGCCAGCGGCACACTCAGCAGTCAGTCCTCTCTGAGTGCACTTGTACACATGCCTCCAGACCTCTGCCTTTCGTGGCTCCCCTGAGTTTCTGCTGGACAGTCCAGATTTCCCCCTATGAGCCTGGGTCCCTAGGGTCTTGCCCGGAACTGGGGTTCAGAGCAGTCAAGAGCTTTTGTCTCCTTTTTGCTAGAAAAAGCCAACCAGGCACTCAGCCGCCCATCCTCTCCCCGCGTGTATATTTATACCTAAGCCTTTTGTAGCTCCTCTGAGTCTCCGTGTGCTTTAATCTTTTCTTCTAGTTGTAAAATTGCCACTCAGCCAGCTTTTCTGTGGTTCTGGACAATGTCTGTTTTATCTCTCAGTTGTAGTTTCGAAATTGTTGTGCGAGGCAACAGTTTAGGTGTTTACCTATGCTGCCCTCTTGGTTTCTTCTCAAAGTAATCTTATTGGGTGATTCAGGATACTCCCCTAGGTCCAAACTTCTTCTCCTGACACTATTTTCATGTTGGGTGACATTGTGAACTCCTCCGGTGACCTCTTGGCAACTGTGTCTTTTCTTTCAGGGACCATTGACCTTCATGGATGTGGCCATAGATTTCTCTCAGGATGAGTGGGAATGCCTGGACCCCGCTCAGCGGAAATTGTACCTGGATGTGATGTTGGAGAATTGCAGCAACCTGGCCTCCCTGGGTGAGGATGAATTCCTTCCTGAGTTCCTATTCCATCGGCAGGGTTTTATTTCCTTCATTATTTTAATATCTCTAGGGGCTTCTGCATTCTGTGTTAGACTCTTGCTCTCAATGAACAAATTGGACCCTAGCTGGTTTGGCTCAGTGGAGAGAACACCAGTCTGCAGACTGAAAGATTCCAGGTTTGATTCTGGTCAAAGGTCAATGTAAGGTTTGCTGGTATGCTCCCTAATGGGGGGTGGGGACATGCAGGAGATAACTTACCAATGAGTCTCATTGGTGTTTCCCTTTCTCTCTGAAACCAATAAAAAATAGATATGTATATTTTTATTTTTTATTTTTTTAAAAATATATTTTATTGATTTTTTACAGAGCAGAAGGGAGAGGGATAGAAAGTCAGAAACATCGATGAGAGAGACATCGATCAGCTGCCTCTTGCACGCCCCCTACTGGGGATGTGCCCGCAGCCACGGTACATGCCCTTGCCAGAATCGAACCCGGGACCCTTCAGTCCGCAGTCCAACGCTCTATCCACTGAGCCAAACCGGTCTCGGCTAGATATGTATATTTTTAAAGAAAAAATTGGACCTTCTTGGGATATAAAAGAAAGGCTTTATGATGTATGTGAATCAAGAACTCAGTGTTTGCACACATTGCATGTTGTCTACACTTACTAAGTTACTATCATAAAATAATGTTTTAGAAAATAAATTTCTAGAATATTCTATTATTCTACCATGTCTTCTGGCCAGAGGACAACCTAGATTGGAAATGAGAAAGCCTGTATCAAAACTCACTCTCCATTTTCTTTATTAAGATTTTGTTAAATACAGAGAGGAAGGGAGACTTAGAGAGAGAAACTTCAGCTGGGCATTAATTGATTTTTTAAAATATATGTGTTTTATTTTTTTTTATTTTTTTACAGAGAGAAGGGAGAGGGATAGAGAGTTAGAAACATTGATGAGAGAGAATCTTCAATGAGCTGCCTCCTGCATACCTTCTTCTGGGGATGTGCCCACAATCAAGGTACATGCCCTTGACCAGAATCGAATCTGGGACCCTTGAGTCCACAGGCAGACACTCTATCCACTGAGCCAAACCAGTTAGGGCTGAGTTTTTTAATGTGCTCTGACTATATGTGTTCTCTGTATAAATTGCCAGGTATGAAATCCCTGGTTTACCTGACACCTTTTGTAAATATTGGAAAAGCATCATGTTTTGTTAGTGGCTGGACTACTGTGTTTATAATCTTTCTGACAGTGCATGCATGTTCTTATTTCTCCACTTCATTGGGAATACTTCTCGTTTTTTGATTTATGGATGATTGGCATCCTGTTAGGTGTTTGGTGGTATTTCATGGTGTTGTCCATTTACAGTTCTCTGATGATGAATCAGTTAAATTTCATTTAATATGTCTATCGGGGGAACTAATGCCACAACCCCCACCTGGCAGGGCTTGACAGGGGACCTCATGCCACACCCCCTCTCACAATCCAGGACTGCTGGCTCCCAACTCCTCACCTGCCTGCCTTCCTGATTGTCCCTGACCGCTTCCTGATCACCCCCTCACCACTTGCCTGCCAACCTGATTAATGCTTAACTGCTCCCTTGTCAGCCTGTTTGTTCCTAACTGCCCTCCCTTGTAGGCCTTGTCATTCCTAAGTGCCCTCCCCTGCAGGCCTGGGCCCCCCACCAACTATCCTTCCCTGCAGGCCAGTCACCCCCAACTTTCCTCCTCTGCTGACCTGGTCACCCCTAACTGCCCTTTCCTGCAGGCTTGATAGCCCTCAAGTATCCTCCTTGCAGGCCTGGTCCCTCCCAACTGCCCTCCCCTGCTGGCTATCTTCTGGTGGCCATCTTGTGTCCACAAGGGGCAGCCATCTTGTGTGTTGGAGTGATAGTCAATCTGCATATTACTCTTTTGTTAGATAGGCTAGAGGCCTGGTGCAGGGATGGGGGCCAGCTAGTTTGCCCTGAAGGGTGTCCCGGATCAGGGTAGAGGTTCCTTTGGGGCATGGGGCGGCCTGAGGGAGGGGCCTGTCGTGGTTTTCAGGCTGGCCATGCCCCTGGAAACCCAAGCAGAGTTTCTGGTATCTGGGATTTATGTATCTTGTACAATTGAAACTTAGTAGCCTAGAGCAGAGCCAAGCCTCTGCTCACTCCTTGGCTGCTGGGACTCTTAATTGAAACTTTGTTGCCTTAAATGGAGGCCTGAGCCCGCAAAGGCAGGCGGAAAGCTTGTTTCCTCCATTGCCAGGGATACCCAAGCCTCCCTTCTGCTCTCTGTGGCTGTAGCCTTCTTGGTTGGGTTTATTTGCATATTTGCTCTTGATTGACTGTTGGGCATGGCTTGTGGGTGTAGTGGAGGTATGGTCAATTTGCATATTACTCTTTTATTAGATAGGAGATACACACACACACACATTTAGTGGCCAACTTATTATGCATTCAGAGATCATAATAATCTGGCCACTCAGTGTATATCTTTAGTACCATAGTATTTGTGGTGCTCGAACAATTACTTATTTGTAGTAGCCACTACTGGGCACTCACTGTGTACTCTCATTCTGTTCATACTCTGTGTTATGCACAACAGATACTTGTTGTTCAAGATGCCTCAAAACAGCAAAACAGGGAGATCATTGAACATGCACTTCCCTCATCTCTCTCTCTCTCTCTCTCTCTCTCTCTCTCTCTCTCCACTGAAGAAACTGGGAGGTGGGAGTGTTTGGATAATATTGCCATTGTGTGCTAGTGTGTTTGAGCAGGTTTCATTGGCAAATGTAAGCAACTCTTTGTCCCTCTTTGATGTGAGTTTTCCTTATTGTACCTATTTTGAGTTTTCCTTGAATCTTTTATTGGGTCTTAGAATACCTAAAACTGTCATTTGGCTTATAGTTAGTGGTAACTTCAAGTGTACTCACCTGATTGTCAAACTGAAAATTTGTTGTCTTTCAGGTATGTCATCTGAAGATGACCAGGCCTTTATTCCAAAGCCCGGAATACAAGATTTATTCTCTGAAATAATATTGGTAAGATACAAATGTACACTTAGTGAAAGCCTTGTAATTTGAGGAAGAATGTGATGAGAAGTGAGGGAATTAATATAAACATAATTAAGCTTGAATAGTTATCATAATAAAATTGTTACCTATACTGGTCACATGTATTATACACTTGGGAAAACTCCCATATTAAAGTCAGTTCCATTGGTAGGTCAATGTGTTTCTTCAGTTGACAGTTGAAATCAACATTTTACTGTTATGCATTCTTGTAAGGGAAATCTGAAAAACTAGGAATTAGTCTGTAGTGTAAATAATCCTTTGAATTGTTTAAACTGTAGGGTTGGATTATATTTTCATCCAATCATTTCAAAGATGTCAGATTTATAATGTACCTATAAAATTTAAATATACTAAATTTGGAAATCATATTATTACTTTTTTATATATATAATATATATAAAATTATATATATAAAATGCACAAAATTCATGCACAGCGCACAAAATTCATGCACAGTGGGCGGGGTTGTCCCTGAGCCCAGCCTGCACCCTCTCTAATCTGGGACCCCTCGAGAGATGTCCAACAGCCCTCTCACAATCCAGGACTGCTGGCTCCCAACTGCGCACCTGCTTGCCTTCCTAATTGCCCCTACTGCTTCTGCCTGCCAGCCTGATTGATGTCTAACTGCTCCCCTACCAGCCTGTTTGCTCCCAACTTCTCTCCTTTGTCGGCCTGGTCACCCCTAAACTGCCCTCCCTGCAGGCTTGATCACCCACAACTACCCTCCCTTGCAGGCCTGGTCCCTTTCAACTGCCCTCCCCTGCTGGCCATCTTGTGGTAGCCATCTTGTGTCCACATGGGGGCAGCCATATTGTGTGTTGGAGTAATGGTTAATCTGCATATTACTTTTATTAGATAGGATAGAGGCCTGGTGCATGGGTGGGGACCAGCTGGTTTGCCCTGAAGTGTGTCCGGATCAGGGTGTGGGTTCCCTTGGGGCGTGGGGTGTCCTGGGCGAGAGGCCTGTGGTGGTTTGCAGGCCGGTTACATCCCCCAGTGACCCATGTGGAGGCGCTGATATCTGGGATTTATTTATGTTATTAAATAAATTGAAACTTTGTAGCCTGGAGCAGAGCCAAACCTTCTGCTCCCTCCATGGTAGCAGCAATTTTTGTTGGGACATTTACTTTCTATAATTGAAACATTGTAGCCTAGAGTGGACTTGGCAGGCCAGAGCTGCAGAAGCTTGGCTTCCTCCATTGACGGGGCAACCCTAGCCTCTGCTCTTTCCAGCTCTGTGGCTGATGTCATTATTTTCTATAATTGGAATTTTGTAACATTGAGTGGAGGCCTGAGCGGCAAGAGCAGGTGGAAAACTTGGCTTCCTCCATCACCAGGGAAACCCTCTCTCCTGCTCTCAGTGGCTGCAGCCATCTTGGTTGGGGTTTATTTGTGTATTTACTCCTGATTGGCTTGTGGACGTAGCTTGTGGGTATAGTAGAGTTGCGGTCAATTTTTATATTACTCTTTTATTAGATAGGATATTTTATTGATTTCTTTTTATTGATTTTTAAAATATATTTTATTGATTTTTTACAGAGTGGAAGGGAGAGGGATAGAAAGTCAGAAACATCGATGAGAGAGAAACATCGATCAGCTGCCTCACACGCCCCCTACTGGGGATGTCCCTGCAGCCAAGGTACATGCCCCTGACATGAATCAAACCCGGGACCCTCTAGTCCACAGTCCCACGCTCTATTCACTGAGCCAAACTGGTCTTGGCTCTTTTTATTGCTTTTTTTTTTTAAAGAGAGGAACGGAGAGGGGTAGAGAGTCAGAAACATTGATGACAGAGAAACCTTGATCAGCTACCTCCCTTATACTCCCTGCTAGGGATGTGCCTGCAGTCATGGTACATGCCCTTTACTGGAAACGAACCTAGGATACCCCAGTTCGCAGGCCGATGCTGTATCCACTGAACCAAACGAGCCAGGGCTTGTCATTATTTTAAAATGTATTTTTATTAAATTCAGAGAGAGAGTGAGAGGGACAGAGAGAAACATCAATGAGAGAATCATTGATCAGCTACCTCCTGCATGCCCCACATTAGGATTAAACTTGCAACCTGGGCATGTGCCTTTGATTGGAATTGAGCCTGGGTCCCTTTAGTCCTCAGGGCAGGGCTCTGTCGACTGAGCCAATCAGGCTACGTATTTTATTACTAGTTTTTTAAATACATATTTTTATTGATTTTAGATAGGAAGGTACAGGAAGAGAGAGATGCAAACATCAGTGTTGAGAGACAACCATTTCTTGGCTCCTCCTCCATTCCTCATACTGGGGATCATTTCCAAACCCAGGATTTGTGCCCTGACCTGGAATGGAACCATGACCATCTTGCTCAACCAATGAACCATGCTTACTGGGCAATTTGGCAATCTTTTATTTTATTTTTATTTTTATTTTTAGAGGCGAGCCAGCTGATACCTTTATTGTTTGGGGGGAGGGGACCTCAGGAGCTCTTGGTCAGACGGGCCGACTTCCTCTTCACCATCACGGGCTTCTGGCTGCGCAGGATGGCGCTGGCCCGGCGGATGGCAGCCATGCGCAGGTCCGGGAGGTACTTGTTTCTGTGGATCATGTGCCGGATGCTGCTCAGGGTGGCCCGGGCGTTCTTGTTGATGGTGGTGCGCACATAGGAGGTTTGCTGGCTTCGACTGGCCGGATATCCGCTTTGTGAAGACCACCACCCCTTTGCCGTCGGGCGCCGGCTCCACGCCCACCGTCTTGCGGTGAATCAGCCCGTTGTAGCGAAAGGAGTTGCGGGCCTTCAGGTTATTGGGTTTGGTGCTGTACGTCTGCTTGTTCCTCTGGATGAGGAAGCTGGAGCAGTTCCGCACGATCATCCATTGCAGGTGGGCAGACAGGGCTGCAGCTCCACGCGCTGAAACAGCCGGAGACGGAAAAACCAATTGGGCAGTCTTTTAAACAGGGATTCATTCTTCTTCCTCTGACAGTTAATGTTTTGTATTTATTTTCTATCTATAATTTTGATAAATTAAGAAATCTTTTTCTATACAACCCTCTTGGTTTAATGAGTGTCACAAAATGGTTCTTATGGAACAAGTGTACATGTTCAATGAAATTATAACTGTCACTAAAGGCCTTTCTATCTCCCATTATCACCAGAGTAAGTATAATGGAGAGAGCAGTTATCAATGGATTGAACATTGGAAAAACTTTAAACAAGAGTCTTTTCTTAATCATCATTGGAGAAGGGAACTTGCAGAGGACCATTATAAAAGAGGAGAAGTCATTGACCAAATAATCGATCACAATACACGTCAGGTTATTCTTATTGTGGAGAAGACACACAAAGGAAGTAAATGTGTCCAGTCTTTTCAGCAGTCTTCAAATTACATAAAACAAGAGAATATGCATTCTGAGGAGGAGGCTGACAAATGGATTCCTTGTGGTAGACTCTCTAGTCAAATATTCAATCTAAATAAAATGACAAAAATCCATAATGGAGAAAATCATTATCAATGTAAAGATTCTGGTAAAATATCTAATTGGCCTTCAGGTTGTACTCTAAATCAGAAAATTCATACTGGAGAGAAGCCTTACAAATGTAAAGCATGTGGCAAAGCCTTTAAATGTCATTCATCTCTTATTGTACATGAGGCAAAAATTCATACAATTGCAAAATTTTACAAACTCGGAGAAAATGAAACAGGCTTTAGTCAGTACCCAAGACATACTCAACATTATAGAAATCATATGGAAGAAAAGTCTTACAAATGTTCAGAATGTGACAAAGCCTTTAGCCGGTGCTCAACCCTTAGTATTCATCTGAGAATTCACACTGGAGAAAAACCTTATGACTGTAGAGATTGTGGCAGATCTTTTGGCAGCTCCTCGGACCTTACTAAGCATCAGAGAGTTCATACTGGAGAAAAGCCGTTCAAGTGTAGAGAATGTGGCAAAGCCTTTAGTTGGTCCTCACACCTTAATACGCATCAGAGAATTCATACTGGAGAGAAGCCTTTTAAATGTAGAGAATGTGGCAAAGCCTTTAGATGGTCCTCACACCTTACTAGACATCAGAGAGTTCATACTGGAGAGAAGCCTTATAAATGTAGAGAATGTGGCAAAGAGTTTAGATGGTCATCTGAACTTACCCCACATAAAAGAGTTCATACTGGAGAGAAGCCTTATAAATGTGGAGAATGTGGCAAAGCCTTCACAAGGTCCTCACACCTTACTACACATCAGAGAGTTCATACTGGAGAAAAGCCCTATAAATGTGGAGAATGTGGCAAAGCTTATAGATGGTACTCACACCTTACTACACACCAGAGAGTTCATACTGGAGAGAAGCCTAATAAATGTAGAGAATGTGGGAAAGCCTTTATATGGTCCTCAGAACTTACTCAGCATAAGAGAGTTCATACTGGAGAGAAGCCTTATAAATGTAGAGTATGTGGCAAAGCCTTTAGAAGATCCTCAGAACGTACTAAGCATCAGAGAGTTCATACTGGAGAGAAACCATATCAATGTGGAGAATGTGGCAAAGCCTATAGATGGTCCTCACACCTTACTACGCATCAGAGAGTTCATACTGGAGAGAAGCCTTATAAATGTGGAGAATATGGCAAAGTTGAGATGGTCCTTGGTACTTACTCCACATAAGAGTTCATATTGGAGAGAAGCCTTGTAAATGTAGAGTATGTTGCAAAGACTTTAGAAGATCCAATGAAAATAAGTCTAATACCATACATGTAAAGAATGTGGCAAAACCTTCAGTGTAGCATCGTTTCTAAATTACCATCATAGAGTTCACGCTGGAGAGAAGCCTTATACATGTAGAGAATGTGGCAAAGCCTTTATACATTTCTCACACTTATCAGGGAGTTCACACTGGTGAAAAGCCTTATAAATGTCGAGAATGTGGCAAATCCATTGGTAAGTATTCAAAATTGACTGCACAGCAGAGAGATACTGGAGAGAAGTCTTTTAAATTTAGAAAGTGTGACAAAGCTTTTATTTACTGTTCTTGCTATAATAGACATTATAGATTTCATAGTTGAGATAAGTCTTAGAGATGTGGAGTTTCATAACTTCTTGACCAGCAGTGAGAATTTACTGAACATCACAGAATTCTTTCTGGAAAAAAGACTAATGAATGTGAAAAATGAAAAAAAAAAAAAAAAGCATTGAAAAGTCATTTAGCTATTATTTTCCTTGAGAGACTTCCTAACAGAGAGAGACCTTCCAAATGTAGAGAATAGGCTGGAGCCTTTACCCACATCTAAAAATTTACTGAACATCAGAGATTTTATACTGGAGGAAACCTTACACTTTAGAAAATGTGAGAAGGCACTGGCTGGCATGCCTTGGTGGTTTTCCTTTGGCCACCAGCCACAACTTCAGGGTGCCATTCCTGGTCAGAGCACAGGCCCTGGTTTCAGACTCAATCTCCAGTGTGGGGTAGGCAGGAGCTAGCTGACCCATGATTCCCTCTTATCATTGATCTTTAAATCACACACTCTCCTGTCTGACATCAATAAAAACATAATTTTAAAGTAGAAAAAAATAGTGAGGAAACCTTTCATCAGTGTGTTTTTCGTTCTGTATATCAGAGAGTTTATACTCAAGAGAAACCTTGCAAATGTAACAAGTGAGGTTAATCCTTTTCTTGTCAGTCGACTCTTATTTAACATCAGATAATTCATTGTGAAGGAATGCCTTACAAATGTGAAGAATGAGGCACAGCTTTTAATTATCCTTGTTTTCTTGTTCGACGTATGATAACTCATACTGGAGGGAATACCTATAAATGTGTTGTGTGTGACTTTGATAAGCAGTGGGGTTGCCTGCACTGTGAAGCTCCGTGGTAGAGTGTGGACCCATGAACCTGGAGTGTTCATTTCCTGGTCAAGACTCATACCTTGTTTGTGGGACAGATATCCAGTAGTGTTCACTCAAGAGGCAACTCATCGATGATTCTCTGTTATCATTTCTGTTTCTCTCTCCCACTCAATACTCCGTATTGGAGAGGGGACACCTCTCCTAGCTGAACTCAGAAAATTAAGTTTTTTGTTTTTTGGTTTTTTTTACTTCCTATTTCATATCCTCTCTCTTTCTTTTTTTCTCATTTTTCAACTCAGCTGATACTCTTTTCTGCAGTGCTTTAACAATGGCATCTAAACCTCATCCTCCCCGACATGAGCCCTCTGGCCCCTGTAGTTTCTGTTCCACAACTTAGAATTTACTAATGCATTAACTGAGTTCAGAATTTGGCAATATCTTGCTTTATATTCATGAAGTAGGTAGATGACCATTCATGTTTTCATGCTAAATTGTAGATTTTGAATATGAATGTTAATTTTTGGATTATAATAAATTGGCTCCTGTGTGCTTTATAACTGGAATGATATTTCTTGTCCTAATTTTCATTGTTTTCTATAAGAATTTCTCAGTATTACTTCAATACCTTCTTTCTTGGGATCTACTCAGTCTGTGTTAAAAAGATTTTATTGTCAATTACTTAAATGTCACTGGATATTGGTCATTCTTCCAAGAGGAATCCCAGAGACCATGGCAGATTTGTGGTTGAAAAATGTTGTTTTTCATCAAAAGTTATTTTGTGTATTAACAGTATGACTACAGTTATGTTCATAGACATTAGTTGTCCCCACAGTGTTTTCCAAGCCATCAGTATAAGTTCCAGGGACAGCAGGTAAGCAGGGATTGAAATGAAAGCCCCACATTCATTCCTTCTCCAGTGTATTGTTGTAAATTTGTACAAGCTGGTAAATACCAGTTACTTGGCATGGCCCAACCCAAAGGGTCACACAAATATTAAAGAAGGTAGATATTGGATACTTTTCTGCTCTACTTCCTGACATTCCCAGGGAGCATTCATACATGTAAGAATCTCCTGATATTTTGTGACTAGGTCTCTATCTGGACCAGGAGCTTTATGGTTTTGTCCTATTTGGGACTAACCATTGGATCCATATCATTCATAGGAATTTGATGTCACCTAGGCAATAGTTTCATTTTCTGCTACTGTAGTGAGGAATATTGAGGAGGTGTATTGATGTAAAAAATTAAAAATTGTTTTTCACATGGTCATTAGGAAAACAGATTAAGCAGACATTGTTTCTAGGTTTAGAAAGCCTTCTGTCTTCATTTTGTCTAGAAGAATGTATTTTCTGCTTTGGGGTGAAAAGCTCTTAAGTCAGAGATTTTATCATTTTTTTATCTCACAGTATAAATGGAGTAATTATTGAAATTGAGAAGTCTACCAAAGTATGTATTTTGTTAATTTGTCAAGAAAATGTCTGACTTTGACTCATGCACACCACACAGCTATTACTGTGCTGGCATTTGTCACATTTTAGTCAACAATCTATGGGTAATGTATTCTATGCTAGTGACAAAATAGCCAGGTGTTGCTTGTTCTAAAAATTCTTGCAGCACACCAGTTTGCCTTTGTGACACTCGAATGATAATCTCTGCTGTAAACTTACCCAATCCATCTTGTCTAATGAGTAATTTAAGACCAGTTTCTCTGTATTGACTTTTTTCTTTTCCTGGCAGATCTATCCATGGATGCCAATGGGAAGCTAAAGTTCCCTGCTAGGACTGTATTAATTAATTCACAAAATGCCAGTAACTACATATCTATCAATAAAATCACTAATAGTATAAATGGGTTAACTGCTTTAACCAGAAAACACAGGTAACTGAATGGATATGAGAATGATACCCATACTTATGCTGTCTACATGAGACCCATTTCAGATAAAAGACAGCACATGAAAGTAAAGGGTTAGAAAAAGTCATTTCGTGTCTACCTTTAGGCCCCAAGGAATCTACAGATAATTTTTCTCTAGTGAAAATTCTCATCCTGGACAGTGTGCACATAATAGGCATGTACTCAGAGTTAGCTGACCCATATGGAAGCACTGCCTTTTAGTGAAGTCAGCATGGAAACAGTTTTTCATTGCCCAGAAATTTGTTTTGGAAGGAAAAGTAGGAGACAGTCTACATTATTATCAATGGCCCATTAATGAGATTATAGGGACTACTAAATTAATAACACTCATTTCACAATTACTCCGAGAACACAAAGCCTTCAGAGATCACAACTTACTATCAATATATTTATCTGTTGAAAAATACATTAAAATTTCCCACGGTGTTGGAAGATACCTTATGTTATCAGGTGCCTAACGTGAACGGACATCTGTCTCCTACACTTCCCTCAAATACAATAGAATCAGACTTTTCAAAAATGAACATAAATAGCCACCAGAAGACACTGGTGCAGCCTATCAAATGAATATTACTGCTAATATTAGTAGTAATAATAGGCTTCTGTCAAGCCTACATAAATGTATCACAGCTATTTATGTTACTGATGGTGTATTATATGCCCATAAACTATAAGAAAATATAATACTAAACACAATAACGTGAATCATAAATTTAATCTCTTGTTCCTTACCAGTGTGGCTAACTTACTGAGCATAGACCTAGGAACTGGAAGGTCAGGGTTCCATTCCACATGAGTGCACATGCCAGGGTTGCAGGCTCCATCCCCAGGGAGGGACATGCAGGAGACAGCTGACCCAGGATTCTCAGTCATCATGTTGCTCGCTCTCCCTCCTCTCTCCTATCTGAAATCAATACAAATCTATTATTTTTAAAAATTGTTTAGTATACTTAATAAAGCCCATAATACTTGACTTCCTTCCATTTATATTATTTTTACGTTAGAAAAATAAACTGGCCTTGATAACTATCCAAGGTTACAATCTTTCTCCAACCCCAATGGTCCATTATTTATGAAGAAAAAGACTAATTCTGAGCCTTCCCAGTACCGGGCACCTCATTATCCTACAAAAAGTTGGTTCCTCAATACTTCCTTTGGATTGATTTATGTCCCAAAGGGAATGTGTGCGTGGAAATGGGACACATGCTAACCTAACAAGCTCACTGAAGGCCTGCATGTCAGCCTTTCAAAGTCAAAGACCTAAAGTTACCGGACAGTGTGGTCTGAAATGAAAATCTTTTTAAGAGCAGTTGTAGCAGGTAGTCAGGTCATAGGCAAGAATCTTCCCTAACAAGAGGGAATCCTTACCTAAGCCTGTCTATTGTCCTTTGCAGCCAGGTAACTCCCCCCTTTTCCAGAGCCCTCAGGACACAACCAGTGCACCAGGGGGAAACCATAAGCCCTCTCATTGTTGTTATGTTAATTGTTCACTGTTAGTAACGTGTATACTTATATAAAAGAATGTATCTATCACCAATGGATTTCATATAATCCCCTTGCAGTTCTCTCATTAATTATATATAATAATAAAAGCATAAAATGCAAGTCAACTGAAAGACTGAACAGCAGAATGACCACCTGGACAACCTTCTGGATGACTATGGTGACACCAACTGGCTCTGAGATGAGATTCATCAGGGGTCGGGCATCGCTCTGCAATTGCCCTATAGATGGAGACCCAGACCACCAGCTGGCCGAGAGATCAATCAATTGGGGATCTCCACGAAGAGGGAGGCCTAGGCCACCGAAGGGGGGAGGGTGAACCATCCATCACAAAGTTCCAGTTGGGTGGGCATGGCCTTCCTTTTGGAGTCATTAATGGTAGAGCCTTGTGATATCCCCAAAGAGGACCAGGCTACCAGGCAGCACCACTGTGGTGGGTAGGCGGGACCTACCTCTTTGGGGCCATTGATCACGGGGCTCCCAGACTGTAACAGGGCACAGGCAGAGCTGAGGGGGATTACCTCCCTCCCCGAGTGCACGATTTTCATGCACTGGGTCTCTAGTAATGTATAAAATAAAATGCTCTACGGCTGTTCTCTAGAACATTATCTCAATTTGTTGAAATTTAGCTTCCCAGCACTTGTGGACAGTTGGGCTCAAATAAACCACCAAAATTTCTTTATAGTTTGAATATTTCTTATGCTGACAGGAAGATGTTAATATATAAGGAATTGAGCAATGCATTTAACTGAGAGTTAAACATGACTAAACAGCCCTGACTGGTTTGGTTCAGTGATAGATCATTAGCCTGCAGACTGAAAGGTCCCAGGTTCGAATCCAGTCAAGGGCATATCCCTTGGTTGCAAGAACATCCCCAGTGGGAGGTGTGCAGGAGGCAGATGATCAATGTTTCTGACTCTCTATCCCCATCCCTTCCTCTCTGTAAAAAATAAAAAATATTTTTTAAAAACATGACTAAACCGGTCAATATACGTATAGCAGAAATCTTAAAATTATAATGTGTGTGGGGAAGATCTTATCAAAAATTGCATCCTTGAAGGGTCCCTATATGATTTTGGAAAGCAATGTTACAAATGAGATTAGTCGGGGGGGGGGGGTCAATGGGGGAAAAAGAAACATGTATTACTATTTGTAATACTTTAAACAATTAAAAAATGATATTAGTGATGATTGTCAGGCGGAAAATGGAAGTCCTTTTTTTTTTTTCCTGTAACCTTCCATTTACTATGAAAAGCACCTGATAATTACCCAAAAAGATTACTTACTTCCTTAATTCAAGCTGCCTCTCTCTTTAATGGTAAGACAGAGGGGCTGTAAAAATAGGCTGCCCTTCTCCCTCCACCATCCTCACTGAGATTTTAATGACTCAGGATATGGAGCCAGAAAGTTTCTGTTTTCAAACCCAATTTGCCCCACTTTTGAATTCTTTGTAGCTTTACTGTAAGACCGTTAAAGGCTTGTGAAGATCCCGGGAAAGACACCTCCATCGACACCTGCAGTTAAAGGGCAGACCAGCCAGTAGCTCTAAGCACAGCCTCTGGGGTTCTGGGGTCTGGAAAACTGAATTCCCTCGTGTTCGGTCCCACCTACAAGAGCCAGCCCCAGAGACATGGTGAGAGTAGGAAATTGCACTCCATTCCCTCACCGCAGGCTTTGACCAGTGTATTGGTGTCAGCCCTGAGGGGGTGACGAGGTTTCCTTTAGGGTAGAAGTATGCAATACGGAGTCAGGATGGGGGTGCAGGCCTTGGTCAAATGGAGAAGAGGCAGGATTTGGACAAGGGAGTCCAGAGAGATTTCAATCCAGTGGATGGAGCATCAGCCTGTACTGAGTGTCCCAGGTTCCATTTCTGGGAAGGGCATGTACTGTGGCTGCGGGCACATTCGGAGTGGGGATGTGCAGGAGGCAGCTGATCCATGTTTCTCTCTCATGGATGTTCCTGGCTTTCTGTTCCCTCTCCCTTCCTCTCTGTGGAAATCAATAAAATACACTTTTTTAAAAAAAAGAAAGAAAGAGCTGTGGAAACAGTCTAGGCTGCTCCCTTCTTCCTCTCGCCCCACTCCCTCCATCCCTGCACAGGATTGGCCCAGGGGATCGCCCCACCTCCCACTCTCTACCCCCCATTACCCTCACTCCCTGGTGAAGTCGCTCAGCTCAGGCGTTGGCCCCGCCCACCCCGCAGGGAGGCGCACGCGCAGTTTCTCGCAGACGCGGAAGCGGCTGTGGAGAGGAAGGTGGCGGTTCCTGAAGCGGGAGTTGGAAGTAAAGCGGCTGCTCTCCGTCCACCTCCCAGCAGGGGAGGCTGAGGGCGCTGCGGGCGCTGAAGTCCGTGTGGAAGGGCCCGCCCGGAGCCCCGCACAGCGGTGAGTCCGCGTCCCGGGCGGCTGCGCTGTGGAGGCGCCGCGTTCCTTTGGGGGAAACTGAGGCCCCGGCCCGCGGTCTGTCCGCCTTTGGCTGTGGGCCCCGCCCGCCGCGTGGTTTTCCCGCTGAAAACCGGTCCCGGGGCCGCCGGTCGTCCCCGCGGGGCTGGAAGCCGGGTCAGTGGGTTCCCGCCCTTTGAGACCCTCCCCCCGGTCGGCACTTTCCACCCAAAGAGCCGGGATGGCTCCCCGGCCTGTGGATCTGCTCCCCGCCTCCCTCGGCCCACCCCCATTTAATAAGGGGTCTGAATGCCAGGGGAGCAGTTTCCATGGGGTGGGGTCAGGGTTGAAGGACGCGGTGTTCCCAGAAGAGGTGACCTGCCCGCAGGGAGGGGCTTTGTGGGCGCGGTGACTGCGGGGGGCGGGGGACAGGCTGGGAGGGGTCCGGAGAGGGAGAGAGACAGACACGGGGGAGGGAGAAAGGGCGGTGAGGGGTCCACAGAGAGGGGCCCATAGGGGAATGGGAGGGACTGGACGGTGATGGTGGGAGTGAGGGGGTAACTGGAAAAAGTAGCCTGAGGAGGAAGGAAGTGGAGGAATAGGGAGGAGGGGGAGCCCCAGAGAGAGGAGGGGGAGCTCAGAGGGAGAGGGTCCTGGTGAGCAGAAGTGGGGGCCGCACGGGAGAAGGCACTTCAGACAGAGACACTGGTTCAGAGAGAAGAGTTGGGGAGCGAGTGCAGGGACAGAAAAGGGGGTGTTTAGGGATGAGGGAGCAGAGGGGGGAGCTGCACTGAGTCAGCCAGCTGTGGGGAGCAGGACAGACTGTAACGGGCAGGAGAAGAGACAGGGCGCGGGGAGGGAAAGACACAGACGTGTGTGCAGATGGGAGCAATCAGGGAGGCCAGCAGAAAGAGCACCTGAAGGGAAATAGGTTTCAGGAGTTTCATGGTCCAGGTGTAGGGACGGACATAGAGAAAAGGAGAAAGATTGAGGGACAAGGAAGTGAAATACAGGAAAGAACCACAGTGGAGGATGAGACAGTGAGACAGAAACAGAACTATAGACATAAATACATTGTAGTGGGCAGCAGGGGAACCCTAATTTGAATGAGGTAAGCTGATGGCATGTAGATGATTAAGTTGTGATATATGGGCTTGTGTGCTTATATGGTTAACAATTGAATTATGTACACAGATTTGACTGAGAATTATAAATCTCTAGTGTATAAGGTTTGCCAAATGCATACTTATTTGCTTTCATTTGCAAACCTTATTCACACAGGAGAGACTGGTATGTTCCTGATGGGCTCCTTAGCATTTTCTGGGATGGCAAGAAGGACAAGGACCTGGGACAAGAAATGACTGAATCTGCCCCCATATGGTGCTTTATCAAGGAATATTAGAAACATCAATCTTTTTTTCTCCCCAATGGATTTGCATTTTCTACTTCTTACATTTCCTACATGTAAATAGTCATTTAATGCTGAAATAAGCATTGGTGACTACTCACAAGCAGCTCTTATAATTCTTTTTTAATATATTTTTTTATTGATTTTTCACAGAGAGGAAGGGAGAGGGATAGAAAGTCAGAAACATCAATGAGAGAGGAACATCAATCAGCTGCCTCTTGCACACCCCCTGCTGGGGATGTGCCCGCAGCCACCGTACATGCCCTTGACCAGAATCAAACCTGGAACCCTTCAGTCCGCAGGCCGATGCTCTATCACTGAGCCAAACCGGTTTTGGCAATAATTCTTTTTAAATAAAAATATATATTTTATGGATTTTTTTACAGAGAGAAAAGGAGAGGGTTCGAAAGTCAGAAACATCCATGAGAGAAACATCCATCAGCTGCCTCTTGTACACCCCCTACTGGGGATGTGCCCACAGCCAAAATACATGCCCTTGACCGCAATCGAACTTGGGACCCACAGTTCACAGGCCAACGCTCTATCCACTGAGCCAAACCGGTTTTGGCTCTTACCATGCTTTTATTAATACTTATTTAAAGATAGATTTCATTACATTAAAAAAAATAACCACCCCAGTTGTTTTGTGGGTTTTGTGTTTTGTTTTGTTTTTTTTTTTCCTTCTTTTTTTTCTATTGCACCATCCAGAGGTACTGCAATACCATCTTGATGCATGGAGGGGACTGGGCAAGCTCCTGTTCCATATACCTGATCCAAAAATACATTTCATATTATGTCCTCGGGTAGAGGACATCACACATATTAAACTGATAAGAACAGATACTACACTTGATATTAGCCAAAAGCCTGAGTAGCAATGTTTTCAGTTTTAAATATATTGTGTATAGTTCACATTCTATATCCTTCCTACTGTTTATCATATCTTGAAACATTCCTTCACACTTAGTAATAGAGGCCATCTCAGCGAGCACCTGGTAAAGATGTCAGTGATCCTAACAGTCAGAGTCTAGTTCTGTGAGCAGCTGCTTCCTTTCTCTTTATATGATTTGTTGATTTAGTGACTGTGAGCCACAAAGGAGATGCTTCCCTCAAATCTCTCTTTTCCATTCTCAGAAAATGGTGAAGGATGGACTGGATTGACCTGCAACTTGGTTCCCGCAGGGCCCATCTATTCATGGTCAATGTATTTGACCAGCATAGTAGAATATCTAACGTTTCCCAAAGATTTTATCACGAAGGTCTATTCTCTGTAATTTCCTGGGGAAAGAGGAAGGAAATATATGTAGGACACCTGCACTGGTAAAACTTTGTCCTTCAAGCCACCTATGGGAACAATGCCAGTGCTAACAGATAATCAAGGGTAATTAGAGTGTGAAGGATTCATCTGAAATACACCAGACAGCCAAGGACACTCTGAGCATGGGAATCTTAATCAGGGTGATTAAGGATGTACACAGATACAAGCCCATTGCAATCTACACTGTGCCCTTCTATAACCCAAAGGATTGACGTCAGTGTTGTTGGCAGGAAGCCTCTTTAATCTAAGTAGTATTACAGTATATTAGTAAGACTGGAGGCCTCAGATGAAGCTGAGAGCTGATTCTGCTAAGATGTGAGGCTAAGACCTTATGGAGAGCTCAGATATAGCTACCATGTGAAGCCAGCGTGCTAAGAGGCTGGGGAGATGAAGGGAGCTCAGGTGCCGCTACTCTGTGAGGCTGTGAGTACAGAGGCAGCTTGAGGTTGCTCAGATGATTGATGTAGGCACAGAGGATGCTGCTCCTTCTTGAGTCCGTGGGCACAGAGGCTATTGCTAGTTTGTGGAAAGATGTACTTGTTTATCAGCCAGTGTGTGGCTGCCTGTACGGACTGTTGTGAAAAGTTGATTTGTCTGATGGCTTATTGTTAGCGGTGCCTACATGGCCACTAGCTTCTATAATAAAGAGTCTCTTATGTACCCACCACTTCTCCTGGCTTCTCATTCTACTGTTTGGTGTTCAAGAAGGTCCAGCACTTGGCAGGGAAGCAAGGACCCCACAGTTGATGTAGTTGAGCTGACGGTAAAGGAGGAACTTAGACTAGGTTCTCAACAATTGGTGCAGTGATTAGGGTTCAAGGTGAAACTTGCTCTCACAATTAGCACTATGGACAGGATTTAGGAGTAAGCACTCCCAGAGAAATGGATCCTATTGTGACACATGGTGTAGCCAGAAGAATTTGCAAGAATATATGGGTATCGATGTGACATCATCAGACTACCCAGAGGTCTCAGGTGTGCTGGGACTGATATCTGTTACCCAGGACTACTGAATTCATCTCTAGGTGGGCAACACAGCCTCAGGAGTGAACTGGTTAAAGATGGCATAGCATGACCCTCAGTGCAGGCTTTTTTGGGGGGAAGCAAGGGGTGCTCTGTTGAGTTTAGTGTTTCAGGAAATGAGCACATGCTCTCAATGTTGCAGGAGTTTGTGGAAGCCTTTGGAAGCACAGACACATGAAGACAGAAGAAAACACCTCACTTGGAGGAGCTCATTGTTCCTGTCTCCTGGGATAAATGATGGGCTGGCCTTTTCCTCTTTTGCAGGTTCTTCTGACTGGGGGTGTGATGAGAGCTGATTAACAGGCTGTACAGACACATTTGAAGGCACAATCTGAGACACCTCAAACTCTTGTCCTCTTGAGATAACCTCCCAGGACCAGGACCAGTAGCCAGGAACAGATGGCTGCTTCTCAGGTAAGAGATGTTTCCTGGTCCGAGGGTATGTTTTCTTTTCCACTAATATCTATGGATTTAGTTCTCTACTTTTGATGTTTTGCCTTTGTAGGTTGTTTTCCTTTATTTCTTTCCTATTTTCTTGTAATAGTCAATATCAACAGTTGCTATCTTTACCTCTCTCATTCTTGAAGTATATTTTCATTAATTGCAAAAAGGAAGAGAGAGAGAAAGAGAAAGAGAGAGAGAGTAACGTGAATGATGAGAGAGAATCATTGATTGGTTGCATTCTGCACACCCCACACTGGGATCAGTCTGGCAACCTGGGCATGTGTCCTGCCTGACCTGTGACCTCTTGATTATTAATGGCTCAGTGCTCAACCTCTGAGGCAAACCTGCTGGACCAGGAAGAGGATCTTGTTCTAAGATCACCCATAGTAAATTTTCAAACAGGATTGTGACTACTATACTAGTATGTCCTTTTCCATGAGAACTATAAATTCCATTACCAAACCCCTTGAGATCAAAGTTAATATATGAATTTTTTCTGTGTATTTAGACCTATAAATGTGATACGTTATCCGATGGCATTGGTATCACAATCAAAAGGAGTTTGTAACACAAGTGGAAACAAAAGCCCCATCCCAGAACATGGATCAGCATCGATATTTCCAGAAAAATGCAGTCATTTTTGGTTTTACACTTGAAGAAGTGCTTATATTTCAAACTCATCTTGACATTTCCCGCTGAGAAATATATACCACTGACTCTTTTTAAAAATATATATTTCATTGATTTTTAACAGAGAGGAAGGGAGAGGGATAGAAAGTCAGAAACATCAATCAGCTGCCTCTTGCACACCCCCTACTAGGGATGTGGCCTCAACCAAGATTCATGCCCTTGACCAGAATTGAACCTGGGACTTTTCAATTCAAAGGCTGATGCTCTATCCACTGAGCCAAACTGGTCTCCGCCACCACTGACTCTTAATGATGAAAATACAGCACTCAGAAATTCGTAAACCTGTGTCCATGCCCTAATTTTAAAGTTTATTGCCTAGAAAAGCAAAATCTGTACTATAGATTGTTGGACATGTGTCATCGTTTGTCAGTGTTGAAAAACACATCAGGCCAGACCGGGTTTGGCTCAGTGGATAGAGCGTCGGCCTGTGGACTGAAGGATCCCAGGTTCGATTCCAGGCAGAGGATGTGCCTTAGTTGTGAGCACATCCCCAGTAGGGGGTGTGAAGGAGGCAGCTGATG
This sequence comes from Antrozous pallidus, assembly GCA_027563665.1. NCBI lineage: Eukaryota > Metazoa > Chordata > Mammalia > Chiroptera > Vespertilionidae > Antrozous > Antrozous pallidus. Next base: position 5,791,385 of record CM050525.1, on the reverse strand, counting down.
GATGTTTCTTATCGAAGTTTCTAAATTTCTATCCCTCTCCTTTGCTCGCTGAAAAAATCAATAAAATACATTAAAAGAAAAGAAAAGAAAAACACATCAGAGAATGTTACTGGGGCAAAAAGATCTGATTGGATGATTCAAGATACATCCGTAGGTCCAAACCTCTTCTCCTAACACTGTTTTCTTATTAAGTGACATTACGAGCCTTTCTGGTGACCTCTATGTGGTAAATGTATCTTTTCAGGGACCTCTGACATTCAGAGATGTGGCCATCAATTTTACTCAGGAGGAGTGGGAATGCCTGGACCCAGCTCAGCGGAAATTGTATATGGATGTGATGTTGGAGAACTATAGCAACCTGGCCTCCCTGGGTGAGAATGACTTCTTCCCTAAATTCCTATACTGGAGTTTTGTTCCTTTTATTATTTTATTTTATTTTTTAATATTTTATTTATTTTTATTTGTTTTTTTTTTTTTACAGTGAGAAAGGGAGAGGAATAGAGAGTTAGAAACATCAATGAGAGAGAAACATCAATCAGCTGCCTCCTGCACACCCCCTACTGGGGATATGCCCACAACCAAAGTACATGCCATTGACTGGACTCAAACCTGGTACCCTTCAGTGGGCAGTTGATGCTCTCTCCATTGAGCAAAATTGGTTAGGGACCTTTTATTATTTTAACAAAGGTCCGGTGCACGAATTTGTGCACTAGTAGGGTTCCTTGCACTGGCCTATGTGATTGGGCCTATATTGACTCTCTGAAATCCCTGCATAGGTCCCAGATTGTAGGAGGGCACAGGCCTGCTGAGGGAATCCATCAGGGCCAGGTAATGACTGGGAGGTTGACTAGCCAGGGAGGGACTGTGGGAGTGCTCCAGGGTGAGTCTACACCTGTTATGCAGTCACTATTGGCTGGACCCCAGCAACAAGATAACCTATCAATTAGAGCGTCTCTCCCCTGGTGGTCAGTGCATGTCATAGTGAGCAGTTGAGTTAATTTAGCATATCATTAGCATAGTACATTTTGATTGAACAGCTGACTGGTCAACCAGATACTTGGCATATTAGGCTTTTATTGTATGGGATATCTCTAGGGGGCTTCTGCTTTCTAGGGTGGATTCTTACTCTCTATGTTGTGTATCTAATCTCTCAAAACTTCCATCTTAACAAAAATTTCATTATGTATTAAACCACTAATGAAGAAAAATGAAAAATAAATATCTTATAAACAAAAAGTAGAAAAAAGAAAGGCTTACTTTAAAACGAAGGCGCACTTATAACTACCTATTTTTGTTTTGTTTTGTTTTTTAAAAATATATGTATAATGTGGACTACGTGACATTACTCACCGGAGGGAAATCTTGTAGTATCTGTCTCTTAATTACTTGTATGCTTCAGTGAAAAACTGTCACCAGTGTTTCTCTTTGTGGTATCAGGTGATAATATTGCTTTTTATATTTTAGGAGGATAGTATTGCATTACATGTACATGGTAAACTTTATTTGTTCATTCAACTATCCATGGACGTTTGAGTTGCTTCCATCTAATGCCATGATGGCGAACCTATGACACACGTGTCAGCACTGACACGCGTAGCTGTTTTCAGTGACACACGGCAGCAGGTGGTTGCATACAGAGAAGAATGAGGCTGTATGTTGAGAAGGACTTTTCATTCTCAGCTACTGCACGGCCAGGTGCAGTAGCCGAGGATGAAACATTTGCTGTAGAGTAGTGTAGACACTCTGTGCCAGAGGTCTGTTGGCCAAATAGACTTGGCCAACAGCTGTTCAACAGTCAGCTGTTGGCCAAGTCTATTTCTGGGATTTCCGGTTAGGATGTTAGGTGATTTTTCACCTCATTTCCGGCCTGCAGAGCAGGGAGCAGCGGAATGTCGTGGGGGACACTTCTCTGGGGGCCCTCTGATCGCCATTACTAGCAACCACATAACCACAGCAACCATCATCCAATCTACTGTTCTGGGGTGTCATGGACTTCTAATTGACCATCATTATGAGATAAGTGAGGGGGAGGCTGGGAGAGGCGAAGGCTCTGTACTATGGGTGCCGTTTCCTGCCATTAGAAATAGCGGCAGCCATCTTAATTTATGTAAGGAACGTCATTTTGCAGCATAGTGCAGATTCCATTTCACCACTTACTGTTGTGCATCCTTACTAACCCCTATTTCTGCTTATTAACCCTGCCCTTTCCTAAAAGACAGTTACATGTGCCATCTTGTGGTCAGTTAAACTAGTTAACCCCTAATTGCCTGCAGGGCTAACAGGCTATCTATAATTCTATCCTCTTGCAATGCCCTCCTAATGGAGAACCCAAAAAAATAAAAAACCAAAGTTATGTAAAGGAAGTAGTAATAGTAGTAGCGGACTCTTTCAAGAGATGTATGGCATTATAGAAAAAGATGGCAGACCATTTTGTGTTCTACGTACTGAAACGGTAGTAGCAGAACATGGAATATAAAAAGACATTTTGAAACTAATCATTCCCAACTCTTGAAAAAAAGTGAGGATGAAAGGAAGGAATACATTTCCAGGCAGCTACACCTTTACAAGATCCAATCTAATTCCATCCTTAAATTTATAAAAGGCTCTACAAATTTAACATCTGCAAGTTTGAGTATTGCTCACTGCATAGCTCAGGATGGAAAAGCACTCAGTGAGGAAGAATTTATTAAAGAAACTCGCCTAAGATGTGCACCAGTTCTATTTCACGATATTCAGAATAAAGATGCAATTATTAAGAGAATATTTGAGTTACCGCTCAGTAGAAATATCATAAAAGACCGAATAATGAGACTAAACACAAATGTACATCAATTAAAGAGAGACATAAGTCATTGTAAGTATTTCTTTATCTCTCTTGATAAAAATACTGATGTCACATCACATGCTCAGTTGGCCATTATTGGTTGATATTCTGATGGTCTCACATTGAGAGAAGAGTTGATAAAGTTGGTATCAGTGCCAACAAGTATCTCAGGAAGCGAAATATGTAAGGTTGTTATACAAACATTCTGTGTCCTAAGAATTGATATCTCTAAAGTTGTGTCAGTGATGACAGATGGGGCACCAAACATGGTGGGGGGAAAACGTTGGATTAGTCAAATTGTTTACAGAAGCTATTGGACATCCAATTGTGCCTTTTCATTGTATTATCCATCAGGAGGTTTTATGTGCCAAGGCAGAATTCACTGATTTAAACGACTTAATGTCAGTTGTTACAAAATTAGTTAAATTTAATAGCTGCTCGCCCCTTCCCAAGAGAGAATTTTCTGCCCTTTTACTGGAGGTTGATTCCACCTAGAGTGGACTGCTGATATACATTAAAGTAAGATGGCTGAGCTGAGGCAAAGATCTTGAGCGCTTTGTGGAGTGCTTTGAAGAAATTAAGGTGTTTCTTGAGGATAAGGATCTGGGAAACTTTTCTCAGGTCAATGATGATAAGTGGGTCAACACCCTGATATTTTTTAGAGATCTCTCTGTTCATATTAATGAACTGAATTTAGTTACAAGATTTTGGCAATAGTATTGCCGTTATGATTGAATACATAAAAGCTTTTCAAAGTAAACTTAAAATTTTCAAGCGAGATAAAGAAACTAAAACTTACAAGTATTTTCCTCTAGTAACGAAGTATTTTGAGAAGGCCACTGCAGCTGTACAAAATGAAATGGAACCCTTGCATATAAAGTACCAGCATGTTTTAGACTCATTACTTGACCAGTTCAGTGATAGACTTAATCAATTTAGAAGCCTAGAACAGACCATAAAAATAATTAAGTATCCTGATGTAGTAGTCTACAGTAGTTTGGAATTAAATGGTTTCCAATGGATGCAAATTGATGATTAGGTGATGCAACCTGCAGAATTTCAAGACAGCATCTGGGCTCAGGTGTTTGTTGACTTGAGGTCAAAGCTTGAGAATCTGGAAAGGTTCTGCTTGGAGAATCAAGAGGAGTGCCACTAAGAACAGGAAATTTGGAGTGCCTGGAACCAATTACCAGACACTTTTAGCACCCTGAAAAATATAGCAATGGCTTTACTCACAATTTTTCCCTCTACGTACTTTTGTGAGACCTTGTTCTCAGCATTAAATAATATCAAAACCAACAAAAGAAACAGATTGACAGATGAAGTTAGTAATGCTTGCTTGGACTTGAAGTGTACAAAATATCAACCTTCAATTGAAGGTTTAGCCAACGAAATTCAGCAACAAAAAAGTCACTAATAGGCATGTTAGTTAAAGAATTTCCCCTCCCCCTCACTTATCTTAGTTCACGGCACCCCACACAAGTTAAATAATCTCAAGATCAACAAAAGAAACCAACTGACAGATGAACAAAGAAGTCACTAAGCAGGTAAGTTAAATAACTAGTTTTTGGCTTATTAAATACTAGAGGCCTGGTGCAAGAAATTCGTGCACAGCCGAAGCCGGTTGGCTCAGTGGATAGAGCGTTGGCCTGCGGACTGAAGGGTCCCAGGTTCGATTCCGGTCAAGGGCATGTACTGTGGCTGCGGGCACATCCCCAGCGGGGGGTGTGCAGGAGGCAGCTGATCCATGTTTCTCTCTCATCGATGTTTCTGACTTTCTATCCCTCTCTCTTCCTCTCTGTGAAAAATTAACCAAATATATATATATGTATTTTTTTTTAAAAAAAAAAAGAAATTCGTGCACAGTGGTGTGGGGATGTCTGTTAGCCCAGCTTGCACCCTCTCCAATCTGGGACCCTTCGAGGGATGTCTGACTGCCCAAGTAGGCCTGATCCTACGGTTTCAGCCCGATCCTACCGGTAGGATCGGGCCTAAATGGGCAGTCGGACATCTTTCTCACAATCTAGGACTGATGCTCCAAACTGCTCACCTGCCTGCCTCCCTGATTGCCCCTAACTGCTTCTGCCTGCCAGCTTGATCACCCCCTAACCACTATCCCTGCCAGCCTAATTGATGTCTAATTGCTCCCCTGCCAGCCTGTTTGCCCCCAACTTTCCTCCTCTGCCAGCCTAGTCACCCCTAACTGCCCTCCCCTGCAGGCTTGATCACCTCCTTCTGCCCTCCCTTGCAGGCCTGGTCCCACCCAACTGCGCTCCTCTGCTTACCTGATCACCCACAACTGCCCTTGTTTGAAGGGCCTTGGAACCTCCCAACCCCCCTCCCCTGCTGGCCATCTGTGTCCACATAGGGGCAGGATCTTTGACCACATGGGGTCAGCCCTCTTGTGTGTTTGAGTGATGGTCAATCGGCAAATTACTCTTTTATTAGATAGGATAGAGGCCTGGTGCTTGGGTGGGGGTCAGCTGGTTTGCCCTGAAGGGTGTCCCAGATCAGGGTGGGGTTCCCTTGGGGCGAGGGGCAGCCTGGACGAGGGGCCTGTGGAGGTTTGCAGGCCAGCCACGCCTCCCAGCCACCCAAGTGGAGGGCCTGGCATCTAGGATTTATGTTCTACAATTGAAACTTTGTAGCCTGAAACGCAGCCAAGCCTTCTGCTCACTCTGTGGCGGTGGACATTTCTGTTTGAAACTTTGTAGGCTAGAGTGAAGGCCTAGGCTGGCAACGGCAGGCAGAAACCTTGGCTTCCTTTTTTTGCCAAGGAAACCCAAGCCTGTGTTCTGTCCAGTTCAGTGGCTGCGGCCATTTCTGTATCTTTTATAATCAAAACTTTGTAGCATTGAGTGGAGGACTAGGCTGGCAAAAACACGTGGAAAGCTTGACTTCCTCTGTTGCTGGGGAAACCCAAGCCTTCCTCCTCCTCTCAGTGGTGGCAGCCATCTTGGTTGGGGCTTATTTTCATAACCTGCTTCTGATTGGCTGTGGGCATGGCTTGTGGGTGTGGTGAAGGTGCTGTCAAATTTGCATATTATTTTTATTAATAGGACAGTTATATATTACAATTATACATTTTTGTTATTTAAACTATAACCATTGCAAAATTATGTGTTTTTTCTCGAAGTGACACACCACCTGTGTTATGCTCGGTTTTTTGGCGAATGTTGACACACCAAGCTCAAAAGGTTGCCCATCACTGATCTAATGCAAGCTCTTGTAAATGACATTGTAATGAACACAAATGTGTAAATGTCTCTTGCAGATCCTCCATGAATATTTTTCAGTATATACTTAGAAGTAGGATAGCAGCCAGCATTATTTTATACTTTATAGCATAGAAATTATGCACCTTCTACATGAAATAAACTAATTATTTCATTTCTCTTTATGCTGTTATTCATGTAATTCTACACTTAATTTGCTATTTTGTATTAGTATCTGTTATAAGAATACAGCTAATTTGATTGTTGTCTTTATATTTCATGTTTTGGGAAATTCATTGGATTTATATATATTTTTAGAAATGTGTAGTCTGTGACTTGCAATACACAATTCTGCCACCTATTAACAGATCTTTTTATTATTTTCTAAGATCATTTTCTATTTTTGTGATCATGGGAGCTACTTAAAAGTCTTTAAGGCTATAACAATATGCTTTTCAAAATATATAAATATACTTTATTGAGTTTTCACAGAGAGGAAGGGAGGGATAGATAGTTAGAAACATCATTGAGAGAAAAATATCTATCAGCTGCCTCTTGCACACTCCCTACTGGGGATGTGCCTGCAGCCAAGGTACATGTCCTTGACCAGAATCGAACCTGGGACCTTTCAGTCCGCAGGCCGACACTCTATCTGCTGAGCCAAACCAGTTTCGGTTCTACTGTACTTTTTAATTTGGGTGTTAGGTTTTTCAACTTCCCTGTTCTTTGTGGAGTTGGCAAATACTTTCTCATTGTATTTTTATTTTCATTATATAATATTTTGGTAATATGTAGTTGTCTTTCTTTTATACTTTTTGTCTTTAAGATGTTTACTTTTCATTTTTTAAAGTATTTAATATATTTCCATTAATGTATTGCCCGTTTGATTACATTTGTGTTTCTGTTGGCACATTTTTTCTGTTCTTTGCATGACTCGATATCTGTCAGATTGCTGAAGGAGGAATGCATGAGGCGAGAGAAGTAAGGGATTCTGAATTTTTTCAATCATACACACACCAGGCCTCTGAGCTTAGATGACTCCAGCACCTGGTGATAGGAGTCACAGGCTTTTAAATGACTTTTAAAAATTTTTAATAAATCTTTATCATTCAGATTATTACAGTTATTCCTCTTTTTCCCCCCGTAGCTCCCCTCAACCTGTTCCCACTCATCCTCTGCTCTTATCTTCCCCTCACTTTCCTTATCCATAGGTCTGCGATTTTTGTCCACTCTCTTTCTGCACCCCCCATGTCTTTTTCCCACCAAGAACTGTCAGTCCACTCCCTTTCTTTGCCCTTGATTCTATTATATTCACCTGTTTATTCTGTTCATCAGATTTTTTTATTCACTTCATTTTTAAATTCACTGGTTGATATATATGTATTTGTTGTTCATAAGTTTTTATATTTATCTTTTTCTTCTTCTCCCTTCTTAAAGAATATCTTTCAGTATTTCATATAATACTGCTTTGGTGTTGTTGAACTCCTTTAGCTTTTTCTTATCTGTGAAGCTCTTTATCTGCCCTTAATTCTGAATGATAACTTTTGCTGGGTAGAGTAATCTTGGATGTACATTCTTGCTATTCATCACTTTGAACATTTCTTGCCACTCCCGTCTGGCCTGCATAGTTTCTGTTGAGAAAAACAACTGAAAGTCCTATGGGTGCTCCCTTGTAGGTAATTAACAGTTTGTTTCTTGCTGCTTGTAATATTCTTTGTCTTTTGCTCTTGGCATTTTAATTATGATGTGTCTTGGTGTGGTCCTCTTTGGATTCCTATTGTTTGGGGTTTTGTGCACTCCCTGGAATTGTAAGTATATTTCTTTCACCAGGTAGGGAAGTTTTCAATCATTATTTCTTCAAATACATTTTCAGTATCTTGCTCGCTCTCTTTTTCTGGCTCCCCCATAATTCGGATGTTGGTACGCTTGAGGTTGTCTCCTTACATTATCTTCAAATTTTTTTATTCTTTTGTTTTGTTTTGTTTTGTTTTCCGGTTGAGTATTTTTTGCTTCTTTGTATTTCAAATCTTTGACTTGATTCTTCTGGACATCTAGTCTGCTGTTAAGTCTCTGTATAATATTTTTATTTCAGTCCGTGTATGTTTAATTTCTACTTGGTCCTTTTTTTTTTTTTTTTTTTAACATTTTATTGATTTTTTTACAGAGCAGAAGGGAGAGGGATAGAAAGTCAGAAACATCAATGAGAGAGAGACATCGATCAGCTGCCTCTTGCACGCCCCCTACTGGGGATGTGCCCGCAGCCAAGGTACATGCCCTTGCCGGAATCGAACCCGGGACCCTTCAGTCCGCAGTCCGACGCTCTATCCACTGAGCCAAACCGGTCTCGGCTACTTGGTCCTTTTTTATATCCTCAGGGATCTCACTAAATTTATCAGCATTTTCTAGGCAATTCTTGAAAAACCTTATAACCATGGTTTTGAAATTCATTTCCAGTTGTTTCCTTTCCTCCACTTCTTTCATTTGTGATCTGTTTCTTTGTCAGCATTTTTGCTGCTCCCGAGTTGGTAGGGTAGCTTTGTGTGCTAGGTGTCCTATAGGGCCCAGTGGCTCAGCCTCCCCAGTTACGTGAGGTGCACACTCTTGGTGCAGCCCTTTGTGGACTGTGTGCACAGCCTTGTTTTAGTTAAGTCTTCATTGTTGTTGGTATCACTAGAAAGAATTGACATCCAGGCCAATTGACTGTGAAGATCAGCTGTGTTTACGCTGGGAGAACTTCTGTATTGAAGACAGTCCTATGAAACAAAACTTGCAAAACTGCAAAAGCCTCTGTGCTCAGGTTAGATGGGGCGGAGTCTCAGGGCAGAGCTGACAGCCTTGACTTCCAGTCAGCCCTGCCCTCTGAGGCCCCAGGATCTCAGTGTCCCTCAGTAAACGCTGCAAGCACATCTGAGAGAAAGCCATCCTCGAGTTTTGCCCACTACCAGACAGTCCAGTTTCTACCCAAATGAGTCTGGATTCACAGAGTCTGGCCCGGAACTGGAGTTCAGCGCAGTCGGGAGCTTCTGTCTTCCTCCCGCCGGCGACAGTGCACTCATCAGTCAGTCCTCTCTGCACATGCATGCCTCTGGACCACTGCCTTCCGCAGCTCCCGGGTCTCAGTGGGCTTTTCTTTATTCCTGACAGACCAGGTCCCCCCTGTTTGAGTCTGGGTCCCCAGGTCTCACCAAGAACTAAAGTTCAGAGTAGTTAGAGCTTCCGTCTCCTTCCCACTTGAGAAAATCAGCCTCACACTCAGGTACTCAGTTGCCAGTCCTCTCCCCACACGTCTTTGTACCTCAGCCTTTTTTAACTCCTCTGAGTCTCAATGTGTTTTTCTCTTTCTTTCTAGTTGTAGAATTTCCATGCAGCCAGCTTTCCTGTGGTTCTGGATGCTGTCCGTTTTGTCTTTTAGTTGTAGTTTGAAATTGTTGTGCGAGGCACCAAATTAAGTGTTTAACCTCTGTCGCCATCTAGGCTTCTCTCCCTAATCGACTTTGGGCCAGCTTTTTCCTGAGAGGGGACTTCTTTATGCATACCCAGAGGGGGAGAGGATGGAATGTGGTCACCACAAGTGAAATAGTCAAAGGGAATGTCCATAGTGAAGTGACCTGGAAAGTCAGTTCCTGGCTGACGGGTGTCAATTCCATTGCTTGATCCAACTTAATAATATTTTTTGTTGAGATTCAGAAAGAGGCTTTTGAGCATGCTTTCTATAAAAGGAAACAAATAACCATGTGTGGAACAAAGTGTTCTTTCAGTCAACACTGTTTTCAGGAGCTATATTCTTGGTTCAGTTGTCTGTTTAATTTCCCTGTTGGAAATGTTCTGTTTCTTTCTCATGCCTATGGTATCATTTCAGGCTTGATATACATCTTTAGTATTACAGTCTTTGTGGTGTTTGAACAATTTATTATTGGTTCTTAATAGCAGCCACTACAGGACACTCACTGTGGACTGCTGTTCTGTTTGTACTCTGTGTCATGTACAACAGACACTTGTTATTCAAAATGCTTCAAACCAGGTAGATCATTCAACATGCACTTCCCTCATTTCTCTCTGTCTCCAGTCAATAAACTGGGAGTTGGGAGTGTTCTAATAATATTGCCATTGTGTGGTTTGAGCTGGTATCATTGGCAAATGTAAGCAACTCTTTGTTTCACTTTTATGGGACTTTTCCTCATGCTACCTGTCTTGATCTTTCTCTGAATCCTTCACTTGCATTTGGAGTACTCAAAAATGTCATTTAGGTTATACTTGCTGGTAATTTCAAAGTGTACTCATCTGTTTGTCAACACTAAAAATTTGTTTTCTTTCAGTTATGTCATGTGAAAATAACCAGGTCTTTTTGCTGAAGCCCAGGATTCAAGATTTATTCTCTGAAATTATACTGGTAAGATATAAAAGGTGTAGTTTTGATAATGTACACTTAATGAAAGCCTTGGAATTTGCGGAAGAATGTTATGAGAAGAGGGGATGTTAATATAAACTAACCTGGAATGGTTATTCATAGTATAATTCTTCCTAATTAATTAAAGTGGTCAGGTGGTTTCTCACTTTAAAGTCAGTTACATCGGGAGATCATTGTGTTTCTACTCATGATGGTTGAAAAGAACTTTTAACTGTTATGTATCCTTAGAAAGAAAATCTGGAAAACCAGGAACTAACAGTCTGCGGTTTAAAAAATGATTAGAATTGTATAAAATGTAGGGTGGGCCCTGACCATTTTTGGTTCAGTGGATAGAGCATCAGCTTGCGGACTCAAAGGTCCCAGGTTTGATTCTGGTCAAGGGCATCTAAATTGGTTGCAGGCACATACCTAGTGGGGAGGTGTGCAGGAGGCAGCTAATCGGTGTTTCTCTCTCATCGATGTTTCGAACTCTCTATCCCTGTCCCTTCCTCTCTGTAATATCAATGGATATATTTACAAAATAAAATGTAGCCCTGGCTGGTTTGGCTCAGTGAATAGACCATCAGCCTGTGGACTCGTGGGCCCTGGGTTCGATTCCTGTTGCAGGCATGTGCCTTGATTATGGGCATGTCCCTGGTGGAGTGTGTGGAGGACAGCTGATTGATGTTTCTCTCTCATCAGTGTTTCTGGCTCTCTGTCCCTCTCCCTGCTTCTCTAAATACATATAAAAGTAAAAAAATTATATAGATTGGGATTAGATTTTCAGTCATGCATTTCTAAAATTTAAATATTTACAATGTTCCTATAAAATTAAAATGTGAATTTGACAATCTGAATACTTTTAAAATTATGTATTTTGATTTCAGAGAGGAAGGGAGAGGTGGAGAGAGAAACATTAATAATAAGAGACAATTATTGATTGGCTGCCACCTGCATGCCCTCTATTGGGACCTAGTCTGAACCCTGGCATGTGTCCTAACGGGGAATCGAACCATGTTCTCCTGATTCATATGTCAATGCTCAACCACTGAGCTCTGCCAGCTGGGTAATTTGGCTTTCTTTTAAACAAGGATTTATTATTCTTCCTCAAATAATTTTATTTTATGTTTTACCTATAATTCAATAAATGGGGAATGCTTTTTTACACAACTTTCATGGCTTAATGAGAATTGCAAAGTGGTTTTTATGTAGCAAGTGTACATGTTTCTTGAACTGCTGTCACTAAAGGCCTTTCTATCTCCCATCACCAGGAGAATAAATATAATGGAGACACAAGTTGTCAAAGGAAAGAATATTGGAAAAACTTTAAGAAAGGATCATATCTTAATAACCAACAGACAATTGAACTTGCACAGGACCATTTTAAAAGTGGAAAAGTCTTCAACCAAATGTCTAATCACCATATAGGTCAGGTCTTGCATATTGTGGAGAAGAGACACAAAGGAGCTGGGTGTGTCAAATCTTTTCCAGAATCTTCAAATTATACTAAGGAGAATATTCATGATGGGGAGGAGACTTATACAGGTAATCCATGTGGTAGAATCTTCAATCAAATATTCAATCCAAATAGACTGGAAAAAATCCAGGGTGAAAGAAAGCACTATAAATATAAAAATTCCAATAAAACATCCAATTGGCCTTCAGGTTGTACTCAGCATGAAAGAATTCAGATTGTAGAGAAGCCTTACAAATGTAAAGCATGTGGCAAAGTCTTCAAATGTCATCTAACTCTTATTGTACATCAGGGAAGAATTCATAGTAGGACAGAACTTTATAAATTCAGGGAAAGTGGAAGAGGCTTTAGTCAGTGCTCAAAATATACTGAATATCATAAGAATCATAGGGAAGAAAAGTCTTATAAATGTTCAGAATGTGACAAAGCCTTTAGCCGACCCTCAAAACTTATTCTTCATCAGAGAATTCACACTGGAGAGAAACCTTACAAATGTAGAGAATGTGGCAAATCCTTTAGCCAACCCTCCTCCCTTAATCGTCATCAGATTATTCATACTGGAGAGAAGCCTTATAAATGTAGAGAATGTGGCAAAGCATTCAGCGATTGCTCATCCCTTACTAATCATCACAGAATTCACACTGGAGAGAAACCTTATACATGTAGAGAATGTGACAAAGCCTTTAGTCGACACTCAACCCTTATTCATCATCAGAGAATTCATACTGGAGAAAAACCATACAAATGTAAAGAATGTAATAAAGCCTTTAGACAGCCCTCAAGTCTTATTATTCATCAGAGAATTCACACTGGAGAGAAACCTTATAAATGTAGAGAATGTGGCAAAGCTTTCAGTGATGCCTCATCCCTTACTATTCATCAGAGAATTCATTCCGGAGAGAAGCCTTATAAATGTTTAGAATGTGGCAAAGCCTTCAGCCGGCCCTCAACCCTTATTCTTCATCAGATAATTCACACTGGAGAGAAACCTTAAAAATGTAGAGAATGTGGCAAAGCCTTTAGTCATTACTCCTCCCTTAATCGTCATAAGAGTATTCATACTGGAGAGAAGCCTTATAAATGTACTGAATGTGGTAAAGCGTTCAGTGAGTCTTCAACCCTTAATCGACATCAGAGAGTTCATACTGGAGAGAAGCCATATAAATGTAGAGAATGTGAGAAAGCCTTTAGCTGACCCTCAACCCTTATTCTTCATCAGAGAATTCACACTGGACAGGAAGCTTATATATGTAGAGAAAGTGGCAAGAACTTTGGTAGGTCATCAAATCTTACTGGACCTCAGAGAATATACACTGGAGAGAAGTCTCATAAATGTGCCAAATGTGGCAAAGCATTCATCAGCCTTAGATACCTTACTATACATAACCGTATTCATACTGAAGAAAAGCCATACGAATGTGGAGAATGTGGCAAATCTTTCATTCAATCCTCACACCTTAGGAATCATCAGAGAGTTCATACTGGTGAGAAGCCTTTTAAATGTAGAGAATGCGGCAAAGACTTTAGGCAGTCCTCATCACTTACTTGCCATCAAAGAGTTCATACTGGAGAAAAACCTTATAAATGTAGAGAATGTGGCAAAGCCTTTAGCCAGTCCTCATCCCTTACTTGTCATCAGAGAATTCACACTGGAGAGAAGCCTTATAAATGTACAGAATGTGGCAAAACCTTCCGTGTTCTATCATTCCTTACTTATCACCAAAGAGTTCATACTGGAGAGAAACCTTATAAATGTAGAGAATGTGGCAAAGCCTTTAGCCAGTCCTCATCCCTTATTAATCATGAGCAAGTTCATACTGGAGAGAAACCATATACTAGGTAAGTGTACAGAATTGGGCAAATTTTTTGGCAGCCCCTCAGGCCTTATTAAGCATAAGAGAGGGCATTCTGGAGAGAAGCCTTGTAAATGTAGAAAATATAACATAGTCTTTCATGAGTGTTCCTGCCTTACTGCTCAACAGAGTTCATACTGGATAGAAGACTTACAGGTGTGAGGAGTGTCATAAGTGCTTTACCAACTGTCAGAACTTACTGAACATCACAGATTTCATACTGGCAGAAAACCTTATGAATGTGAAAAAATGTAGAAAATCCTTTATTTGTACCTGAGAGATTCATACTAAAGAGAGTCCTTACAAATGTAGAGCACGTGCAAGAGTTGTACACACAGCTCAGAATTTACTGAATAGCAAACTTATAGTGGAGGTAAGGCTGAGACTGAAAAACATGAGAAAGCCTTTAACTTGAAAACTAACTTCAACATTTTAGGAATCATTCTAAAGAGAGAGCAATGATAGAAGATTTCATCCAAAGATTTACCCATGGTTTATCATTAATAATGATCAAATGAAATCTGAGAAATCACGAGGCTTATGTCAAAGTGTATATCTTTGTTTATATGTGATACAACATTTGATAATTATTACTGGATAGAAGCCCAGCAGATATAAAGAATGTGGCAAAGCGTATTCAGTATGTAAACCTTACCCAATATTATAATTCTTACTGGAGAGGAGCAATACAAATGTATTAACAGTGTCCTAAAGTCTTTAATCATTTGCAGCTCATTCTTCACATTGGAATTCATTGTAGTGGGAAACCTAAAAATCGAAGAATGTGCAAAATTGTATATTTGGTCCTACAACCTCAGTCAATATTAGGGATTGTAATTGGGTAGAAATTCTACATTCATGATATAGTAGAGAGGTCTTTTGTTCAAAATACACAGTTTACAAAAGTCCAAAGAATTTATGCCTTAAAGTGACTTTAAGGTAAAACTGAGGCAAGTATGTAATTGATTATGAATTTTTTTTTTATTGATTTTTCACAAAGAGGAAAGGAGAGTGATAGAAAGTCAGAAACATCGATGGGAGAGAAACATCGATCAGCTGCCTCTTGCACACCTCCAACTGAGCATGTGCCCGCAGCCAAGGTATGTGCCCTTGACCGGAATCGAACCTGGGACCTTTCAGTCCGCAGGCTGATGCTCTATCCACTGAGCCAAACCGGTTCAGCTGATTATGAATTTTAAAGTATCACTGAATTCACACTAGATAGTTAGCCAAAATGCCTTTTGGTATTGTTCTAAATCAGAATCTTTATTACACAGTGTACTCCAAACTGTAGATGTAGTTAGGTAATATCTGTATATTTAAATATATAAAAAATTGATGTTTCCATAGGTACAATTTCTTACCATGTTACCCTATTATATCCTGAAGTGACCTCAACCATAAAATGATTTTTGTTGCTACTTCATAACTGTAATTTTGCTATTGTTATGAATCGTCATGTAAATATCTGTGTTTTCTGATGATCTTAGGTGACTCTGCTGGGGGTTCTGAAGAGCCCAAGACCACTGATGTTTCTAACTCTATCCCTCTCCCTTCCCCCTCTTGTAAAAATCAATAAAATATATATTTTTTAAATGTAGTTTCTCTTTCTTTAAAATCCTTACCCAAGGATATTATTCCCATTGATTTTAGAATAGGAGGGATAGTGGGTAAAGAGATAGAAACATTGATATGATAAATATACATCAATTGGTTGCCACTCTCATGCACCCAGGTATCAGACCTGAGTGGGAATCAAATCTGTGACCTGGTTATAGGGCTGACACTAACCACTGAACCACATCAGCTGAGCTGTAGATCCTTTGAAGGGACATATAATAAATTTGAACTTACATTTTATGAGATATGACTCAGAAACATGTCATGATGTAAGGAAGTTTATCTCAGAGGTATTTTAACCCTGTCCCCTCAGGCTCATTTGTCTGCATGTAGTGCCCTCCACCAATAGGTTGCAGGTTTGATTCCTGATCCCGCAAATGCCTAGATTGGGGGTGTGATTCCAGAGTGCCTCAGGGTGCCTTCAGAAGGCAACCAATGGGATGTTTGTCTTGCACATGCATGTTTCCATTTCTGACTTCCTCTCTAAATTCAATTTAAAAGAAAACTTTAAAAGTACCTTGAAAACAAGGTATTTTCTAGTTCCTGCTGCCTCAGACAGCTGCCTGCCCTGCCAACTGAGGCACCTAAGTGAAAGCAGCAGAGAAGGGCTCAGCCACCAGGGAATTACTTGCATGGATGAACTTTGGTTGATTTAAGCGATTAAACTTTGGGATGTTTCATTCCACAACACAGACTAGTTGTAAGAGAGAGAGATCCTGAGATTGAGGTGCTCAGTAGTAAAAACCTAAGGTGTGTCACAGACATGATGTTGGGACTGGCTAGTGGAGAGAGGATGGAAGGCGACTTAGTGGACACTGCAAGCAAAGGAAATACGATGGAAGGATGGGAAATTTGTTTTTTGGGTTTTTTTGGAAAGTGCCATAAGTCAATTCCATGACAGGAGGGCTGAATTTTGCAGAGATGGCTGAGGGCATTTCCCCAAACCTGAAAGGGATGCATGAATGATTGCTTGCTGCCAGACAGCTGAGGGCATCTTAACCTACATGTTACTGCCTCCTGCTGGCCAAACACCTGAACAGCTGTAGGCAAATTCTCCAATCCAACAATGGAATGTGTGTACCAAACCCTGGCTTTTAAGTGTATATCTACTTTGCCTTAGGACAATTTATGTTAATAAAAAGCAAGGGGTCCTGAGACAAAGAGAACTTGTTTTCTTCAGCCAAGCTCATCTGACTCCCCAAAATGCCTTCCAAAATTATGTTTCATCACTGGACTCTTATATAACTTACTCCCAGCACTTCTTCAGATTCCTGAACCCTTCTAGATGCTGGATCAAGATCACCAGCATTAGGAAATCATGTTTTGATCTAGGGGGAAAGTTGCCAAACCTTTTGCCAATAGCTCATGAAGCAGAAGAACCACCTGGGCAACCCAGAGACTCATAAGAAATATCGAATATTGTTACATTAAGAGAATCTGTTTGGGGTGGTTTTACATAACAGATAATGAACTTGAGATACTGTTAAGGACTAAATTGTGTCCATTCAAAATCGGTATTTTGAACCCCTAATCCCCAATATGTCTGTTTTTGGAGATAGGGGTTTTAGGGAAGTCATTAAGATTATATGAAGTCACAAGAGTGGGGTCTTAATCTGATAGAAGTGGAGTCCTTATAAAAGGAGATAGGATAACCTGTATACATATTCTTTTTTTTAAAAAATGTGTATTTTATTTGTTATAGAGAGGGATAGAGAGCTAGAAACAGCAATGAGAGAGAAACATCAATCAGCTGCCTCCTGCACACTCCCCACTGGGTATGTGCCTGCAACCAAGGTACGTGCCCTTGACCAGAATTGAACGTGGGACCCTTTAGTCCACTGGCTGATGCTCTATAGACTGAGCCAAACCACTTAGGGCTGTACATATTCTTGAAGTTTTATTTGGATAACATGAAGGAATAATACTTTAATGTCTGTTTCTGAGTTAAATCATAAATGTTTATTTTTTAAATATTCTTATTAATTTTATCAATGATGAGAGAGAATCACTGATAGGCTGACTCCTGCACACCCCCCACTGGGGATCGAGCCTGCAACCCCTGCCTATGCCCTTGACCGGAATCAAACCTCGGACCCATCAGTCCTCAGGCCAATGCTCTTATTCACTGAGCCAAACAGGCTAGGGCAGGAATGTTTATTTTTCATGTGTTTAATTTCAGAATAGGTATTACATAAAATAAGTGTGTAGTGAAAAAAACAGTATTTAAGGAAATTTAATTGAAGTGTTGGACACAATATTTGTTTTAGTAATGTAGTTTATCACAATGTTCTTTAAAGGGTTTATTTTTAAGCATTGCTGTTGTCCTAAATAATCATATATCTTAGCCACCCAAGTCTCATATCCCAGGTCGTGTCCCTATGAAAGGCTTGGGATCGCAGCCATGTTGAGCCTTGGTCTCCCTGGGAAGGAGGACGGGAGCAGGAAAGGCTGCTGGTGTGAATGTGAAATGGCCCATCTACCCAGGGAGAGCTGTGGTTTCACCTTCTAGCTCTTCATCCTCACACAGACCATTGCAGCTCTTTGTTTAATGAAATGCTTACATGAATTCCTGGGTTAAGCCCCTCCCCACCTCCAGACCCTCACTGAGATCCCAGTTCCCACAGAGTTGCATCAGCCTCACTACTGACATCTGCCTGCATGGCTGGGGTGGAAGGTGGGGACAGATTAGCTCCCGACATAATCCTCTTCAACTGTTATTTTCCAATACATTTGGAAATCTTTCTGAGTGCTTTCTTAATATATTTGACTCTGAATGTGTGAGTCACTGACTTCCAAACTTCACATTGGGAATAGAGAACAATGGTGACAAGCAGACATCATTGCCAGAGGGCGTTTCATTTCATTAAAAAATTTAATGAGATCAACAAAAAAAAAATCTGAATGTTTTAGACCACTTTTTAAAAAATATATTTTTTTATTAATTTCACAGATGAAGAGAGAGGGAGAGACATAGAAACATCAATGATGAGAGAGAAACATTGATAAGCCGCCTTCAACCCCCCCCAAGCACACTTAATGGGGACCTAGACCACGACACAGGCCCGTGCCCTAACCAGGAAACAAACCCAGGACCCTTTAGTCCACAGGTGCACACTCCGTCCAACACCAAGCCAGCCAGGATGGAAATTACTTTTAATATTCCTGGAGGTTGCATTTGCCCCTGTGGTTTGCATTCTCTGCCACACAAAAGGCTCCTGTTTAATGTACCTAAGGGGTCATTAGGCTTTATGTCAGGGCATTCCCCTCTGTTCCATTGGTGTACATATCTGTGTTAATCCAGGATCACACCTACTTGATTACTGTTGCTGTGTAAAATGGTTTTCATTGTAAAGTGAATTTTTCAACTTTCCTATATTTGAAGAATTCCCCCTCTCCTGAATCACTTTTCCTTAAATTACAGACAAAACTGTCTTGGAATTTCGATAAGTAATCTATTGTGTAGACACTTGGACATATTAAGGAATGTCTTTCAGTTTGTGTCTTCTTTCTTTAGCATTTTTGTGTCATTTTCAATGTGTAAGTCACCATCTTTGTAGAATGGATTGTGTTTATCTGTTTATTATATGTGGCGTGTTTTCTGGATTCAGGTGGCAATACTAAGGGATCATATTTTATTAGCCTAAAGCAATTAAATACTTATATAGGTTAAACACAATCCTCTGGTCTGTCTTACTTTAAACTACAGGTTTATAAACAAGTAATATCTTTAAATGTTTATAAAACTCAAATGAATACCTATATTTCTGAAAATATTGAAAAACAATCAAAATAAAAAGTGGTGATGGGAATAAGTAAACTGACAATAATTCTGATAACTC
This sequence comes from Antrozous pallidus, assembly GCA_027563665.1. Lineage (NCBI taxonomy): Eukaryota > Metazoa > Chordata > Mammalia > Chiroptera > Vespertilionidae > Antrozous > Antrozous pallidus. Next base: position 5,772,173 of record CM050525.1, on the reverse strand, counting down.
TTAAATATTGTTGATTTTAAAATTGTACTGCTTCCCAATTATAATAAATACTAATAGGAGACATTCTACCTTAATATCAATGTCCCATTAACTAGGTTATAGGAATTACTAAAGTAAAAAAAAAAAAATTAAAAAATGCATTCCCAGAACACAAAGACCACTATTACAACTATAAAATTTTATGCTTTGAAAAATACATAAATTAAAATTTCTATCCCACTGTGTTGGATGGACCTTTTCTCATCAGGTGCCTAAGCATGAATGGATATCTGGTTCTTTGTCTGACACCCCATCCATCTGCTTCCCTAACTCAAGCTGCCTCTCCATTTAGATGGGGAAACAGGCAGGGGCTGAGAGAGCAGGCTGCCCTTCCTTCTCCCCCTTCCTCACTGAGGGTTTAAGAATTCCAGGCAAATTGGAGGCACAAAGTTTTTGGTTTCAAACCCAGTCTGCCCGTCTTTTGAATTCTGTGTAACTTCCCTGTAAGGATGTGTCACCGGCCTGTGAAGATCCCGGGAAAGACCCTCCTGGGACCCGTGCAGCTGAAGGGCGGACCGGCCAGTGGCTCTAAGCACAGCCTCCGGATCTGGAGACTTCTGTGTGAATTCCAGATCCCCCTCCGCTCTTTATGCTTTTACCACCGCTGCCATTTACCCGCTAGCACCCTAATGAAAGAACAGCCCTCTGTGTGGGGAGCCTTGTGCCATCAGAGATACCGGGCCCTTCCCTCCCTTTAAAGCAGTAAAATAAACGCCCTCTCTCTGCCCCTGTCTCTCCTCTCCCTTGTGAGCCCTTTCACAGCCGCGTCCCCAGCCCGAACCCCAACAATGACGGGGACTCCCCCGGGAAGGGCTGTCCCTGCGGGAGGAGATGCAGGGACCCAGGGCAGCACCCTTGCTGTGTCCCGCCCCCTCCCTCTGTCTGTCTTGGCAGATTTGCCCACGCCCTTCGCTCAGCTCAGGCGCTGGCCCCGCCCACCCCGCCGGGAGGCGCATGCGCAGTTCCTCGCAGACCCGGAAGCGGCTGTGGGGAGGGAGGTGGCGGTTCCCCTGAGGCGGGAGTTGGAGTTAAAGCGGCTGCTCTCCGTCCCCCTCCCAGCAGGGGAGGCTGAGGGCGCTGCGGGCGCTGAAGTCCGTGTGGAAGGGCCCGCCCGGAGCCCCGCACAGCGGTGAGTCCGCGTCCCGGGCGGCTGCGCTGTGGAGGCGCCGCGTTCCTTTGGGGGAAACTGAGGCCCCGGCCCCCGGTCTGTCCGCCTTTGGCTGTGGGCCCCGCCCGCCGCGTGGTTTTCCCGCTGAAAACTGGTCCCGGGGCCGCCGGTCCTCCCCGCGGGGCTAAAAGTCTTGGGTTCCCGCCCTTTGCAGCCCTCCTCCCGCTCAGCCCTTTCCCCCCAAATAGCCCGGATGGCCCCTTGGCCTGGGGGTCTGCACCCTCTTCTTCCTAGGCCCACCCCCATTTAATGAGGGGTCTGAATGCCAGGGGAGCACAGTTTCCATGGGGTGGGGCTCAGGGGAGGAGAACGCGGTGTCCCCAGAAGAGGTGACCTGCTCGCAGGGAGGGGCTTGTGGGCGCGGTGACTGCGGGGGCGGGGGACAGGCTGGGAGGGGTCCGCAGAGGGAGTGAGAGATGGACACGTGGGAGGAAAAAAGGGCAAGAGGGACCCCATAGGGGATGTGGGATGGACTGGACGGTGATGGTAGGAGTGAGGGGGTAACTGGGGAAAGTAGCCTGAGGAGGAAGCAAGTGGAGGAATAGGGAGGAGGGGAGCCCCAGAGAGAGAAGGGGAGCTGAGAGAGAGGGGTCTGGTGAGCAGAAGTGGGGTCACAAAGGAGGAGGCACCTCAGACAGACACTGGTTCAGAGGAGAGGAGTTGGGGGAGCGGGTGCAGGGACAGAAAGGGGGGCTTAGGGATGAGGGAGCAGAGGAGGAAGCAGCTCTGAGTCAGCCAGCTGTGGGGAGCAGGACGGACTGTAACAGGCAGCAGAGGGGACACAGTTGTGGGGAGGGAAAGACGTGGACCTGGGTGGAGATGGAAGCAATCAGACCAGGAGAAAGAGCACCTGAAGGGAAATAGGCTTCTGGAATTTCATGGCCCAGGTGTAGGGACAGACATAGAGAAAAGGGGGAAAGAGCAGGGAAGGTGGGGGCCACAGGAAAGGACCACAGGGGAGAGAAATGGAACAGAGAGACAGAGACAGATCCATAGAGAGAAATACAAAGTAGTGGGAGGAGGGGAACCCTGATCTGGGCGAGTGGTGAGCTGATAGCCTATGGATGGTTCAGTTTGATATATCTATAGGCTTATGTGTTTACATGGTTAATTTAACAACTGAATTATTGAAACATATTTGAATGAGAATAACAAATTTCCAGTTCATAAGGCTTCCAAATCGCATAATTATTTGCTTCCATTTGCAACCTTTATTCACACGGAGGGAAAGACTACTATATTCCTGATGGGTCTCTTGTCATTTCGCAGGATGGCAAGAAGAAGGTGACCTGGGACTAGTAATGACTGAATCTGCCCCCACATAATGCTTTATCAAGAAATATTAAAAGCAGCAGTCTTTTTTTTATATCCTTTTTTTTAATCTTTATTGTTCAGTTTATTAATTACATTGTTCCCTTTTGTTTCCCCCTATAGTTCCCCTACACCTGGTACCCATCCCACCCTCCGCCCTCACCCCCCTCCACTGTCCTCTCCCATAGTTGCATGATTTTTGTCCAGTCTCTTGCTGCACTTCCCACACCCCCTTTCTCCCCAAGAGTTGTCAGTCCATTCCCTCTCTATGTCCGTGATTCTGTTACATTCACCAGTTTATCCCGTTCATCAGCTTATTAATTCACTTGATTTTTAGATTCATTTGTTGATAGATGTGTATTTGTTGTTCCTAATTTACACTTTTATCTTTTTCTTCCTCTTCTTAAAGAATATCTTTCAGCATTTCATATAATATTGGTTTGGTGGTGATGAACTCCTTTAGCTTTTTCTTATCTGCGAAGAACTTTATCTAGCCTTCATTCTGAATGATAGCTTTGCTGGATAGAGTAATCTTGGTTGTAGATTCTTGCTGTTCATCACTTTGAATATTTCTTGCCACTCCCGTCTGGCCTGCATCGTTTCTGTTGAGAAATCCGCTGACAATCGTATGGGTGCTCCCTTATAGGTAAGCAACTGTTTCTCTCTTGCTGCTTTTAATATTCTCTCTTTGTCTTTTGCTCTTGGCATTTTAATTATGATGTGCCTTGGTGTGGTCCTCTTAGGGTTCCTATATATTGGGGTTCGGTGCACTTCTTGGACTCCTAAGTCAATTTCTTTCACCAGGTGTAGGAAGTTTTCGGTCACTATTTCTTCAAATAGGTTTTCATTGTCTTGGTCTCTCTCTTTTTCTGGCACCCCTGTAATTCGGATGTTGGTATGCTTGAGGTTGTCCCAGAGGCCCCTTACACTATCTTCAATTTTTTGGATTCTTTTGGTTACTTGCTTTTTCAGCTGAGTGGATTTTCCCTCTTTGTATTTCAAATCTTTAACTTGGTTCTTGGGGTGCTCCAGAGCACTTTTAGGTCTTTGTATAATATTTTTTATTTCAGTCAGTGTATGCTTAATTTCTGGTTGGTCCTTTTTCATATCCTTGAGAGTCTCCTTTATATCCTTGAGAGTCTCCTTCATTTCCACGTTGGTCTTGATCATTTCCTTGCAGGTCTCGTTCATATCCTTGAGGGTCTTGTTCATTTCCTTGTAGGACTCATTGATTTCCACGTTGGTCTTGATCATTTCCTTGCAGGTCTCGTTCATTTCCTTGTAGATCTTGCTTATTTCCTTATAGGCCTCGACCTTTTGTTGGAGCCTCTTGAAACACCCTATAACCGTGGTTTTGAATTCCACGTCCAGTCGTTTTTTTTCCTCCATTTCTTTCACATCCGATTTCTTTCCATATCTCTGCATGGTGGCTGCTTCCCTGAGTTGGTCAATTAGCTTTGTGTGGTAGACTTCCTACTAGGGACAGTGGCTCAGCCTCCCCGGTTACCTGAGGTGGATATGGGTTGCACAGTCTTGCTGAAGTTAAGCTCAGTTAATCGTTGTTAGCACTTGGAGGGGTTGACCTCAGGCCAATTGTCTGTGAAGCTCAGCTGTGCTCAGGTTGGGTGGGCGGAGTCTCCGGGCCAAGCAGAGATTGTTAGCTCTGCCCTATGCGGCCCCAGGGACTTTGTGCCGGGGGCATGGCTGCCAGCACCTCTGAGAGAGAAACGCTGTGGAGCTCCACCGGCTGCCGGGGAATTCAGACTCCCCAAGTGAATCTACACTCCCAATGTCTAACCCATGGTCGTAAAACAAAGCAGACTGACGGTTTCCCGAACGAGAAAGCAAGTCGCAGAGCGCTCTCTGCGCGGTCACGCAGCCGAGCTGTTCGCGCGAGCTGCCTTCTCCACAAGCCGGGAGACCCGGCAGCACCCGAGCTTCGGCGTGCCCTCCCACTGTCCAGTTTTCTCCCCGTGTGATAGTGGGTTCCCTGGACTTCACCCAGAGCTGGAGAATCAGTCCAGTGGGACGTCTTTGTCTCCCCGTTCGAGAAAACTGGCCGGTTTTCAGCCGCTCGCCCTCTCGGCGGCGCGCGCTCCAAACCTCTCTTCGCGCGAATCTTTCAACGCTGTTCGCCGCCGCTCCTCCGAGTCACAGTGTCTTATCTTTACTTTTATTTGTGGAATTTCCACTCGGCCAGCTTTTTGGTGATTCTGGAAGGTGTTTGTTCTTTCGTTAAGTTGTAGTATTAAAATTGTTGAGTATGACGGCAAGATAGGTGTTCCACCTATGCAGCCATCTTGATTCTCCCCCTTTATATCCTTTTTAAAAATATTTTTTTATTGATTTTTCACAGAAAGGAAGAGAGAGGGATAGAAAGTCAGAAACATCGATGAGAGAGAAACATCGATCAGCTACCTCTTGCACACCCCCTGCTGGGGATGTGCCCGCAGCCATGGTACATGCCCTTGACCGGAATCGAACCTGGGACCTTTCAGTCCGCAGCCCGACGCTCTATCCACTGAGCTAAACCAGCTTCGGCTTTTTTATATCCTTAAATTTGCTTTTTCTATCTCTAATACTTAATTCATGTAAATGGTCATTATCTCTGAAATCAGCATTGGTGATAATCTCACACTCACCTCTTACAATTCTTTTTTTAATATAAGGTGGTCTCCAACTTTTTAAAGCTTTAAACTTGGAAATCATTATATTAACAAGAAACATCTCTAATTGTTTTTGGTTTTAAATATATTGTATGTAATTCAGATACCAAGCTCTGCATCCTTTCTACTGTCTATCATACCTGGAGACATCCTTTGGCACTTAGCAATATGAGGGGATCTCAGCGTGCACTTGTTAAGGATGTCAGTGATCATTAAAATATATATATAATATATATATATTATTGACTTCAGAGAGAGGAAGGGAGAGGGAGAGATTGAAACCTTAATGATGAGAGAAGCGCTGATTACCTGCCTCCTGCATGCCCCCTACGGGGATCAAGCCTAAAACCCATTCTTGTGTCCTTGACTGGAATTGAACCTGAGACCCTTCACTCTGCTGGACTACACTCTCTCCAGTGAGTGAAATAGGATAGAGCACATGTCAGTGATGTCAACCATCCAAAACCAGTTCTGTGAGTTGGTCTAATGCTCAGCACTTCTTTCCTCCCCTTCATGTGGTTTGTTGAATTAGTGTCTGGGAGCCACAAAAGAGCTGTCTAATCCCCTAAGTCCTTCTTGCTCATTCTGTGAAAATATTGAAGCCCATCTATTCATGGTGAAGTCATTTGATGACCATATTTCAATAGCTAACTTTCCCCAGAGGCTTTAGCATAAAGACCTATTTCTCTGTGATTTCCTGGGAAAGGAGGAAGGAAACCTGCACCTGCACTAGTTCCTGTTTCAACCCCTCCCATTACCCGGAGGTCTCAGGTGTGCCGGGTCTGATGTCTGTGCCCAGCTGCTACTGAAAACAGCTCTGGGGGAGGTTCACAGGCCCCAGGAGGGACTAAAGATGCCATGTCATGGGCCTTAGGAGTAGGCTTTTTCAGGGGTGTTTTGTTGGGTTTGGGGATACAGCTGAGAGTACATGCGCTCACTGCTGCAGGAGTTTGTGGGAGTCTTTGGAAGGACTTCCAAAGCATGTAGACAGAATAAAACCCCTCACAGTGTGGTTTCCACGTGGGAGCTCATTGTTCCTGACTCTCCTGTGACCAAGGACAGGAGGACGTGGCTTTTTCCTCATTTCCAGGTCCTTCTGACTGTGAGTGTGAGGTGAGCTGATTAACAGGCTGTGTGGACACCTTTGAAGGCACATTCTGTGACTCCTCAACATACTGTCACCTGGAAAAGCAACCCAGTCCCCGATAGGACCAGAACTAAATGGCTGCTTCTCAGGTAAAAATTGTGTCCTGTGACACAGGCTGTGTTTGCTTTCCTTGAACATCTGTTGATATATTTCTCTTTCCCTTCCCATGCCTGTGTCCCCTCTGCTGCTCCTATTACGGTGTGTCCTGTTACCCACAGCTGGCTGACTCAGTGCTGCTTCTCCCTCTGCTCCATCATCCCTAAACCCCCCTTTCTGTCCCTCCACTCACTACCCCCAATTCTTCTGCTCTGAACTAGTCTGTCTGAAATGCCTCTCCCTTTGCTGCCCGAACTTGTGTTCACCAGGACCCCTCTTCCTCTCAACTCCCCTTCATGTCTCTGGGCTCCTTCCTCTCCTCCATATTTCTCTACTTCTGATGTTCTTGACTTTCTAGGTTGTTTTCTTTTCCATTACTTTTTTTTTTGTATGGTAGACAGTGAAAGCAGTATCTATATTTCCCTGTCTCTGTACCTCAACAGTTAATATGAATTCAGCTATTTTTTTCATCCCCCTTTTATTTATTTTTTAAATTTCTTTATTGAATAAGGTATTACATATGTGTCCTTATTCCCCCATTACCCCCCCACCTCCCAGTCATGCCCCCACCCCCCTGTTGTCTGTGTCCATTGATTAGGCTTATATGCATGCATATAACTTCTTTAGTTGATCTCTCCCTCTTACCCCCACTACCCCCTACCTTCCCTGAGGTTTGACATTCTGATTGATGTTTCTCTGTCTCTGGATCTATTTTTGTTCATCAGTTTATGTTTCAGCTATTTTTTCTTTTTCTTCTTTTCAAGTACATTTTTATGGATTTCAGATAGGAAGAGAGAAATAGGAACATGAATGTGAAACATTGATTGACGGCCTCCTGCACACCCCACCCTGGCATTGAACCCACGATCTGGTTGTGTGCCCAGACCGGGAATCGAATCTGACCTCTTGGTGCATGGGGCAGCACTCAACCACTGGGTCACACCAGCTGGACCAGGCAGAATAATCTTATTCTAAGATTACTCATGGTAAATTTACCATGATTATGGTTCATAAGTGCCCTATTCCATGAGAACTGTAAATTCCATTAACGACTCTCTTAGTTCAACGTTCCCTACACATTTTTTCCTCTATTTTCTTTTTCTGTCGATTTAGAAGTATGGCACCTGATGCGGAAACATTGACATCCCAAGTAAAAAGTGAGCTTGTTACACACGTGGAAACACAGGACCCTTCTGAGAACCTGGTTCGGAATCTGTGTCTTTACAGAAGTTCATTTCATTGTGGTTGCTTTCCACTTGAGAAGCAGTCGATATACTTTCAACCCACCATCACATTTACAGCTGAGAAATATACACCACTGACCCTGAACAATACAAACAAGCACTCAGATATCCATCTGCCTGTGTCCATACCTTAATTTATTAATGTGTGTGTGTGTGTATTATTTCAGTGAGGATGGGAGAGAGAGAGAAACATCAGTGATGAGAGAGAATCATTGATCAGCTGCCCCCTGTACACACCCTATTGGGGATCGAGCACACAACCCAGGCATGTGCCCTTGAACGGAACTGAACTGGAACTCTTCGGTCTGCAGGCCTACACTTTATCCACTGAGCCCAACCAGCTAGGGCTGTGCTTTAATTTTAAAGTTTATTTTCTTATAAAGGAAAATGTGTACTGTGGATCTGTATACGTGTGTAATCCTCATTTGTCAGTGTCAGAAAACACATCAGAGAATGTTACTAGGGCAAAGTGATCTTATTGGGTGATTCACTATATTATCCTAGGTCCAAACTTCTCCTAACACTGATTTCATGTTGGGTGACATTATGAACTCCTCTGGTGACCTCTTGGTAAATGTGTCTTTTCTTTCAGGGACCATTGACCTTTAGGGATGTGGCCATAGATTTCTCTCAGGAGGAGTGGGAATGCCTGGATCCAGCTCAGCGGAAACTGTACCTGGATGTGATGGTGGAGAACTACAGCAACCTGGCCTCCCTGGGTGAGGATGACTTCCTTCCAGAGTTCCTACTCCACCCCCATGATTTTATTTTCTTTATGATTATGACATCTCCAAGGGGCTTCTGCCTTCTATGGTACATTTTTACTCTCGAGGAACAAATTTGGGCCCTAACTGGTTTGGCTCAGTGGATGGGCTTGGTGGCCTGCAGACTGAATGGTCCCAGGTTAGATTCTGGTTCAAGGCCAATGCCCAGGTTGCCAACTGGCTCCCCAATAGGGAGCGTGCAGGAGGCTATAAATCAATGATTCTCTCTCATCATTGATGTTTCTGTCTCTCTCTTCCTCTCCCTTCTTCTCTGAAAGCACTAAAAATATATAGTTTTAAAAAGGAACGAATTGGGGCCCTGGCTAGTTTGGCTCAGTGGATAGAGCGTCGGCCGGTAGACTCAAGGATCCCAGGTTCGATTCCGGTCAGGGGCATATCCCTTGATTGCAGGCACATCCCTAGTGGGAGGTGTACAGGAGGCAGCTGATTGATGTTTCTCTCTCATTGATGTTTCTAACTCTTTATCCCTCTCCTTTCCTCTCTGTTAAAAATCAATAAAATATATTTTTAAAAAAGAAAAGGAACAAATTGGGGATTCTTTGGTGTAGGAAAAAAAAAGGCTTTGTGATGTGAATTAGGAACTTAATGTTTGTACTATCAGAAAATAAAATTTTGAAAATCATTTTGTAAAATATAATATTCTGCCATGTCTTCTGGCCAGAGGCTGTCAAAATTCACACTGTATTTCTTTTATTTTTGATTTTTTAAAAGATTTAGTTGAGTTCAGAGAGGAAGGGAGAATTAGAGAGAGATAGAAACTTCAGCTGGGCATTAATTGATTTATTTGTATGTGCCCTGCTCAGAGATCAAACCTACAACTTGACTGTATCGGTAAAATCCTCTAAGCAACTGGCCTGCCTGGCCAGGCAGATTGGATTCTTTCACTGGTTCTATGTACCTAGGTTTCTATCATGTCTTTTCATGGTTTGATGTATTATTTCTTTATAGTAGTGAATGAGAGAGACTTCATTGTATGTACTTCAGTGTATTTATCCGTTAACTTGTTGACGAACCTCTGCATTGCTTCCAATTTTTGTAAATTATGAATAAACAGCCCCCCTTGTAGGTTTTTGCGTTGATAAAATGCTTAATTAACTTGTTGGTTTAAGAGTAAGGAGCCCAATTCCTGGATTGCATGGCAAGAGTATATTTAGTTTTATAAAACCTCCAGAACATGTCCCCAAGGGGCTGTAACATTTGCCATTTTCAGCAGCAGTGATTGGAGTTCCAGTTGCTCCACATCACAAAGGCATTTGGTGGGGTCAGTGTTCTGGATTCTGATCTGTTCATTGCTTGCCTGTGCATCTTGTCACACTGATTTTCTATGTGTATATATTTTGTAGTGCTGTGCGTTAAGATCGACCAGCTGCCTCCTGCACACCTCCCACTGGGGATGTGCCTGCAACCAAGGTACATGCCCCTGACCGGAATCGAACCTGGGACCTCTCAATCCGCAGGCCGACGCTCTATCCACTGAGCCAAACTGGTCAGGGCCTGGCCTGGGTTCTTTAGAGGAGTGGAATCCAGTACCTTTCAGTTCACAGGCCTGTGCTCTATCCACTGAACAAAACTGGCTAAAGCTGAACAGAAGCTTTGAAGTATGTTTTAAAATCAGGAAGCCTAAAGCCTTTGATTTCATACATTCTTTTCACGATTCTTTGGTTACATGGAGTCCTGTGACATTCACTGAATTTTAGAAGGAGCTTTTCTGTTTCCACCAAAAATGTCACTGGGACTTTGATAGGGATTGCTTTGAATGTTTAGGTCACTTTGGGTACTAATGACAGCTGATATTGTTAACATTTCACAGTAGGATTATGGAATGTGATTTTCTACTTAGTGATTTCTTTTTTTTAAAATATATTTTATTGATTTTTTACAGAGCAGAAGGGAGAGGGATAGAAAGTCAGAAACATCGATGAGAGAGAGACATCGATCAGCTGCCTCTTGCACGCCCCCTACTGGGGATGTCCCTGCAGCCAAGGTACATGCCCTTGCCGGAATCGAACCCGGGACCCTTCAGTCCGCAGTCCAACGCTCTATCCACTGAGCCAAACCGGTCTCGGCGATTTCTTTTTTAGTTACAGCCAGCAATGTGTATATGTTTGTGTATATATAAATACATGTGTTTTATTTTCTTAATTCTCACCAGATTAAATTTTTCCCATTGAGTTTTAGAGAGAGTGGGAAGGAGAGAGGAGGTGGATTGAGAGAGAGAGAGAGAGAGAGAGAGGGAGAGGTAACAATGGTGAGAGAGATACATGGTTTATGAGAGAGAGAGAGAGAGAGAGAGAGGTAACAATGGTGAGAGAGATACATGGTTTGTGAGAGAGAGAGAGAGAGAGAGAGGGAGAGATAACAGTGGTGAGAGAGATACATGGTTTGTGAGAGAGAGAGAGAGGGAGAGGTAACAATGGTGAGAGAGATACATGGTTTATGAGAGAGAGAGAGAGAGAGAGAGAGAGAGAGAGAGAGAGGTAACAATGGTGAGAGAGATACATGGTTTGTCTGGCTTCCTCACACACAGGTCCCAAATGGGGTTGGGATCCAACCTGCAACCATTTGGTGGGTGGCCCCACGCTGTAACCACTGAGCACACTGCAGAGAGCAGCCAGCAGTATTTTATGCTTGACAGCATACAAATCATGCACCTTATTAGGAAGTAAACTATTAATAGTTCATTTTCAATTATGCTGTTATTCATGTAAGCACATACTTAATTTGTTATTTTGTATTTCTTTAATATACAGCTAACTTTGTTGGTTAGTTTTATATACTATGTTAGGAGAAATTAATTATGTGCATATATATTACTAGAGGCCCGGTGCATGAAATTCATGCATGGGAGGGGGTCCCTCAGCTTGGCCTGCACCCTCTCCAATCTAGAGCCCCTCTTGCAAACTGGAACTGCTGGCTTCTAGCCCCTTACTTGCCTGCCTGCCTGCTGCCCTAACCTCTCTGCCTGTCTGCCTGATCACCCCTAACTGCCTCTTCCTGCCTGCCTGATCAACCCTAAGCAACTCTTTCTGCTGGCCTGATTGCCCCTAACTGCTCCCCTGCCTGCCAGCCTGTTCACCCCTAAATACCCTCCCCTGCCAGTCTAATTGCCCCTAAGTGCTCTCCACTGCAGGTCTGATCACCCCTAATGGCCTCTACCTCGGCCCCCACCACCGTGGCTTTGTCCAGAAGAACATCCGCATGGATGTCCGAAAGATGTCTGGTCTAATTAGCATATTATCCTTTTATTTGTATAGACTAGTGGCCCAGTACATGAAATTTGTGCACGAGGGTGGGTGTCCCTCAGCTGGGCCTGCACCCTCTCCAATCTGGGACCCCTCAAAGGATGTCCCACTGCTGGTTTATAGAGATTGGGCCTAAACCAGCAGTCAGACATCCCTCTCATAATCCGGGACTGCTGGCTTCTAACCGCTTACCTGCCTGCCTGATTGCCCCTAACCACTCTTCCTGCCAGCCTACTTGCCCCCAACTTCCCCCCACCACCGGCCTGCTTGCCTCCAACTGCCATCCCGCCAGCCTGTTCATCCCCAACTGCCCCCGGTTCCAGCCTGCTCACCCCCAACTGCCTCTCCTGCTGACCTGCTTGCCCCCAACTCCCCTCCCCACTGTCCTGCTCACCCCCAAATGCCCCCCTGCTGGTCTGCTTGCCCCCAACTGGCTCCCCTGCTGGTCTGCTTACCCCCAATGGCCCCACTCCCCACCAGTTGATCACCCACAACTGCTGTCCCATCCTGGCCTAATCACCCACAATTGCCCTCCCCTCTTGGCCTCTAACTGCCTCTACCTCGGCCCCGCCACCATAGCTTTGCCCAGAAGGTCTGGAAGGTCTCCTGGAGGTCTCCCAGTCTAATTAGAATATTATCCTTTTATTAGTATAGACAGAGGCCTGGTGCACGGGTGGGGGTCAGCTGGTTTGCCCTGAAGGGTGTCCCGGATCAGGATGGGGGTTCCCTTGGAGTGTGGGGCAGCCTAGGTGAGGGGCCTATGGTGGTTTGCAGGCTGGCTACGCCCCCATGGAGTGAGGGTCCACACTACACGGGCATGGCCAGCCTGGGTGAGGGGCTGAGGGCCATTTTCAGGCTGGCCACACCGCCTTCAGGGGGGTGTTCCTGCTGGGATGCCTGGCCAGCCTGAGTGAGGGGCTGATGGCTGTTTGCAGGCTGACCATGCTCCCCGGCAAACCAAGGTCCCAGCCCCTCCTTTTTTTTTTTTTTTTCCCCTAGTGCCTCCTTGAGCAGAGGACAAGGACGGCTGGAAGTAGTTTTCTGGGATTTATTTATCTTCTATAATTGAAACTTTGTAGCTTTGAACAGGCAGGTGGGAAGCTTGGCTTCCTCCATTGCTGGGGGCAACCCAAGCCTCCTGCTCACTTCAATTCTGTGGCTGCCACCATTTTTTTAAAAATATATTTTATTGACTTTTTACAAAGAGGAAGGGAGAGGGATAGAGAGTCAGAAACATCGATGAGAGAGAAACATAGATCAGCTGCCTCCTGCACACCCCCTGCTGGGGATGCACCCACAACCAAGGTACATGCCCTTGACCAGAATCGAACCTGAGAACCTTCAGTCCGCAGGCAGACGCTCTATCCACTGAGTCAAACTGGCTAGGGCTGCCATTTTTGTTGGGATTTATTTATCATCTATAATTGAAACTTTGTAGCTTTGAGCAGAGGCCAGGGCTGGCCAGGGTAGGCAGGAAGCTTGGCTTCCTCCATTGCCAGGGGCAACCCAAGCCTCCTGCTCACTCCAGTTCTACGGCCGCCGCCCTATTTGTTGGGTTAATTTGCATACTTGCTCTGATTTGCTGGTGGGCATAGTGAAGATATGGTCAATTTGTGTCTCTTTTATTAGATAGGATTAGAAATGTAGTCTGTGATTTGCAGTACAGAATTCTGCCACCTCTTAATATGATCATTTAAATAATTTTCTCTCTTTGTTGTGATGATGGGAACTTGGTTTTCCCATCTATCTGTGCACACTGCTTAAAATATCTTACTTTCTAAAGTTCCATAGGAGAAATCAACGTGATATGTGTGTGTTTTTTAGAACATCATAAATTTTTATATTCTCTATATTTTTTTATATACAAGGAACCTTCATATGTTCATATTTTAGTGCTGTGTAGACTTTATAAATTACCTCCAGAAATATATTTCTTAAGGATTATTTATAAGGCAGTCCAATTATGAAAAGATCTGATAAGGAGAAACTTTTGGATCTGGAAAAGTTTTGTCCTCTCCATTCTTGATAATCTATTTTGTCAGTTCTTGTTGAATGGTTTTTGTTCATTTATGAGTCCTGTGTTTTATTCCATGCCCTTTTTTTACCCCGAGTATTATTCCCCTTAGAAATCCCCTAATGATCTTAGAGGAGCTGTTTTTTCCAACAGAAGTTATTTTTTATATGCATTTAAGGTAGTATTATGGGATTCATGATATCATTGTTTTGTTGTTTTTTTAAGTTTATAGTTTATTACTCCTCTCACGAAAAATCTGTACAACCATCACAGATAAAGTCACTGAAGAATCTTTACTCCTTCTTTTTGCCAGCACCAACATTGGCCTTAGCGGTCCCCCTGACTTTCTTCATCCTGTTTTTGCGTTCCTTTCTCTGTTTTCTGGAGGTCGTCTTCTCCTCGGACAGGCCGTGTCCTGCAAGTCTGTGTTTGGGTTCATTTTTCTTTGCGCAATCCAAGGAGTCAGAAATCATGCCAAAGCCAGTGGTCTTGCCACCACCAAAGTGGGTTCTGAATCCAAACACAAAGATGACATCAGGGGTGGTCTTATACATTTTGGCTAGTTTTCCCCGAATTTCTGTCTTGGGTACTGTTGCCTTCCCGGAGTGAAGGACATCAATGACCATTTGCTTCCGCTGAAGTATGTCTCTTTCTCCAGTTGTCAGGATCTTAAATGATTAATTTTTTATAAAGTTACCTTCTCCTTTTCACTATCCTGTCTTTATGGGATCCTCTTGGAGGTCTATTTGTTAGTGTCTTAGGAATTCTTTAAACTGGCTTCATATTTCCATGTTTGTTAGCTTTTCTTAATAAAAAATTTAATGAATTAATGTTTTAATGATTTATGTACAAATTCTTTGATTATTTAATTTTATTTTTAAAAGATGTTGTTATTGATTTTAGAGAGGAAAGGAGAAGGATAGATAGAAGAGAGAGAATCAGTGAAGAGAGAGAATCATCAGTTGGCTCCCTCTTGCATGATCGAGAATCGAGCCTTCAATATAGGCCTTTGTCCTGTCATGGAACCAAACCGTGACCATCTAATTCATAGATGGACGCTCAGTCACTAAGCCACTGCTGCCAGACAAATTCTTTGATGTTTTAAGTTGAACATATCTTTCACTAATGATTCTACTGTATTTTTTAATTCTGGTATTACAGTTTTCAATTTCCCCTTTAATGTGATATTTATAAAACACTTTCTCATTCTATTTTTACTTTGGTTATATAATAGTTTGGTGGTATTATTTAGTTGTCTTTTTGTCTTCTTTTGGGCTTTAAAATATTTAGTTCAGTTCTTTTTCAAGTAGTTAATATATTTCCATTAATGTAGTGCCAGTTTGATTACATTTATTTTGTTTTCCTGATGGTACCCTTATTGAATGACATGATATTTTTGTTGAGATTCCTGAATTGTAAAGTAGCAGGCTTTTGAACATGATTTCTATAGGAGGAAACAATAACCATCTGTGGAAGAAGTTCTTTCGGTCAACACTGTTTTCAGGATCTGTATTCTTGGTTCGGTTGTCTGTTTAATTTCCCAGTGGAAATGTTCTGTTTCTTTCTCAGACCTGCCGTATCTTTCAGGCTTCAAAAACATCTTCAGTCTTTGTGGCGCTCAAACAATTTCTCATTGTTTCTTAGTAGCAGCCGCTACAGGGCACTCACCATGTGCTGCCGTTCTGTTCGCACTCTGTGTCACGCACAGCAGACACTTATATATTCAAGATGCTTCAAAACAGGAAGATCATTCAACACGCACTTCCCTCATCTCTCTCTCTCTCTCTCCAGCGAAGAAACTGGGAATTGGTAGTGTTTTGTAATATTGCCATTGTGTTCCAAGGGGTTGGAGCAGGTGCCATTGGTAAATGTAAGCAACTCTTTGTTCCTCTTTCATGTGAGTTTTCTTCATTGTGCCTGTCTGAGCTTTGTTTCAATTCTGCATTTGCTCTTGGAGGACACCAAAAGGTCACTTGGTCATTTCTTGCCGATAAGTTCAAAGTACACTCACCTGATTGTCAAAAGCTAAATATTTGTTTTCTTTCACCTCTACTACCTAAAGGTAACCATGCCTTTATGCCAAAGCCTGGAATACAAGATTTATTCCCTGAAGTAATACTGGTAAGATATAAATTGCCACTTTGACAATGTACACTTAATGAAAACCTTAGAATTTGAGGAAGTGTGTGATGAGAACAGAGGATATTAATATAAAGAGAACTAATCTGAAATAGTCTAATAAAAGCGTAGTCTGCTAAATGTCCGACCAATCGGTCGACCATTTGGTCAACCCTTCAACCAGTCGCTCTGACACGCACTAACCACCAGGAGCGGATGCTCCCATCAGTAGATTAGCTTGCACTGGGGTCTGGCCGATCAGGACTGGGTGAGAGGGCTGTACACGCCCTGGAGAAACACTGATCTACCGATGGTACCTCCCTGGCTGTGGTCCTTCCCTGGCTGGCTGGCCCCCATCCATCCCCATCGGCCCTGGGCTATCGCCCTCCAGGCTGAGGGGCCCGACCCGTGCCGATATCGTGTACTGGGCCTCTAGTTATCGTAATATGGTTATTACCTAAAGGGGTCACGGGCATTGGAGAAGCCTCCCAATTTAAGTTCCGTTACATTAAAAGATCTGTGTGTTTATACACATGAGGGTTGAAAACAACTTTTTACTGTTATGCATTCTTGGAAAGAAAATCGGAATAAACTAGGAATTCACATAGTCTGTAGAGTAAATAATCATTTGAATTGTTTAAAATGTAGGGTGGGATTAACCTTTCATTCAATCATTTCTAAAATGTATATAGGTTTATAATATACCTATAAAATTAAAATATGCTCAATTTGGCAATCTTTTATATTTATTTATTTCATTTTATTTATTTTTTAAAATATATTTTATTGATTTTTCACAGAGCGGAAGGGAGAGGGATAGAAAGTCAGAAACATCGATGAGAGAGAAACATCGATCAGCTGCCTCTTGCACGCCCCCTACTGGGGATGTGCCCACAGCCAAGGTACATGCCCTTGACCGGAATTGAACCCGGGACCCTTCAGTCCGCAGACCAACGTTCTATCCACTGAGCCAAACCGGTCTCGGCAATCTTTTATTTTTTTTATTAAAACAGTATTTTTATTGATTTCGGAGAGTAAGGGAAATAAAGGGGGAGAGGAAAACATCAGTTATGAGAGAGAGTCATTCTGGCTTCCTCCTGCATACCTCCCATGGGGGACCGATCCCAAATCAAGGCTTGTGCTTTCACTGTACATGGAACTGTGACCCTCTTGTTGAGACGTCGAAGTCCAACCACAGACGTGCTGGCTGGGCAATTTGGCAATCTTTTAAAGAAGGATTCATCCTTCTTCCTCTGACAATGTTTTGTGCTTATTTTTTGGTCTATAATTTTAACATTAGGAAAGCTTTTTTTCTACAACTATCTTGGTTTAATGAGTATCGCAAAATGGTACTTAAGGAACAAATGTACATGTTTAATGAAATTATGATTGTCACTAAAGACCTTTCTATCTCCCATTATCACCAGAGTACACATAATGGAGAGAGCAGTTATTGGATTGAACATTGGAAAAAGTTTAAGCAAGAGTCACATCTGAATCATCGGACAAGTGAGCATGCAGAGCACCGTTATTCAAGTGGAAGAGTCTTTGACCAAATGTCCAATCACCACATACGTCAGGTTATGCCTATTGTGGAGAAGACACACAAAGAGAGTAAATGTGTCCAGTCTTTTCAGCAGTCTTCAAATTACACTGAAAAAGAGAATTTTCATGATAAGGAGGAGGCTTACAAGTGGAATTCATGTAGGAACGTCTTCAATCAAATATTCTATCTAAATAAAATGAAAAAAATCCATAATGGAGAAAAACCTTATCAATGTAAATATTCTGGTAAAACATCTATTTGGCCTTCAGGTTGCACTGTAAATCAGAGAATTCTTCCTAGAGAGAAGCCTTACAAATGTAAAGCATGTGGCAAAGCCTTTAAATGTCGTTCATCTCTTATTGTACATAAGGGAAGAATTCATATTATTGCAAAACCTTACAAACTCAAGGAAAATGGAACAGGCTTTAGTCAGTCCTCAAGACATATTCAACATCATAGAAATCATAGGGAAGAAACAACTTCTAATTGTTCAGAATGTGGGAAAGCCTTTAGCTGGCCCTCAAACCTTATTATGCATCAGAGAGTTCATACTGGAGAGAAGCCTTATAAATGTAATGAATGTGGCAAAACCTTTATCGATTCCTTTTACCTTAATCATCAGAAGGTTCATACTGGAGAGAAGCCTTATAAATGTAGAGAATGTGGCAATGCCTTTAGCCGGTCCTCACACCTTACTTACCATCAGAGACTTCATTCTGGAGAGAAGCCTTATAAATGTAAAGTATGTGGCAAAGCCTTTAGGTGGCACTCAAACCTTATTACCCATCATAGAGTTCATACAGGAGAGAAGCCTTATAAATGTAGAGAATGTGGCAAAGTCTTTAGCCAGTCCTTCTCCCTTAATCGTCATCAGAAAGTTCACACTGGAGAGAAGCCTTATAAATGTAGAGAATGTGGCAAAACCTTTAGATATTCCTCCTCCCTTAATCTACATCAGAGAGTTCATACTGGAGAGAAGCCTTATAAATGTAGAGAATGTGGCAAAGCCTTCAGTGAGTCCTCAAAACTTACTCGCCATCAGAAAATTCATACTGCAGGTAAGGTTTATAAATGTATAGTATGTGGCAAAGCCTTTAGCCGGTTCTCACACCTTACTTATCACCAGAGAGTTCATTCTGGAGAGAAGCCTTATAAATGTAAAGTATGTGGCAAAAATTTTAGCCACTCCTCATATCTTAACCGTCATCAGCATATTCATACTGGAGAGAAGCCTTATAAATGTAAAGTATGTGGCAAAAACTTTAGCCACTCTTCATATGTTAATCGTCATCAGCGTATTCATACTGGAGAGAAGCCTTATAAATGTAGAGAATGTGGCAAAGCTTTTAGCCAGTACACATCCCTTACTAACCATCAGAAAGTTCACACTGGAGAGAAGCCTTATAAATGTAGAGAATGTGGCAAAGCCTTTAGCCACTTATCAACCCTTACTAATCATCAGAAAGTTCACACTGGAGAGAAACCTTATAAATGTAGAGAATGTGGGAAAGCCTTTAGCAGGTCCTCAAATCTTACTGCACATCAGAGAATTCATACAGGAGAAAAGCCTTATAAATGTAGAGAATGTGGCAAATCCTTTGTCAACTCCTCAGGCCTTACTAGGCATCAGAGAGTTCACACTGGAGAGAAGCCTTATAAATGCCGATAATATATAACAGCCTTTTATCAGTGTTCCTGCCTTACTGTACAGCAGAGTTCATACTTGAGAGAAGAGTTACAGATGTGAGGAGTGTCATAAGTCCTTTACCAGCTGTGAGAACTTATTGAACATCACAGAATGGATACTGGCAAGAAGCCTTACGAATGTGAAAAACATAGAAAAGCCTTTAAAAGGCATTCATGTCTTGCTGTACCTGAGAGACGTCATACTAAAGAGAGTCCTTACAAATGTAGAGTTTGGGCTGGAGCCTTTACACACATATCACAATTTACCGAACATGAGAGATTTTATAGTGGAGAAAAGCTTTACACTGTAGAAAATGTGAGAAGGCCTTTAACCTGAGATATAACCTACTCAACATTTTAAGAATCACTATAAAGAGAAACAGCAATAATTTTCATCTAAGAATTTAAGCTTCAAAGGTTGAAGTTACATTGAGAATGATAAAATAAGGTCTTACACATTATCAGGCATGTATCATAGAGTATATATATATCCTCATTTAAGTCTCATACAACGTCTAATCATTATTACTGGATCGAGATCCAGCAGATATAAAAAAATGTGACAAAGCTTCTCAGTATGCAAACCTTACCTAACATCAAAATTTGTACTGGAGAGAAATTACAAAAGCAAACATTGTCCTCAAGTCTTTAATCAGCATCTGTAGCTTATTGCTCACATTGGAATTTATTCTAGAGGGAAACCTTAAAACTGAAGAACGTGGGAAATCATATAGTAGGTTTACAGCCTCATTCTTTTTTTAAAAATTTTTAAATATTTTATTGATTTTTTGCAGAGAGGAAGAGAGAGGGATAGAAAGTCAGAAACATCCATAAGAGAGAAACATCGATCAGCTGCCTCTTGCACGCCCCCTGCTGGGGATGTGCCTGCAGCCACAGTACATGCCCTTGACCAGAATCGAACCTGGGACCTTTCAGTCTGTAGGCCGACGACCTATCCACTGAGCCAAACCGGATTTGGCTACAGCCTCATTCTTATCAGGGGTTGTAATTAGGTAGAAATTATACATTTATGATACAGGAGGAAGGACTTTTGTTTAAAATATACAGTTTATAAAACTCCAAGGAATTTATGTCTTTACGACTTTAAAGATATAAAGGCTTTATCCAAGTATGTAATTGATTATGAATTTTAAAGTATCACTGAAATCTGACCAGATAAGTAGTCAAAATGCATTTCAGGTATTGCCCTACATCAGAAGGTTTTTTACACAGTGTACTCCAAATTTAAATGTAGTTATATAGTATTTGTATACTTGAATATATCAAAAGAATTTATGTTTCCATATGTACAATTAGAATGTTGTCTCATTTATATTGAAATCATTTGAAGTCTTATGAGAAGGAAATATTAATGTTATTCTATTCCCATATCACTTGATGGTGCTGTTGTATTCCTGGTGTATGTGTGAAATCATGGGGTTGATTGTTTCTGCCTTAAAGATCCGTGAGCTGTTGTGTATTACATGGACTTCACTTGTGTACACTTTCCCAAGGAATATTGAGTATATTGTAAGGTGCACTATTTTCTTCTATTAGAGAATAATCCTATTGAATAAATCTTTTAAAATAGTTCTTGAGTTTTGTAAATGATGTCATCAAAGTTACTTCCTTTTCTGTGCCAATGTGTTCAACTGAAAACTATTTGAGGGCCTAGCAATTTGTGGTGGTCTCATTTGGATGACCGGAACTTCACTCAGGACAGTGCTGTCTGTGTAATAGGTTTTCCATAATTAAGAGGAATATTGCAATACCAGTGACATTGTTGTACCCAGAGCACATAATTGGCATGAACTCTGCATGTGGAAGAGGACTTTTTTCCCAGGCTACCCTGCTGACTGAACTCAGAAAAATTAATTCTATTTCTTTCATTTTCCATTTCCTGTTCTGTTCTGATTTGTCACTTTGACTTCTAAGCTGCCTTTCCTTTTGCAGTGCTGTGACCACAGCATGTAAAACTCATCCTGCCCCACATCAGCCTGTCAAGCCCCTGTAACTTCCACTCAGTAATTTCAAATTTATAATGCAATGACTGACATCAGAATTTGGCAAATATTTTGCTTTATTTTCATGAAGGAGATAGCCTACCATTCGGGTTCTCATGCTGACATCTATAGTTTTTAATATGAATAACAAGTTCTGGAATACTACAAATTGGCATCTGTGTACTTAGTAATTGGAATGATTTTTATTGTCCTGATTTTCGTGGGAAACCTTGATAGTTTATCATTGGTATTCTGTTAACTTCTTTATTGGGATGGAATTAATCCCTGTTAAAGAGGTTTTATTCTCACTTTTTAAATATATTTTTGTTGATTTTAGAGAGGAAAGGAGAGGGAGAGAGATAGAAATATCAATGATGAGAGAGAATTTAATCTCAATTTCTTGAATGTAGCCTAATGTGGATCATTCTTTCTAGAGGAACTCCAGAGACCATGGCAGCTTTGCAGTTGAAACCTTTTATGACTTTGAATGCAAAGATATTGTGTATATTCACAGCCTGACCAGAGGTATGTCCATTGGCATTAGCTGTCCCTGGAGTGTTTGCCAAGCCATCACTAAGTTCCACGGACAGCAGGTAAGCAGAGATTTAAATGAAAGCCTCACATTTATTCTCTGGTATCCAGTGCTGAATTTGTACAAGGTTGTAAACATCAGTTCCTATGCATGTTCCCACCCAAAGGACTGACAAACTCATTACAGAAACAAGATGTTCAATATTCTACTTTCTGACATACCAATTGGGGCATTCTTTTTTTTAATTGATTTTTCACAGAGAGGAAGGAAGAGGGATAGAAAGTCAGAAACATCGATGGGAGAGAAACATCCATCAGCTGTCTCTTGCACACCTCCAACTGGGGCTGTGCCCGCAGCCAAGGTACATGCCCTTGATCGGAATCAAACCCGGGACCCTTTAGTCCGCAGGCCGACGCTCTATCCACTGAGCCAAACCGGTTTCGGCAAGTTTGGGGTATTTTATTCCACAACCAAGACTAGTTGTAAGAGAAAAGAGTGCCTGGGATTGGGGTGCTCAGTAAGAAAAACCTAAGGCGTGTGACAGGGCCTTAGGACTGAGGCTGGAAGGAGACTGTTAGTGGATGCTGCAAGCGAGGGAACGAGGATGGAAGTCTGGAGGGATAGGAAATCATCTGGGGGCTTTTTGTTTTGGGAAATCACGTTTTGATCTAGTGAAGAAATTGCCAAACCTTTTGCCAATTGCATATGAAGCATAAAGCTCAAAGGAATATGTATGTTCATGAAAATACTGGAAAACAATAAAAAGTTTAAAAGTGGTGATGGGACTAAGTAAAAAGTGGTAATAGTTATGATTCTGATAACTTTTAAATGTTGATTTTAAAAAATATATTTTTATTGATTTCAGAGAGGAAGAGGGAGATAAAAACATCAATGATGAGAGAGAATCATTGATCACCTGTCTCCTGCATGCCCCACACTGGGGATGGAGCCGACAACCCAGGCATGTGCCCTTGATCCGAATTGAACCCGGGACCCTTGAGTCCTTAGGCCTACGCTCCATCCACTGAGCCAAACCAGCCAGGATTGTTGTTGATTTTTAAATTGTTTTGTTTCCCAAATATAAGGAAAAGTAACAGGAGACATTCTACATTAATATCAATGTCCCATTAATCGGTTATAGGGACTACTAAAGTCAAAATATTCGTTTAAAAATTCATTTCCAGAACAAAAGACTTCAAAGACCACAACTGGAAAATTTTATTCCTTGAAGAATAGGAAAATTAAAATCTTTTCCCTACTGTGTTGGATGGGACCTTATCTCACCAGGTGCCTAAGCATGAATGGATATCTGATTCTGTCTCTGACACATCCACCTGCTTCCCTAACTCAAGCTGCCTCTCCATTCAGATGGAGGGGGGAGGGCAAAGAGGGACTGAGGATGAAGGCTGCCCTTCCTCTCTGTCCTCCTCACTAGGGGTTTAAGGATCCAGGCAAATCAGAGGCAGAAAGTTTCTGGTTTCAAACCCAATCTGCCCTTTTGGATTCTCTGTAACTTCCCTGTAAGGATGTGTCACCGGCCTGTGAAGATCCCGGGAAAGACCCTCCTGGGACCCGTGCAGCTGAAGGCGGACCAGCCAGTGGCTCTAAGCACAGCCTCTGGATCTGGAAACTTCTGTGTGAATTCCAGATCCCCCTCCGCTCTTCATGCTTTTACCACAGCTGCCATTTACCCGCTAGCACCCTAATGAAAGAACAGCCCTCTGTGTGGGGAGCCTTGTGCCGTCAGAGACACCGGGCCCTTCCCTCCCTTTAAAGCAGTAAAATAATCGCCCTCTCTCTGCCCCTGTCTCTCCTCTCCCTTGTGAGCCCTTTCACAGCCGCGTCCCCAGCCCGAACCCCAACAATGACGTGGAAACTCCACCAGGAAGGGATGCCGCTTGTGGGTGAAGGTGCTGGGAACCAGGGCTGACCCCTTGCTCCCGCCCCCTCCCTCTGTCCCCGCCCCGCCCCCACCGGGAACCGCTCAGCTCAGGCGCTGGCCCCGTCCACCCCGCAGGGAGGCGCATGCGCAGTTCCTCGCGGACGCGGAAGCGGCTGTGGGGAGGAAGGTGGCGGTTCCCCTGAGGCGGGAGTTGGAGTTAAAGCGGCTGCTCTCCGTCCCCCTCCCAGCGGGGGAGGCTGAGGGCGCTGCGGGCGCTGAAGTCCTTGTGGAAGGGCCCGCCCGGAGCCCCGCACAGCGGTGAGTCCGCGTCCCGGGCGGCTGCGCTGT
Source organism: Antrozous pallidus (assembly GCA_027563665.1). Classification (NCBI taxonomy): domain Eukaryota; kingdom Metazoa; phylum Chordata; class Mammalia; order Chiroptera; family Vespertilionidae; genus Antrozous; species Antrozous pallidus. Next base: position 5,748,346 of record CM050525.1, on the reverse strand, counting down.
GGAGGCGCCGCGTTCCTTTGGGGGAAACTGAGGCCCCGGCCCGCGGTCTGTCCGCCTTTGGCTGTGGGCCCCGCCCGCCGCGTGGTTTTCCCGCTGAAAACCGTTCCCGGGGCCGCCGGTCCTCCCCGCGGGGCTGGAAGCCGGGTCAGTGGGTTCCCTTTGAGACCCTCCCCCGCCCGGCGCTTTCCTCACAAGGAGCCCGGATGGCCCCCCGGCCTGGGTGTCTGCTCCCCCCCTTCCTGGGCCCACCCCCATTTAATAAGGGGTCTGAATGCCAGGGGAGCACAGTTTCCATGAGGTGAGATTCAGGGTGGAAGAACGCGGTGTCCCCAGAAGAGGTGACCTGCCCGCAGGGAGGGGCTGTGTGGGCGCGGTGACTGCGGGGGGCGGGGAACAGGCTGGGAGGGGTCCGGAGAGGGAGAGAGACAGACAGGTGGGAGGGAGAAAGGTCAGAGAGGGGACCCCACAGGGGATGTGGGAGGGACTGGACGGTGATGGTAGGAGTGAGGGGGTAACTCGGGAAAGTAGCCTGAGAAGGAAGGAAGTGGAGAAAGAGGGAGGACGGGGAGCCCCAGAGAGAGGAAGGGGAGCTGAGAGGGAGAGGGTCCTGGTGAGCACAAGTGGGGTCACAAAGGAGGAGGCACTTCAGACAGAGACACTGGTTCAGAGGAGAAGAATTGGGGAGCGAGTGCAGGGACAGAAAGGGGGGTTCAGGGATGAGGGAGCAGAGGGGGGAGCAGCAGTGAGTCAGCCAGCTGTGGGTAGCAGGACTGACTAACGGGCCGCAGAGGGGAAAGGGAGGAGGGAAAGACACAGAAGTGAGTGGAGGTGGGAGCATCCAGAGAGACCAGGAGAAAGAGCACCTGAAGGGAAATAGGTTTCAGGAGTTTCATGGTCCAGGTGTAGGGACGATCATAAAGAAACGGGGGGGGGGGAAGAGCAGGGAGGGGAGAGGGGGGCACAGGAAAGGACCACAGTGGAGAGAAAGGGAACAGGGAGACACAGACAGATCCATAGACAGAAATACATAGTAGTGGGAGGAAGGGAGCCTAGATCTGGATGAGAGGTGAGCTGATCGGGTGTGAATATATTGGCTCCTGGCTTTATATGTTTAATTTAACTTCCGAGTTAAATTAAACATATATGAATGAGAATTACAAATCTCCAGTTCATAATGCTTTGCAAATTGTATAATTATTTGCTTCCATTTGCAACCTTTATTCACACAGAGGGAGAGGTTGGTATGTTCCTTGTCATTTCACGGGATGGCAAGAAGGAGGTGACCTGGGACCAGAAATGACTGAGTCTCCACCCCTCCTCCCCCTATGGTGCTTTATCAAGGAATATTAGAAGCAGCATTCTTTTTTTCTGACCCTTGGATTTGCTTTTTCTATCTCTGATATTTAATTCATGTAAATAGTCATTAACTTCTGAAATCAGCTTTTACCTAGAAATCATTACATGAAGAAAAAACAACCCTAATTTTTTTTTGTTTTAAATATATTGTATGTAATTCATATACTGAGCCCTGCATTCTTCCTGCTATCATACCTCGGGACATCCATTGGCACTTAGTACTCTGTGGGGATCTCAGTGTGCACTTGGTAAGGATGTCAGTGATTTTTTTTTAATGTATATTTTTATTGATTTCAGAGAAGAAGGGAGAGAGAGACAGAGATTGAGACCTTAACGATGAGAAGAGAGAATCACTGATTACCTGCGTCCTGCACACCCCCTACTGGGGATCGAGCCTAAAATCCTTGCATGTGCCGTGGGCCATAATTGAACCTGAGACCCTTCACTTTGCAGGTGGATACTCTCTCCATTGAGTGAAATGGGATAGAACAGGATGTCAGTGATCTTAACAGATGAAAGCTAATTCTTTGAGTTGGCCTAATTAATGTTCAGCACCTCTTTCCTTCCCTTCATGTGATTTGTTGAATTAGTGTCTGTGAGCCACAAAGGAGCTATTCCCCTATGTCCCTCTTGTCCATTCTTTCAAAATATTGAAGGATGAACTGGATTGAACTGGAACGTGGTTCCCACAGATCCCCTGTATTCATGGTGAAATCATTTGATGAGCGTATTTCAGTAGCTAACTTTCCTCAAAGGCTTTTACCATGAAGATCTATTCTGTTGTGGGGTGACTTCCACGACCAATTGCAAATGACCACGGAGGCGATTAAGTTGGTAATAAGCAGGCAAGGATTTACTGAATACTGGCCAGGACAGTCGCGGGGGCACCATGCAAACACCCACGGCCGCACCGCCCTGCGTGCAGGCAGGCCTTTTATTTATTTATTTATTTATTTATTTATTTATTTTAGAAATGAAAGATAGGAAGTTTATTACTTCATTTTCAAATTCTGGAGTACAGAACAGAGACATGTAGGCTAACAAATTGGTCTCCTTCAAACCACTACTTACTAGGTCTTTGCTAGAGGACCAGTTGCGCTCTGCATGGGGGAGAACTAAGCAGAAGGACCACTAGGGTAGTCTACCTACCACCATGGTTATAAACAATCCAGCTGGATTTTTATATCCCAGCAGAGAAAACAGGAATCTTTATATCCCAGTAGGAAAAACAGGAACTCTGCAGTAAAGCATCCCCACTCTCCTCTATATTCTTATAACTCCCTACTTCCCACCCCTAAGGAATTTGTCAAACCATTCCTTCCAGCCCTATACAGAATTGTCCCTTAAAAAAGTGCTGGTATCATTTCCATTTATATTTCCATGGATGTGTTAGCACACTGTGGACATTTCAGTGCCCTTATCAGTTAGTCCTCCAATCAGTTGTCCAGCTGTCTTTAATCTGACCCCATTGGCAGCCATTACTTGAATGAAGAAGGCAATTTAGTTAGAAACTGCAGTTGCTGTTCCTCTTTTCTCAGAGGTAGGTAGCCCATCCCTGAGATCTTCTTGCTGATGGTGTCCAGGGGCCAGGTTTCAAGAAGCTCAGTGGCAGCCGCGCGAAGCAGTATGGGAAAAGGCCATGCTCCTCCAAAGGAGTGGGTTTTCTTTCTGTCTCAGCAACTCCAGTCCTACCACAACAGCAGCCCAGACGCGAGGGGACGACACAGGTGAGAGGCCGCCGGGGCCGCAGGCAGGCCTTTTAAAGGGGTCTGAACCATGAATGTTATTGCCCTGCGTTTGGCAAACAGTCCTCAAGGCCGCATCTGGGGAAGGGCTGCCAATAGACTATGAATGACCCTATTGCTCGTTCTTTATCTTCTAACTATGTTTTCTGCTAGACATGGGAAAGTGGTCCTATCTTTGTAAAAACAGGTGGTGTGGCTACATAATTGGCATCAGACCATTACTCCTCTGGTTCTAGTCTTCAAGGTCACAAGCTGGAAACTAAAGCAATAATTCCTTTGTTTTAAGCAAGCAGGGGTGAACAGTGGCCAAAGTTTCAAACAGCAGTTTTACTCTAGTAAATGTTCTTATGACCTTATTTCATATTCTCCGTGATTTTCTGGGACAAGAGGAAGGAAATCCTCCTAGGAAACCTGCAGGTGTACAATTTCCTGCTTCACCCCCTCCCACTAACCACAGGTCTCAGGTGTGCTGACTCTGATGTCTGGTACCCAGCTGCTACTGAAAACAGCTCTGGGGGAGCCTCACAGACCCCGGTAGAGAATTAAACATGCCATGTCACAGGTCCCAGTGCAGGCTTTTCCAGGGGAGGCAAGGGGTGTTGGGTTGAGTTTGGGCATGAGCCGAGCATTACATGCTCTCATTGCTGTAGGAGTTTGTGGAAGTCTTTGAAAGGACAGACACAAGAAGACAGACACTAGACAATTCCCAGTATGGTCTCCAAGTAGGAGTTCTTGTTCCTGACTCTCTCCTGTGACAGTGGACAGGAGGGCATGGCTTTTCCTCATTTCCAGGTCCTTCTGACTGAGTGTGAGGTGAGCTGATTAACAGGCTGTGCGGTCACCTTTGAAGACACATTCTGTGACTCCTCAACATAGTGTCACCTGAGGAAACAACCCAGACCCATCAGGACCAGGACCCAATGGCTGCTTCTCAGGTAAAAGATGTGTTCTGTCTCAGAAGCTATGTTTGCTTTTCCTTGAACATCTGTTGATATATTTCTCTTTCCCTTCCCACACCTGTGTCCCCTCTGCTGCCCCTGTTACAGTGTGTCCTGTTACCCACAGCTGGCTGACTCTCAGTGCTGTTTCTTCCTCTGCTCCATCATCCCTAAACCCTCCTTTCTGTGCCTGCACTCGCTCCCCCAACTCTCCTCCTCTGAAGCAGTATCTCTATATGAAATGCCTCCCTCTTTGTTGGCCCCACTTGGGTTCACCAGAACCCCTCTTCCTCTAAGCTCCCCTTCATCTCTCTAGGGCCCCTTCTTCTCCTCTATATTTCTCTATTTCTGCTGTTCTTGCCATTCCAAGTTTTTTTCCTTTGTTATTTTTTCCTTTTTTCTTATGATAGTGCCAGCAGTTTCTGTATTTCCCTTTCTCTTTTTAAAAATATGTTTTATTGATTTCAGAATGGAAAGCGGGAGAGAGAGATGAAGAAACATCAGTGAGCAGACAGAATCATTGATCAGCTGCCTCCTGCACACCCCCCTCTGGGGATGGAGTCTGAAACCTGGAGTGTGCTGAGCAGGAATGGACATCTGCCCTCCTGGTTCATAGGTCAACGCTCTACCGCTGAGCTACACTGGCCAGGCTGTATTTCTCTACTTTCCCCCCAGAGCCTTCTCTGCCTTCATTTTATATACCCTCGCCAAGTCCAGGAAGCATTCCCACCTTTAATTAACGACTTTCAACTACTCAGACCATTCCTTTTGAGACAGATCCACCTGGGAAGGTAGGAATGTCTAACATTCCTATTGGGATGGAGTCAGGGGCTCTTGTGCTTTGAAGAAGGGAAATGTGTTAGGGTTCAAGTGGCTGCAGCATCAGCTCTTGATCAAAGGTGCGAAAATGCGCATTTGACTGCTCAGAATAGCTCAGAAATTTCTGAAAGAAGAGAGAATAAGAGACTTGCTCACTAGATTAGTATGAAAGAGTTGCTAGGTAAATATTGTGTTAGCTTACAGCACATAAGAGAGACACGTGGATTGACACTTGCAAAGTTAATGTTGATTTGTGAGCATTTTCACATAATTCTTTATTTATTGAGGTATTTTTGCCAAGAATGTCACAGTAGTGGATGACCTGACCTTTCGTGTACCTCAGTCACCTGATGCCCATTGTTCAGTCTACCTGACAGTCACATGGCAGAGGTGCTCCCTTCACAGTAGAGTTAATAGTTGCCATTTCTTAGTAACAAGAGTGTAGTAGGGACTTAATGAAAGTTGTGCAAAGACCTTCACTTCACTTCTGGAAATGTCCTTCTTGTTAGTTTGTGTTTGCTTTGGAAAATGAAGGATTTTTATTTCCTACACATCATTGGCTTTTCCATGGGAGCTTTACATAATCAGGCTTTGATTCTTTTTTTTTTTTTAAGTTAAAAATTACTTAATTTTTTATTCCTGGTACCACTGCCACAATTTACAGAGCAATATACCTGATATAATGAAAAGAAAAAGAAACAGCTACAACAGATAAAAGACCTCAGGAATGTACATCTAATTGACACTACATTACATTATTCAATAGCTGCACTTTTTGAAAACTGTGGCTATGATAATCCTGAACAAGAAGGGTTTCCTGTTTAAGATATAGTAGCTTTTCTGACTATGGATCATCGTTCCTCCCGTAGCAGATTGTTACAGTTCCTCTAATGCATTTGGGACGACTGTCTCAGAGTAACCTGCAGCTTTCCTGACAACTCCTCGCTCTCTCTCCTGCCAAGAACAATCACACAAAGGAAACAATAGGTAGACCTTGTTTTCTATCCTTATGTTTCTCTCTTTATCTTACTATCTAATAAAAGAATAATGTGCAAATTGACCATCACTCCAACACACAAGATGGCTGCCACAAGATGGCCAGCACAGCAGGGGAGAGCAATTGGGAGGAATCAGGTCTGCAAGGGAGTGCAATTGTGGCTGATCAGGCCAGCAGGAGAAGGCTTTTGGGAAGGCCCAGGCCTGCAAGGGAGGGCAGTTGGGGGCAATCAAGCCTGCAGGGGAGGACAGGTAAAGGTGACCAGGCTGGCAGAGGAGGGATGTTGGGGGCAATTGTGCCTGCAGGGAAGGGCAGTTGCGGGGGTGGGGGAGGAATCAGGTCTGCAAGGGAGTGCAATTGTGGCTGATCAGGCCAGCAGGAGAAGGCTTTTGGGAAGGACCAGGCCTGCAAGGGAGGGCAGTTGGGGGCGATCAAGCCTGCAGGGGAGGACAGGTAAAGGTGACCAGGCTGGCAGAGGAGGGATGTTGGGGGCAATTGTGCCTGCAGGGAAGTGCAGTTGCGGGGGGACCCAGGCCTGCAAGGGAGAGCAGTTGGGGAGGGGAGGGCAGCTAGGGGGGACCAGGCCTGCAGGGGAGGCTGTTGGGGGCATTTAGGTTGGCAGGGGAGGGCAGTTATGGGCAATCAGGCTGGCAGGGGAGTGGTTAGGGAGTGATCAGGCTGGCTGGCAGAAGTTGTTAGAGGCAATCAGGCAGGCAGGCAAGCAGTTGTAAGCCAGCAGTCCTGGATTGTGAGAGGTATGTTCGACTGCCCGACTACCGGGATTGGACCTAAACGGACAGTCAGACATTCCTGGAGGGGTCCCAGATGGAGAGAGTGCAGGCTGGGCTGAAGGACACACCCCCTCCCTGGTGTACAAGTTTTGTGCACTGGGCCTGTAGTTGTGTTTATAAAACACTACGGGATCATATACAAATAGATTCATGAGATTTATGGAATCACTAAACCAATTTGATTTCATAGTAAAATATGTGTCTCCGCTTAAATTGTTAACATTTTAGCTATTTTTTCCCAAGTATATTTTTATGGATTTCAAAGAGGAAGAGAGGCGTAGAGAGAGAGAGAAACATTAGTGATGAGTGAGAATCATTGATCGTCTGCCTCCTGCACCCTGGGGACTGAACCCACAATCTGTTCATGTGCCTAGACTGGGAATTGAATCAGTGACTGCTTGGTTCATGGATCAGCGCTGGACCAGACAGAATAATCTTGATCTAAGATAACTCTTAGTAAATGTCCAACTAGAATTATGGTTCTATGAGAACTGTACTCCATTAGCAAACCCTTTTAGTTCAAAGTTCTGTATGAATTTTTCCTTGTGTTTCCTTGTTCTGTGTATTCATGATGTGGAAACACTGGCGTCACGAGTACGAGGTGAGCTTGTCACACATGTGGAAACAGGCCCCATCTCAGAACCTGTGTGTTTACAGAAGGTCATTTTGTTGCCGTCTGCTTCACACTTGGGACTAAGTCCAAATACTTCCAACCCAGCATGGCCCTGCCACCGGGAAATATGTACCACTGACTGTGAACAGTGCAAATGCAGCACTCAGAAATCCATATGCCTGTTTTCATGTCTTAATTTCATTTATTTATTTTTTTAAATATATATTTATTGATTTCAGAGAGGGAGGAAAGGAGAGAGAGAAACATCAATGATGATAGACAATCATTGATTGGCTGCTTCCGTAACAACCCCTACTGGGGATCCAGCTTGCAACCCAGGCATGTGGCCTTGACCAGAATCAAAGCTGCTACTCTGCAGTTTGCTGGCTGACACTCTCCACTGAGCCAGACCAGCTAGGGCCATGTCTTAATTTTAAAATGTATTTTCTTTTAAAGTCAAATCTCTGCTCTGGATTTGTGAGCATTTGCCAGTGTCAGAAAACACATTAGAGAATGTTATTAGGGCATAGTGATCTTATTGGGTAATTCAGGATACTCCCCTAAAGTCCAAATGTCTTCTCCTAAAACTTGTTTTCATGTTGGTTGACATTGTGAACTCTTCTGAAGACCTCTTGATAACTGTCTTATCGTTCAGGGACCGTTGACCTTCAGGGATGTGGCCATAGATTTCTCTCAGGACGAGTGGGAATGCCTGGACCCAGCTCAGCGGAAATTGTACCTGGATGTGATGGTGGAGAACTACCGCAACTTGGCCTTCTTGGGTGAGGTTGATTTCCTTCCTGAGTTTCTACTCCACACACAGGGTTTTATTTCCTTTATTATTTTAACATCTCGGAGGGGCTTCTGCTTTCTGTGGTAGATTCTTGCTCTTAAGGGACAAATTGGGCACTAGTTGGTTTGGCTCATTGGATAGATCACTTGCCTGGAGACTAAAAGGTCTTTCTTCAATTCTGGTCAATGCCAATTCCCAGAGTTGTTGGCTCACTTCCCAGTAGGGGGCGTGCAGGAGACATCCTATCAATGATTCTCTCATCACTGATGTTTCTACCTCTCTCTTGCTCTCCCTTCCCGTCTGAAAGCAATGAAAAATATGTTTTTTTAAAAAGGAACAAATTGAGGGAACTTGGGTATAAAAAACTTTGTGATGTATATGAATTAGAAACTCCCTGTTTGCACACTTTACATGTTGTCTGCAGTAATTAAGGTACTATTAGAAAATAATATTTTAGAAAATTATTTTCTGGAATATTCTAACATTATACCGTATCTTCTGGCCAGAGGACAAACTGGATTGGATATGGGAAAGCCTCTATCAAAATTCACACTCTATTTTATTTTTATTTTTTAAGATTTAGTTGATTCCAGGGAGGAAGGGAGAGTGAGAGAGACATACAAACTTTAGCTGGGCATTAATTGATTTTTTTTTGTATGTGCCCTGTCCATATGGTTGGGTGTAACTTTTTGAATTTGTGTTCTCTGTATAAATTGCCGGATGTGGAATCATTTTGTTGCTTGGTACTTGTTTGTAATATTGGGAAACCCTCCATTGTGTTTTTTTAGCGGCTGCACCAGTGTTTTTATAATCATGCTGACAGTGTATAAATGTTCTTTTCTCCACTTCATTGGTAATACATACCGTTTTTTGATTTATGGATGATTGGCATCCAGTTAGGTGTTTGGTGGTATTTCATAGTGGTGTCCATTTGCGTTTCTCTGATGATGAATGAGTTGAACATAATTTAATATGTCTATTGTGCATCTTTTTGTCTTGCTTGGGAAATATATGTTGGGGTCCCCTGCCCATTTTTCAATCACGCTATTTCCTGTAAAGTTGTGTGAGTTCCTTATACATTTTGGATATTTAGCTTTTGAGGATGTAACATTGCTGGGCTTTTGTTGTTGTTGTTGTTGTTGTTGTTGTTACTTGGTGATTTCTTTTGTATGCCAAACTTACTCTTCTATGGTCTCATTTCTTTATTTTTTGGCTTCTTTGTTAAGCCTAGGAAAATGCATCCAAACCAGTATTTTTTAAAAAATATATTTTTTTTATTTATTTTTTACAGAGAGGAAGGGATAGAAAGTCAGAAACATCGATGAGAGAGAAACATCGATCAACTGCCTCTTGCACACCCCCTACTGGGGATGTGGCTGCAACCAAGGTACATGCCCTGGACCTGAATTGAACCGGGGAATGCTCTATCCACTGAGCCAAACTGGTTTCGGTCAAACCAGTATTTTTAAGAGTAACGGCAGGCAAGGTTCATTAACTATGCTTTCTTCCTGTGTTTTCATAGTGTCAGGTCTTCTATTTTAGTTGTTAATCCATGCTGAGTTTATTTTGGTTCATGGCCTATAAACAAGGCTTACTTTTGTTAATTTTGTATGGTATCTTGTGTTTTTCTCGCACTACTTGGTGAAAAATCTTTGTTTATCTATTGTGTATTTTTGTCTTCTATTTTTATAGATTAGCTACCCATATAGCTTTGGACATTTTAAAAATTCTGTTACTTCTTTTTTCATGTTTTGACTAGTAGAAGTTCTGTATATATTATAGATATTAAGGACTTATCAGATAATATGCTTTGCAGACATTTTTTTCCCATTTCACACCATGTATTTTGAACACACTGACAATTTGCTTTAATGTGAAGTTATTTTTATATGGGGTGTAATGCCTGTTGACTGTTTTGTTTACCTTTCCATTTAGTGCTATAATAAAAAATGAAATATTGTAAAAGCTTTTCCATATAACATAGCCAGATTGGCTCAGTCGGTAGAGTGTGAACCTGTGGACTGAAGAGTCCTGGGTTCGATTCTGATCAAGGTTGCGTGAGCAGGTTTCAGGCTCCATTCCCAGTGGATGCCATGCAGGAGACAACCAATCTGTGAATCTCTGAATGTTTCTATCTCTGTCTCCTCCCTTCCTCTCTGAAATCAATAAAAATGTATTGAAAAACAAAAACAAACACTTTATAAAAAATATATTTTATTGATTTTTTTACAGAGAGGAAGGGAGAGGGATAGAAAGTCAGAAACATCGATGAGAGAGAAACATCGACCAGCTTCTTCCTGCACACCTCCTACTGGGGATGTGCCCGCAGCCAAGGTACATGCCCTTGACCGCAATCGAACCCAGGACCTCTCAGTCTGCAGGCCGACGCTCTATCCACTGAGCCAAACTGGTTTCGGCACAAACACTTTTCTATACCTCCTCTTTTAATAGATTGAGTTATTAATAGCTGTATGTTTCAGTCTTTTATTCATTTTGGTTTAGTATTTGTGTATGGTATTTAATAACAGTCCAACTTCACTCATTCCTTTACACATAGACATCTAAGTATGTAAACACTATTCGCATATGCGAGGATATCCTTTACTTCTTTGGTGGTATTGTTATATTGTAAATCAGCAAGCTAGACAGAAGATGCCTTGATCAATTAATGAGTCGATTTTTGGAGCCTTTCTTATGCTAGGAGTCTCAGAGGAGTAACCTCCCAAATCCGTGCAAAAACATGGAGAAAGCTTCTCCTTATTCTATCTTTCCAGGACTTTGTCTCTCAAATAAGAGTTTTTCCGGACCTTCTGTAGACTTTACAAAGAGCTCTATGTAAGTTATTTTTGGAGGCATCTTGTAACCTTGAGCACAGATAACTAACAAACACCTGGCAGAAACAGCAACAGAGTGACTGTCAAGGTCAGATAGCTGAACTTTTTCCCTATTATTTAAGCAAGCAAGCGTTTACAAAGGCCAGAATAGCAGGGATAAGCTTGCCAATAGCAGTTTTTACAGAATAGAGATCACAGTAGCAAGATGGAGTGCCTATGTGTCAGTATAGGCACACGTGTAGAAAATTATTTTACCGCATGCGTGTAAGTAGACTTTTTATTCTACAGTGCTCCCTTTTTGTATTTGTTAATCCTCACATGAGGACATTTTGTCCATTGCTCTTCAGAGAGAGTGGGAGGGTGGGAGCAAGAATTGGGGAGAGAGAGAGGGAAACATCTATGTGAGAGACATATTAACTGGCCCCCTTCTGCATGCACCTCAACCCAGGTGGGGTGGGAATTTTCAACTGAGGTCTGTGCTCTTCAAGGGGAATTGAACCCACCACCCTGAAGGGCACAGGACGATGCTCTGACCCTGAGCCATACTGGCCAGGGCCTGCCGTGCTCCTTTATTTACCCCTGTCTTAATGTGTAGATGGTACTTTTGGAGAACACCAGTTTTGAAATTTTTTTTAAGTCAGAAAGTGTGATGCCTTTAGGTTATACTGTCTCTCTCATGTTTGTTTTGGTTCCCTGGTGTCCTGTGTCATTTCCTATCAATTTTAGGATGAGGTTTGCTAATTTTGTGAAAAGTGTCATTGGGACGTGGATAATGACTGCTTTGAATGTTTATGTCAACCTTGAGTACCCATGACAGCTTATACTGTTAGCATTCCAATTTAAGGTCATTGCATGTGTAGTTAATTTATTGTGTTAATTACTCCCAATACTACTTTATTTTTATTGATTTTAGAAGAATGCAATGTGGGGGACAGGGAGAGGAACAGAGAGGGAAAGGTTCATTTATTTCCCCACTTAGTTATGCATTCATTGTTTTTTTTTAGTGTGCTCTGAGCAAATATCAAAGCTGCAATGTTTTGAGCTACTCGGGCAAGGTGAGAATGGCTTTATGTGTGGTATAGGCACAGTTGTTGAAAATCTTTAGACCCTATCCAGGAGAATTTCTATGTAGGCCTTTATTCTATCTTGCTTCATTATTTCTCGTAATGTCTGCATCACAGGTTTTTTTATATTCATTCCACTTAGAATTCAGTGAGCTGCTTGCATTTGTATGTTGCTTTCTCTAATTGTAGGAATCTTAAACAATTAATTTTTAAATATAAGCTACCTACTCCCTTTCACTATTTTGTCTCTTTGGGGTCCCTTTGGTGGTCTATTTGTTAGTATCTTACGCGTTTCTTTAAAATCTCTTCACATTTCCACATGTTTGTTGGCTTCTCTGAATCAAAATGTTAGTGAATTGAAATTTTAATGATTTATGTACAAATTCTTTGATTATTTAATTACTATTTTTTAAATGTATCTTTATTGATTTCAGAGAGGAAAGGTGAGGGAGGGAGAGAGAGAAACATCAGTGAAGAGAGAGAATAATCTGTCGGCTGCCTCCTGTATTGGGGATCAAGCCTTCAACCCAGCCTGTGCCCTGATTTGGAACCAAACTGTGACCTAGTTCATAGGTTGAAGCTCAACCACTGAGCCACCACTGCCAGGAAAATTATTTTTTTTTTAATTTATTTTTTATCTTTATTGTTCAGTTTATTAATTACATTGTTTCCCCTTCTTTTCCCCCGATAGCTCACCTCCACCTGGTACCCATCCCACCCTCCGCCCTCACCCCCCTCCACTGTCGTCTCCCATAGTTGCATGATTTTTGTCCAGTCTCTTGCTGCACTTCTCACACCCCCTTACTCCCCAAGAGTTGTCAGTCCATTCCCTATCTATGTCCATGATTCTGTTACATTCACCAGTTTATCCTGTTCATCAGCTTATTAATTCACTTGATTTTTAGATTCATTTGTTGATAGATGTGTATTTGTTGTTCCTAATTTACACTTTTATCTTTTTCTTCTTCCTCTTCTTAAAGAATATCTTTCAGCATTTCATATAATATTGGTTTGGTGATGATGAACTCCTTTAGCTTTTTCTTATCTGCGAAGCACTTTATCTGGCCTACAATTCTGCATGATAGCTTTGCTGGATAGAGTAATCTTGGTTGTAGATTCTTGCTATTCATCACTTTGAATATTTCTTGCCACTTCCGTCTGGCCTGCATCATTTCTGTTGAGAAATCCGCTGACAATCGTATGGGTGCTCCTTTATAGGTAACTAACTGTTTTTCTCTTGCTGCTTTTAATATTCTCTCTTTGTCTTTTGCTCTTGGCATTTTGATTATGATGTGCCTTGGTGTGGTCCTCTTAGGGTTCCTATATATTGGGGTTCGGTGCGCTTCTTGGACTCCTAAGTAAATTTCTTTCACTAGGTGTGGGAAGTTTTCGGTCACTATTTTTTCAAATAGGTTTTCATTGTATTGTTCTCTCTCTTTCTCTGGCACCCCTATAATTCGGATGTTGGTATGCTTGAGGTTGTCCCAGAGGCCCCTTACACTATCTTCAATTTTTTTGATTCTTTTGGTTTCTTGCTTTTTCAGCTGAGTGGATTTTACCTCTTTGTATTTCAGATCTTTAACTTGGTTCTTGGGGTGCTCCAGAGCACTTTTAGGTCTTTGTATAATATTTTTTATTTCAGTCAGTGTATGCTTAATTTCTGGTTGGTCCTTTTTCACATCCTTGAGAGTCTCCTTCATATCCTTGAGGGTCTCGTTCATTTCCTTGTAGAACTCATTCATTTCCACGTTGGTCTTGATCATTTCCTTATAGGTCTCGACTTTTTGTAGGAGCCTCTTGAGAAGCCCTATAACCGTGGTTTTGAATTCCATGTCCAGTTGTTTTTTTTCCTCCATTTCTTTCACATCTGATTTCTTTCCACGTCTCTGCATGGTGGCTGCTTCCCTGAGTTGGTCAATTAGCTTTGTGTGGTAGACGTCCTACTAGGGACAGTGGCTCAGCCTCCCAGTTACCTGAGGTGGATATGGGTTGCACAGTCTTGCTGAAGTTAAGCTCAGGTTAACCGTTGTTAGCACTTGGAGGGGTTGACCTCCAGACCAATTGTCTGTGAAGCTCAGCTATGCTCAGGTTGGATGGGTGGAATCTCCGGGCCAAGCAGACAGCGTTAGCTCCGCTCTATGCAGCCCCAGGGACTCTGTGCCAGGGGCAATGGCCACCAGCACCTCTGAGAGAGAGCTGCTGTGGAGCTCCACTGGTTGTCGGGGAATTCAGACTCTCCCCAAATGAGTCTGCACACCCAGCGTCTCACCCAGGGTTGTAAAACAAAGCAGTCTGGCGGTTTTCCGAATGAGAGAGTAAGTCGAGAGCACTCTCTACTAGGTCAGGCAGCTTCGCTGTTCCCAAGTTCATGCGCAAGCTCGCCTTCTCCACAAGCCCGCAGACCCCTGCAGCACCCGAGCTTCAGCGTGCCCTCCCACTGTCCAGTTTTCACCCCGTATGATAGTGGGTTCCCTGGATTTCACCCAGAGCTGGAGAATCAGTCCAGTGGGACATCTTTGTCTTCCCCGTTCGAGAAAACTGGCCGGTTTTCAGCCGCCTGCCCTATCCACTGGCGCGCGCTCCAAACCTCTCTCCGCACTTATCTTCAACGCTGTCTGCCGCCGCTCCTCCGAGTCACAGTGTCTTATCTTCACTTTTATTTGTGGAATTTTCATTCGGCCAGCTTTCTGGTGATTCGGGACGGTGTTTGTTCTTTCGTTAAGTTGTAGTTTTAAAATTGCTGTCTATGATGGAAAGATAGGTGTTTTACCTATGCCGCCATCTTGGTTCCGAAGCCAGGAAAATTCTTTCATGTTTTGTGTTATGTCTTGCATTCATGATTCTATATTTTTAATACAGGTATTATGTATTTTAATTTCCCCTTTCAGTCTGCTATTTATACAGTACTTTCTCAATTACATTTTTATTTTGGTTACATAATATTTTGGTGATTTTGTATAGTTTTAATTTTCTCCTTTTTGGCTTTAAGATTTTCCATTCATTTTTGAGTTAATTAACATATTTCCATTAAGGCAGTGCCAGTTTGATTACATTTATTTTGTTGTCCTGATGGTATACTTTTTTTGTGTTTTTTTTTTTTTTTTCATGACTTGATAACTTTTGTTGAGATTCCTCGGTTGTAAAGTAGCAGGGCTTCTGAACATGCTTTCTGTAGGAGGAAACTAATAACCGTCTGTGGGACAAATTCTACTTTCAGTTAACAGTGTTTTCAGGATCTGTATTCTTGGCTTGGTTGTCTTTTTCATTTCCCAGTTGGAAATGTCTGTTTCTTCCTCAGGCACACGGTATCTTTCAGGCTTGATATGCATCTTCATTACCAAAGCCTTTGTGGTGCTGAAACAATTTCTCATTGTTTCTTTGTAGCAGCCACTATAGGGCACTCACCTTGTACTCTGTGTCGTGTACAACAAACACTTGTTATTCAAGATGCTTCTAAACAGGGAGATTATTATTGCTCGTGCACTTCCCTCATCTCTCTCCAGCGAAGAAACTAGGAATTGGGACTGTTTTTATAATGTTGCCATTGTGTGCCAAGGGAATTGAGCAGATATGATCTGCAAATATAAGCAACTCTTTGTCCCTCTTTGATGTGAGTTTTGCTCGTTATAACTATCTTGAACTTTCCTTGAATCCTTAACTGGGTCTTGGAGTACTAAAAAAATGTCATTTGGGACCAACAGCGATACAAGATGGCAGCCACCAGGGGCTTGAGAATAAAAGTCCCTCACAATTTTCGACTGTTGGAAGAACTCGAAGAAGGCCAGGAAGGAGGAGGAGATGGCACAGTTGGCTGGGGTCTAGAAGATGACAAAGATGTGACACAAGATGGACAGGGATGATAATTGGGCCTCCAAGAACAGCTTATGAAAACCAAATATAGACTTAAAATAGAATGTGGACCTAAATACCCAGAAGCAGCCCCTTTGTAAGATTCACAACAAAAATTAATATGAATGGAGTTAATGGTTTTAATGGAGTGGTGGGCCCAAGAGCCATATCAGTGCTAGCAAAATGGCAGAACTCATGTCAGAGTTGTCCTGCAGGAGCTTTGGCGCCTAATGATGTCTGAAGAAAATATGAAACTCCCTCAGCCACGAATTAAAAGAAAACCATAGCCGAAATTGGTTTGGCTCAGTTGATAGAGCATTGGCCTGCGGGACTGAAAGGTCCCGGGTTTGATTCCAGTCAAGGGCATGCATGTACCTTGGTTGTGGGCACATCTCCAGTAGGGAGTGTGCAAACAACAGCTAATCGATGTTTCTGACTTTCTATTCCTCTCCCTCTCTTTAAAAATCAAATTATATTAAAAAAAAGGCCCACCCCACCCCCATTCAATTTAAGCAGTCTCCATTTTCCACGTCTAGATACATCTTGTAGACTTCAAAGTACTGGAAAGGAAGCTCCTGTTCAAAGGCAGTTTATCTTAAGATATTGTAAATGATACTAATTTTTTGTTCATTTGAAATATATAAGTTGTGCTATAACAGTCCTGTCAAGTCTAACCGCTGTCCACATAGTTGAACTTCTGGGATCAAGAAAGTATATTTAAATTGATTCCCATCATAACTGGTGGGGCATATCTAACTCAACTGTGAAAATACACATCACACAATCACCTTGCTGCTGATTACATGGCCTGGGGGCTCTGCCTTCTTCCCCCCACTCCCCAGTCTCTCCTCCCTGCAACAGCCCTCCAGCTTGGGCTATCTTGTTAGAGTAGATGTGAAGGTTTCAGGTCACAGCCTGTGGGACTACTATTGGGTGTGTGTGGGTGCTTTGTTTGCACACCTGGTTTCTTTTTTTTAAGTCTTAAATGATGCCCCTCTCCCTTCCAAGCCACCATCCTTTTACCGCTCTTGGCCGAAGCTTAGATTGTAACCCCCTCTGTTCCCCTCTGAAATTGACCTTTGGTGAGGAATTCAGGGATTTCCCCATAGCTTTCCCCACCCCCTTTATATCAAGGGGTGCTGTTCCTCCTCCCTCCTCTTCAAGTCCCTTTCTTGCACCATCACCACCCAACACTTTCCATGTCACTCCCTTGCTTTGGCCAGAAGCCATCAGGTGAGGTTGGAAAGAGTCTCTGACCTCCCTCATTTAGTTTTGGAAAATTAGGTCCACAGCCCTGCCACTCTACTGTCATCATCAGCTGATATGTTTGTTTTTTAAGCTCAGGAAAGCCACAGAAGACCTTGTAAGCACCTGTGATCCCTCTGAATGAGTTTTGCTGTTCCTATCTGTGCTTTTGCTTTTACAAATTGAAGTTTTAAGCAGTGCTCTCATTTGGTCATCTTTGCAATCCATTGGTCTCGTTTGGAATCTGACAGCTGCAACAAAAAGAACCTTGATTCTGTGCATACTTTGGTTTTGGTGTTCCAGCTTCTCATGGTCCTCAGCATGGATTAAGAAAGAACTCAAGAGAGAACTAAGATGGCGGCATAGGTAAACACCTATTGTTCTGCCCCACACAACGATTTAAGAACTACAACATAACAGCAGAACAGACATCACCCAGGATCTCCAGAAAGCTGGCTGAGTGAAAACTCCACAAATAAGAGTGAAGGTGGGACGCTGAGACTCAGAGGAGCGGCGGGAGTGCAGCCTTGAAGTTGGAAACAGGTTAGGAGCCGTCCTGGTCGCGCATGCCCGGGCTGGGGCTGGAGCAGCAACTCCGGCTGGATTTCGCCAACGGGGAGGGCAGAGACGTCCCACTACACAGATCCCCCAGCGCCAGGTGAGGTCCAAGATCCGGGGTACGTGGAGACGTCCCCCTGCACAGATTCCCCAGTGCCAGGCGAGGTCCGGGGGATGCACCCTGGAAGTGAGGTGTGGCAGAGGCTCCTAGTCTGTGAGAAACCCGGAGGCGGGGAAAAGAAGTTTTCGCACGAGTGTCTCGCAAACCCGCAACTTGCCCCCTGGAAACTTTTCTCCAGGTCCCGGAAATCATCTATTTTACAACCCTGGGCTAGACTTTGGGGGTGCAGACCCATTTGGGGAGAGGCAGAGTTGTCTGGCAAAGGGAAGAGACTAGCGGCTTTCTCTTGGAGGTGTCTGCAGCCATCCCCATCCAACAGAGACCCGCGAGTGCGCGCGCGAATGCCGCATAGGACGTAGCTGACACTGAGGCTGCCTGCGCAGCTCAGAGACTCCGCCCATCCAACCTGAACACAGTCTCCCTTCACAGCCAATAGGCCTGGAGGTCAAACCCTCCTAGGGCTAACAACAACAAGCTGGGTTTAAATTAAAAAATACTGTACAACCCATAAAGGATTGCAGTAAGAGTACCCATCTCAAATAATTGGGGAGGTTGTGCCACTGACCCCTAAGGAGATATCTACCACATAAAGCAGCCACCATGCAGAGATATGGAAAGAAATCAGGGGTGAAAGAAATGGAGGAGAAAAAACGACAAGACATAGAGTTCAAAACCACGGTTATAAGGCTTTTCAGGAGGCTCCTAGAAAAGGCTGATGGACTTAATGAGAATTACAAGGAAATAAACAAGACCAACCAGGAAATGAATGAGACTTACAAGGAAATCAAAGACCCTCAAGGAAATGAACAAGACCTCTGAGGATATGAACCAGACCCTCACGGATATGAAAAAGGACCAACTAGAAATCAAGCATACACAGACTGAAATAAAAAATATTACACAAAGTCCTAAAAGCAGTCCAGAGGGCCATAAGAACCAAGTCAAAGATTTGAAATACAAAGAAGCAATATCCACTGGGCTGCAAAAGCAAGAAACAAAAAGAATTCAGAAAATTGAAGATAGTGTATAAGGGGCCTCTGGGACAACCTCAAGCATGCCAACATCCGAATTTTTGGGTGCCAGAAAAAGAGAGCAAGTTAATGAAAATCTACTTGAAGAAATAGTGACTGAAAACTTCCCCCACCTGGTGAAAGAAACTGACTTAAAAGCCCAAGAAGTACACAGAACCCCAAAATATAGGAATCTAAAGAGAACCACACCAAGACACATCATAATTAAAATGCCAAGAACAAAAGATAAAGAGAGAATATTAAAAGCAGCAAGAGAAAATCAGTTCGTTACCTACAGGGGAACACCCATACGATTGTCAGCGGATTTCTCAACAGAAATGATGCAGGCCAGACGGGAGTGGCAAGAAATATTCAAAATAATGAATAGCAAGAATCTACAACCAAGATTACTCTATCCAGCAAAGCTATCATTCAGAATTGAAGATCAGATAAAGTGCTTTGCAGATAAGAAAAAGCTAAAGGAGTTCATCACCACCAAACCAATATTATATGAAATGCTCAAAGATACTCTTTAAGAAGAGGAAGAAGAAAAAGGTAAAAATATAAAATTATGAACAACAAATACACATCTATCAACAAATGAACATAAAAATCAAGTGAATTGATAGGCTGATGAACAGGATAAACTGGTGAATATAACAGAAACATGGACATGGAGAGGGAATGGACTGACAATTCTTGGGGAGAAAAGGGTTGTGGGAAGTACAGCAAGAGACTGGACAAAAATCATGCAACAATGGGAGAGGACAGTGGGGAGGGAGAGGGGAGGGTGGAGGGTGGGATAGGTACAAGGTGGAGGGGAGATATAGGGGAATAAAAAAGTGGAAATAATGTAATTAATAAACTGAACAATAAAGATAAAAAAAGAAAAACTGAAGAGAAAAAAGAAAGAAAGAAAGAAAGAGAAAGAAAGAAAGAAAGAAAGAAAGAAAGATAGAAAGAAAAAGAAAGAAAGGAAGAAAGAACTAAGTGTGCACAGCAGAACCCCAAAATTGGCCGGTTTGACTTCCTGGCAAATGGCTCTGTTTTTCCACTTTTCCGCTCAGGACCACTAATTGCTGAGATGTGGATGCATACCAAAATAAAAGTGATTCATTGTGTTATAAAGCGTTTTTGTTTTTTTTGTAATTTAGTATTTGTGTAAAACCATCTTTTGAAGCAGCAACTATCAAGTCTGAAAAGCAATGGATGTTTTCATTAATATTTATCTGGGGAAAACCTTAGTTATAAAGATTTAACATCCTGTAAGTAAAGTTTAACGTAACTGTATTCCATAAGCAGCCTTTTTATTGTTAGACCATTGCCTGATTTTAATATAATAAAAAAGGGTGTGTTAATTAAAAAAAAAAGTCATTTGATCAGTACTTGCTGGTAACTTCAAAGTGCACTCACCTAATTATCAAAATGGAAATTTGTTTTCTTTCAGCTATGTCATCTAAAGATGACCAGGCCTTTATGCCAAATACTGGAATACAAGATTTATTCTCTGAAATAATACTGGTAAGATATAAAAGGTGTCACTTTAATTATGTACACTTTAGTAAAGTCTTAGTAATTGAGGAAGAATGATAACAGAAGATATTAATATAAACCTGGAACAGTATCATAATAAAATTGTTTTTACCTAAAGAGGTCAAGTGTATTATACATTTGGGAAACCTCCCACTTTAAAGTTAGTTACATTGGCAGATCAGTGTGTTTCTGCATGTGAAGGTTCAAAACAACATTTAATGTTATGCATTCTTAGAAAGGAAATCTGGATAAAACAGGAATTCACATAGTCTATACTGTAATCATTTGAATTTTGTAAAATGTAGGGTGGGATTAATCTTACATGCAATCATTTCTAAAATGTAGAGATTTACATTCTATATACATATGAAAGCCTAAGCGACTGGCTAACTGGCCAGTAGCTGTGACACACACTGACCACCAGAGAGCAGACATTCAATGCAGGAGTGGAAACCACAGGCATGGAAACATGGGACAGACTGATGAATCTCAGTGGGAAGGGTGGAGAGCAGGAAGAGATTAAGCAAAGATCTTATATGCATACTAGAGTCCCGGTGCATGGATTCATGCACTGGTGGGATTCCTTGGTCTGGCCTGCAAGATTTGGATTATCGGCTCTGACATCCTCTGAATGGTCCCGGGTTATAAGTGGGTGCGGGCCAGGCTGAGGGATCCCACTGATGCACAAATCTGTGCACTGGGCCTCTTGTATAACTATAAATTTAAATATGCTTAATTGGACAATTATTGTTATTATTAACTCTTTTAAATATATTTTTATTGAATTCAGAGAGGGAGAGAGATGGAAACATCAATGATGAGAGAACAATTGGATGCTTCCTATATGCCTCCCACTGAGGATAGAGTCTGCAACCTGAGCATGTGCCCTTCACTGGAGTCAAACCCAGGTCCCTTTAGTCTGCTGGCTCTATCCACTGAGCCAAACCAGCTAGTGCTTTTATTATTTATCTTATTCAAAATATATATTTTTTAATTCAGAAAGAGAGGCAAACCTCAATGATGAGAGAGAATCATTCATTGATTGGCTGCCTCCTGCATTCCTCACACTGGAGACTGATGCTGAGGCTGGGGCTTGTGCCCTGTTAGGAAATGGAACCAACCTTCTGGTTCAACTTGAGACTCAACCATGAAACCATGTTGGCTGGGAAATTTGACAGTCTTCTTTTGTTGTTGTTAATATATTTTATTGTTTCTTTACAGAGAGGAAGGGAGAGGGATAGAGAGTTAGAAACATTGATGAGAGGGAAACATTGATCAGCTCCTGCACACCCCCTACTGAGGATGTGCCTGCAACCAAGGTACATGCCCTTGACCATAATGGAACCTGGGACTCTTAAGTCCGCAAGCTGACACTCTATCCACTGAGCCAAACTGGTTATGGCTGGCTATTTTTTATTTTATTTTATTGTTTCAAGTAATAGGTCTTAGTTTTATTGATTTTTTTTTATTATTTTAAAATATATATTTTATTGCTTTTTTAAAAAAATATATTTTATTGATTTTTTACAGAGCGGAAGGGAGAGGGATAGAAAGTCAGAAACATCGATGAGAGAAAGACATCGATCAGCTGCCTCTTGCATGCCCCCTACTGGGGATGTGCCCGCAGCCAAGGTACATGCCCTTGCCGGAATCGAACCCAGGACCCTTCAGTCCTCAGTTCGACGCTCTATCCACTGAGCCAAACCGGTCTCGGCTTTATTGCTTTTTTAAAGAGAGGAAGGGATAAGGATAGAGGGAAACATTGATGAGAGAGAAACATCAATCAGTTGCCTCCTGTACACCTACTGGGGATGTGCCCACAACTAAGGTACATACCCTTGACCAGAATCAAACCTGGGACCTTTCAGTCTGCAGGCCAATGCTCTATCTGTTGAGCCAAACCAGTTAGGGTAAGGTTGGCAATCTCTTAAACAAGGATTGAGTTTTCTTTCTCTGACATTATTGGTTTGTGTTTAATTTTGCCTACAATATTAATCAATTAGGACAGTTTTAGTTATACAACCATCTTGGTTTAGTGAGTATCACAAAATGGTTGTTATGGAACAAGTGTATATGTTTCATGAAATTATAACTGTCAGCCCTAGTTGGTTTGGCTAGGTGGATACTGGGACAGCCTGTGGACTGAAAGTTCCCAGGTTCGATTCTGGTCAAGTGCACATGCCTGGGTTGCTGGCTCAATGCCCAGTGTGGGGGTGTGTGCAGGGGGCAGCCGATCAATGATTCTCTCTCATCGCTGATGTTTCTATTTTATCCTCATCCTTCCTCTTTTAAGCCAATAAAAAATATATTTTTAAAAATAAAATTAAAAATATAATTGAGGATAAAAAAAAGAGAGAGAGAACTGTCAGTAAGGTCTTTCTATTTTCCATTTCTACCAGAGTACACATATTGGAGAAAGAAGTTATCAATGGGTTGAACATTGGAAAACCTTTAAGCAAGAGTCATATCTTAATCCTCGGAGAAGTGAACTTGCAGAGGACCATTATGCAAGTGTAAGAGTCTGTGACCCAAGGTCCAATCAGAAAATACGTGAAGTTGTTCCTATTGTGGAGAAGATACACAAATTAAATAAATATGTCCTGTCTCTTCAGCAGACTTCAAATGGAACTGAAAAAGAGAATATTCATACAAGGGAGGAAGCTTGTAATTTGAACCATTGTGGTACAATCTCCAGTCAAATAGTCAATACAAATAACGTGGAAAAAATCCATAGTGGACAAAAAACTTATAAATGTAAAGATTCTGGTAAAACATCTAATTGGCCTACAAGTTATATGTTAAATGAGAAAGTACATACTGGACTGAAGCCTTACAAATGTAAAGCATGTGGCAAAGCCTTTAAATATCATTCATCTCTTATTGTACATCAGGGAAGAATTCATACTATTGCAGAATTTAACAAACTCAGGGAAAATGAAAAAGGCTTTAGTCAATCCCCAGGACATACTCAACATCATAGAAATCACATGGGAGAAAAGATTTATAAATGTTCAGAATGTCACAAAGTTTTTAGCTGGCCCTCAACACTTAGTATTCATCAGAGAATCCATTCTGGAGAGAAGCCGTATAAATGTAAAGAATGTGGCAAATCCTTTAGCAATTCCTCATCCCTTAATAATCATCAGAGAGTTCATACTGAAGAGAAGCCTTACAAATGTAGAGAATGTGGCAAAGCCTTTAGACAGTTCTCACATCTTACTGTGCATGAGAAAGTTCATACTGGAGAGAAATGTTATAATTGTAGAGAATGTGGCAAAGCATTCAGTGCAGCATCCTCCCTTAATTATCATCAGAGAGTTCACACTGGAGAGAAATGTTATAAATGTAGAGAATGTGGCAAAGCCTTCATTGCATCATCAGCCCTTACTAAGCATCAGAGAGTTCACACTGGAGAGAAGCCTTATAAATGTAGAGACTGTGGCAAAGCCTTTAGCGAGTCTTCATCCCTTTCTAATCATCAGAGAGTGCATACTGAAGAGAAGCCTTACAATTGTAGAGAATGTGGCAAAGCCTTTAGACGGTTTTCACACCTTACTATCCATCAAAGAGTTCATACTGGAGAGAAGCCTTATAATTGTAGAGAATGTGGCAGAGCCTTTAGCGATTCCTCCTCTCTTAATAGACACCACAGAGTTCATACAGGAGAGAAACCTTATAAATGTAGAGAATGTGGTAAAGCCTTTAGTGATTCCTCCTCTCTTAATAGACATCAGAAAGTTCATACAGGAGAGAAGCCTTATAAATGTAGAGAATGTGGCATAGCCTTTAGTGAGTCCTCATCCCTTACTCAACATCAGAGAATTCATACTGGTGAGAAGTCTTTCAAATGTAGAGAATGTGGCAAAGAATTCAGTTTGGCATTATCACTCATTTGTCATCAGAGAATTCATACAGGAGAGAAGCCTTATAAATGTAATGAATGTGGCAAAGCCTTTCCCTATTACTCATCCCTTAATCGTCATCAACGTGTTCATACTGGAGAGAAGCCTTATAAATGTAGAGAATGTGGCAAATCCTTTAGACGGTTCTCACACCTTACTACGCATCAGAGAGTTCACACTGGAGAGAAGCCTTATAAATGTAGAGAATGTGGCAAAGCCTTCAGTCAGTCCTCGTCACTTAATCAACATCAGAGAGTACATACTGGTGATAAGTCTTTCAAATGTACAGAATGTGGAAAAAGATTCCGTTTGGCATTATACCTTAATTATCATCAGAGAATTCATACTGGAGATAAGCCTTATAAATGTAATGAATGTGGCAAAAACTTTAGGGATATCTCATACTTTGCTATGCATCAGAAAATACATACTGGAGAGAAGCCTTATAAATGTAATGAATGTGACAAAGCCTTTACCCCATTACTCATCACTTAGGCATCATCAGAGTATTCATATTGGAGAGAAGCCTTACAAATGCAGAGAATGTGGCAAATCCTTCAGCACCTCCTCTTCTCTTACTTGTCATGAGAGAGTTCACATTGGACAGAAGCCTTATAAATGTAGAGAATGTGACAATTCCTTTGGCAGCTCCTCAGAACTTACTAAGCACCAGAGAGTTCATACTGGAGAGAAGCCTTATAAATGTAATGAATGTGGCAAAGCCTTTAGCCAATACTCATCACTTACTTCTCATCAAAGAGTTCACACTGAAGAGAATCCTTATAAATGTAGAGAATGTGGAAAATCTTTGGCTACTCTTCATATCTTATTAATCATCAGAGTGTTCACACTGGAGAGAAGCCATATATATGTGGAGTAGGTATCAAATCCTTTTGCTGGTCATCAGACCTTACTCAGCATGAGAGAATTCATTCTGGCGAAAAGCCTTATAAATGTAGAGAGTGTGGCAAAGCTTTTAGCCGTCCTCATTTGTTACTTTTCATCAGAGTTCATCATAGAGAGTAGCCTTGTAGAGAATATAACAGCCTTTCATCAATGTTCCTTCCTTCTATCATACTTGATAAAAATCTTACAGATGTGAGGGTTGTTTTAAGTTCATCGGCTGCGAGAACTTTCTAATATCACAGAGTTGATATTGCCAAGATGTTTTCTGAATGTGAAAATTGTAGAACAGCTTTAAAAGCCGTTCATGTCTTATTGTACCTGTGAGACTTCATACTAAAGAGAGTCCTTACATTTGTAGAGAATGGGCTCGAACCTTAACCCACAGCTCAAAATTTACTGAACATCAGAGTTTATGGTGGAGGAAGGCATTACACTGTATAAAATATGAGAAAGCCTTTAACCTCTGATCTAACCAACAATACAAAGTTTTCATCTAAGGTTTTAAGCTTCAATTGTTGAAGCTACATTGAGAATGATAAAATGAGGTCTTACAAATTATCAGGCATATGTCAAAGTGTATATCCTAATTTATACCTCATACAACATCTGATAATTATTACTGGATTGAAGTCCAACAGTTATAAAGAATATGACAAAGCTTACCCAGTGTGCAAACCTTACCCAACATTAGAATTCATTCTGGGGAGAAACTATACAAATGTTAAACATTGTCCTGAAGTCTTTCTTTTCTTTTCTTTTTTTAAAATATATTTTATTGATTTTTTACAGAGCAGAAGGGAGAGGGATAGAAAGTCAGAAAGATCGATGAGAGAGAGATATCGATCAGCTGCCTCTTGCACGCCACCTACTGGGGATGTGCCCGCAGCCAAGGCACATGCCCTTGCCGGAATCGAACCCAAGACCCTTCAGTCCGCAGTCTGATGCTCTATCCACTGAGCCAAACCGGTCTCGGCTGTCCTGAAGTCTTTAATCTCCATCCGTAGCTTATTGCTCATGTTGGAATTTATTCTAGGGGGTAACTAAAATTGAAGAATGTGGGAAATCATATAATTGGAACTACAGCCTCAGTTTTATCAGGGAATGTAATTGGCTAGAAATTCTACATTCATGATATAGGATGAAGGACTTTTGTTTAAAATATACAGTTTGAAAAACTCTAAGGAATTTATGCATTAATGTGACTTTGAAGATCCAAGTGTGTAATTGATTATGAATTTTAAAAGTATCACTGAATTCACACTAGATAGGTAGCCAAAAGGCCTTTCAGGTATTGCTATGAATTAGTACACACAGTGCATTGCAACCTTTAAATGTAGTTTAGAAATAATTGAGTGTTATCTCATATTGAAATCACTTGAAGTTTTTTGAAAAGGAAATATTAATGTTATTCTACTCCCATAACACTTGAAGATGTTATGTGTTCTTGTGTATGTGTGAAATCCTGGGGATGATTGTTTCTGCCTTAAAGATCTGTGAGCTGTTGTATATTATATGTGAGTTTCATTTGTGTATACTTTCCCATGGAATATTAGCTACATTATATGGTGCACTATTTCCTTCTATTAGAGAGTAATCCTGTCGAATAAATCTTTTAAAATAGTTTTCAATTTTGTAAATAATGTCATCAAAGTTACTTCCTTTTCTGTGCCAATGTGTTCAGCTGAAAACTTTTTGTGGACAGGTCAATTTGTGGTTCTTACATTTAGGTGACCAGAGCTACCTTCATGACAGTGCTGACTGTGTAATAGATTTGTCCACTCAGCCAGCTTTCCTGTGGTTCTGGATAATGTGTGCTTTGTCTTTTAGTTGTAGTTTTGAAATTGTTGTGCGAGGCAGCAGTTTAGGTGTTTACCTATGCCGCCATTTTGGTTTCTCCTGAATAAATCTTTTTAAAGAAAATATATTTTATTGATTTTCACAGAGAGGAAGGGAGAAGGATAGAGAGTTAGAAACATCAATGAGAGAGAAACATCGTCAGCTGCCTCCTTCACACACCCTATTGGGGATGTGCCCGCAACCAAGGTACATTGACCAGAATTGAACCCGGGAACCATCAGTCTGCAGGCCAACGCTCTATCCACTGAGCCAAACCGGTTATGGCTAGTGAATAAATCTTTTTAAATAGTTCTGAAGTTTTATAAATGATGTCTTCAAAATTACTTCTGTTTCTGTGCCAATGGATTCAGCTGAAAACTTCCTGAGGCTATGTCAATTTGTGTTTGTGACATTTAGGTGATCGGAACTACACTCAGGACAGTGTTGTCTGTAAAAGATTTTTCACCCCAACCAGTTTAGCTCAGTGGATAGAGCATCAGCTGTAGATTGAAGGGTCCCGGGTTCGATTCCCGTCAAGAGCATTTTCCTTGATGGGAATCAAACAGCTGGTCGATGTTTTTCTCTCATCAGTGTTTTTAACTCTCTATTCCTCTCCCTCCCTTTCTATAAAAAAATCAAATATATTTTTTAAAGATTTTTCATAATCAAGAGGCATATTGCAATACCAGTGACATTGTTGTACCCAGGAAGCAGAATTGGCATGAACTCTGCATGTGGAGAGAGGACACCTTTCCCAGGCTACACTTCTGGCTGGACTCAGAAAAATTAATCCTATTTCATTTCCCATTTCCTATTCCTCTCTCTCCCTTTTTTACTTTGTCTTTTAGGCTGCCATTATTTTTGCAGTGCTATGACCACAGTATATAAAGCTATTCCTGTCCCACTTCTGCCTTTCAAGCCCCTGAAACTTCCTCCACTCAGTAGTTTGGAATTTACAATGCAATGACGAACATCAGAATTTAGCGAATATTTTTCTTAATGTGCCTCAATATGGGCTCTAACTCGCAATCCTGACACATTGAGAGGGTGCTCCAACTAGCAAAGTTACTCCTTGGCCAGGACAACATTAATGTATCTTTTTGTTGTTGTGAATCCTTACTTGAGGCTATTTTCCATTGAATTTTAGAGAGAGTGAAAGGAAGGAAGACAGGCACGGAGAGAGAAACATCAGTGTGAGAGAGACACACAGATTGGTAGCCTCCTGCACAGACCAGGGATCCAGCCAGCAAGGTAGGTGCGTCCCCTTTACCGGAATCAAAGCCAGGACTCTCAGTCCACGAGCCAATGCTGTATCCACTGAGTGACACCAGCAAAGGCCAGAATTAATGATTCTTGAGCTAAAAATATGTCCCAATGTCCTCTTCAGTGTATATATTCAACCGGTTTGTTTTCCATGCATCACAGACCATTGAGAAGTAGAAAAGAAAACTAGAAATAGGGGATTCTGGGGCAAGGGGGCAACAAAATAGGTTATTATTGTAAGAAGTAAACCTTTTTAAAAAAACTGTGTGTGTGTGTGTGTGTATTCTTTAAAGTATTAAAAATAGTAATATGTTTTCTTTTTTTCCCCCCTTAACCTCCCCCCGGCCTCCCCTACCCCCCAGCATATGCCCTCACCTACCCCCCAGTGTCTTATGTCCATTGGTTATGCTTATATGCATGCATACAAGTCCTTCAGTTGACCTCCCACAGCCTCCGCCCCTCCACCCTCCCCTGCCTTCCCACTGTAGTTTGACAGTCTGTTCAATGCTTCTTTGCCTCTGTATCTATCTCTCCCCCCCCCCCCGTTTCTTTTCTTTAAAAAAATATTGCATCTGCATACTAGAAATAAACATATCAGAAAAAAAAGAAGTAAACCTTCTGGCCCATCTGTGTCACTTAGTGGATGAGCATTGACCTCTGAACCGGGAGGTCGGGTAAGATTTCTCTTCAGGACACATGCTGGGGTTTCGCCTTCAGTCCCCAATAGGGGTCATGTAGGATTCAGTGGAACATTGATTCTCATTGATGTTTCTTTCTCTCTTTCCCTTCCACTTTGTAATAGATAGAGTATTATAAAATGTAAATGTAGTTTCTCTTTTTTTTAAATCCTTATCCAAGGATATTATTTCCATTGATCTTAGAGAGAATGGGAGGGATACCGGGGCCGGAGGGAGGAGAGAGAGAGAGAGAGAGACACATTAATTATTGTCTCCCTCAGTGACGCAGGGCAGGCTGGAGACCAAACCTTCCACCCTGGTAGCATACCTGACTTGGGAATCAAATCTGTGACCTAGTGGGAGGGACAACACGGTAACAACTTAGTGACACCTGCTGAGCTGAAGATTCTCTTTGAAGGAACATATAATAAATTTGAAGTTACATTATATGAGAGATGACTGACAAATAAATCACGATGTAAAAAAGTTTATCTCAAAAGTCTTTCTAATTCTATTCCATTTGGTTCATTTACTTGCCTGTAGTGCCCTTTAACTGTCTTTGTACAATGGATTGTTTTTTATGTTTTTGTTTGTTATATGTTGTGTATTTTCTTGCTTTGAATGGCAATACTGAGGGTTGATATTTTTTGGCCTAAAGTGATTAAATACTTATATAGGTTAAGCATAATCCTCTGGTCTAACTTACTCTAAATTGCAAGTTTCTAAACAGGTCATATCTTTAAAGTGAAAAAATTTCAGAAAACTCTAGGGAATATCTATATTCTTAAAATACTGGAAAATAATCGAAAATTTTAAAATGGTGATGAGTCTAAAGTGAAAATAATTATTATTCTTATAACTTTTTAATATTGTTGATTTTTAAATTATATTGTTTCCCAAATATAGGAATACTAACGAAAGATATTCTACATTATTGTCAATAGCCTATTAATGTAGATTACTAGGGGCCCGGTGCACGAAATTTGTGCACAGGGGCGTGGTTCCTCAGGCAAAGGGACCCCACCAGGGCACAATAAGGGCCGGGGAGGGATGTGGGAGGTTGGCCAGCCAGGGTGGGGCCTCGGGAGGGCTCCAGGGCAGGTCTGGATGACGCTCAACCAACTGAGCTGCTGGCCGGGGCTGCCGAGAAGGGCAGGGCCTGAGGGGCAGCGGCACCATCCAGCCTGTAGCCAAGCAGGGCTCCAGGCAAGGCCTAGTGTGGAAGCCGGGCCCCTCCTGCCCGTGCAGCAGGCATGCCCATCACCCTACTTGGCAGCCCATGGGGCCCACCTGTCATTTCATTAGAGAAGAGCAGACAGTTTGGGACAACACTGGCCTCAGACTCAACCTTGTTACACCTGGTGGGCCCTCGGGTCCAAGGAGGTGAGGGCGACCCAGGAAGCCGGTGTCGGGACACATGCCGCTGCCTCTGAGGGGGAGATCCTGGCACCGGGCTGCGGTGCCCATCTGGCTGCGGTGCCCTCTGTGCTGGCTCGGTCCGGGGGAGAGAGGGCGATGCTGGGCCAGCAAGATGAGGCCCAGGGGCCCCTGTGCCCATAGTGCAGCTGGTGGGGAGCTGAGGGACCCACAGTGCAGTAGGTGGGGCCTCTGGGCCACCCGGACAGCCAGAAACAGGCTCAGGGTGCACTGAGACCCGCCCCCAGTGCCCAGCCTGGCTGTCCCAGTTCTGGGAAAGAGGCTACCCCAGGAATAGAACTTCATTTCCCATCGCTCCGCCTGACGGGGGCCTCGTGGCCGGGATCTGGCCTCAGGGAGCATGGCCAGGTGCCTGGGGGTTCAGGAGCTGCTCTGCAGTCTGTGTCCCTGATGACAGGGCCTCGGTGGCCCCACCCCTCCCACGCCTTGCTTCCCGGTTCCTCCGCAGGCCCCATAGAGCAGCAGAATGGGTGCGAGGGGTGGGGCTGCCGTCCCTCACCTCACGCGCACCTCGGCCCCGAACCTGCTCCTGATTGGCTGGTAGCGTAGCAAAGGTACTGTCAAATTAACATATTAGTATTTTATTAGGATAGGGACTACTAATTAATGACATTCATTTCAAAATCCATTCCCAAAACACAAAAACTTCGAAGACCACAACTTACAAAGGGAAATTTTTTCCCCCAAAATATATTTTATTGTTATTTTACAGAGAGGAAGGGAGAGGAATAGAAAGTCAAAAACATCAATAGGAAAGAAACATCAATCAGCTGCCTCCTGCAATCCTACTGGGGATGTGTCTGCAACCAAGGTACATGCCTTGACTGAAATCAAACCTGGGACCTTTCAGTCTACAGGGTGATGCTCTATCCACTGACCTAAACCAGTTAGGCCAAACAGAAAAATTTTATCCCTTGAAAAATACCTTGTGGGAAGCCACACGTTTTCTTCACTAGCAGAGATGTGTTGACAAGGAGCCTGGAATGTTGAAGAACCTTGAGCCCTGGCAAAGATCAGAGCTAGTCACTAACTATTTAGTGGAGACATTGCTAGCTGAAGCAAATTCCTGACCAGATAGTCATGTAAATCCTTACTGATAAGATATCTGTCTGATACTGGAAACTGCCTGCCTAAGGCTACAGGTGTATCCCAAACTGAATAAAAGGATGGATAGGCCTTCGCACAAGTAGAGTCCTCCTTCTTGCATTGGGGTCCCGCCTCGTCCCCCAATTTCCGAATTATTATTTCTTGTCTATTCTTTGTCATTGTGCACGGCTCTTCTACTGAGCCTGAATCCTGAACCACGCAGGACATGACTCTTCAAATTATCTGAATTGAAATATCTTCCCACAGTGTTGGAGTTGACCTTATCTCATCAGGTGCCTAACCGTGACTGGATATCTGGGTCTGTCTCTGACACCCCCATCCACCTGATTCCCTAACTCAAGCTGCCTATTTTTAAAAATATATATATTTTATTGATTTTTTACAGAGCAGAAGGGAGAGGGGTAGAAAGTCAGAAACATCTATGAGAGAGAAACATCGATCAACTGCCTCTTGCACGCCCCCTACTGGGGATGTGCCCGCAGCCAAGGTACATGCCCTTGACCGGAATCGAACCCGGAACCCTTCAGTCTACAGTCCGACACTCTATCCACTGAGCCAAACCAGTCTCGGCTCAAGCTGCCTATTTATATGGAAGACAGGTAAGGGCTGAGAGAGCAGGCTTTCCTTTGTCCTCCAGCCTCTTCACTGAGGGGTTAAGGTTCCAGGCAAATAGGAGGCAGAAAGTTTCTAATTTCAAACCCAATCTGCCCGCCTATTAATTTATCTGTAACTTCACTGTAAGAATGCATTGCCAGCTTGTGAAGATCCTGGGAAAGACCCCTCCCTGGGACCCGTGCAGCTGAAGGGCAGACCAGCCAGTATTTCTAAGCACAGCCTCTGGATCTGGAAACTTCTGTGTGAATTCCAGATTCCTCCTCCCCTCTTTATGCTTTGCCACCGCTGCCATTTGCTCCCTAACATCCTAATAAAAGAACAGCCCCTCTGTGTGGGGAGCTTTGTGTCATCAAAGGGCACCTGACCCTTCCCTCCCTTTAAAGCAGTAAAATAAACGCCCGCTCTCTGCACCTGAACATTCTCGCCCTGGTGAATCCTTTCACAGCCAGGGTCATCAGCCAAAAATCCTAAAAATGACCTGCGAAACTTAAGCAGGAAGGGCTGCCTCCAGTGGGAAGAGGGGGGCTGCCCCCCACCCCGACCCTGCACAGTTCTAGGCCCCTCCTCACAGTCGCTCAGCTCAGGCGCTGGCCCCGCCCACCCGCAGGGAGGCGCATGCGCAGTTCCTCGAGGACGCGGAAGCGGCTGTGGAGAGGAAGGTGGCGGTTTCCCTGAGGCGGGAGTTGGAGTTAAAGCGGCTGCTCTCCGTCCCCCTCCCAGCAGGGGAGGCTGAGAGCGCTGCGGGCGCTGAAGTCCGTGTGGAAGGGCCCGCCCGGAGCCCCGCACAGCGGTGAGCCGCGTCCCGGGCGGCTGCGCTGTGGAGGCGCCGCGTTCCTTTGGGGGAAACTGAGGGCCCGGCCCGCGGTCTGTCCGCCTTTGGCTGTGGGCCCCGCCCGGGCGTGGTTTTCCCCGCTGAAAACCGGTCCCGGGGCCGCGGTCCTCCCCGCGGGGCTGGAAGCCGGGTCAGTGGGTTCCCGCCCTTTGAGACCCTCCCCCCGGTCGGCACTTTCCACCCAAAGAGCCGGGATGGCTCCCCGGCCTGTGGATCTGCTCCCCGCCTTCCTGGGCCCACCCCCATTTAATAAGGGGTCTGATTGCCAGGGGAGCGGAGATTTCACGGAGTGGGACTCGGGAGGAGAACGCGGTGTCCCCAGAAGAGGTGACCTGCCCGCAGGGAGGGGCTTTGTGGGCGCGGTGACTGCGGGGGGCGGGGAACAGGCTGGGAGGGGTCCGGAGAGGGAGAGAGACAGACCCGTGGGAGGGAGAAAGGGCAGAGAGAGGTCCAGTGAGAGGGTCCCATAAGAGAGTGTGGGAGGGACTGGACAGGGAGGGTGGGAGTGAGGGGGTAACTCGGGAAAGTAGCCTGAGGAGGAAGGAAGTGGAGGAATAGGGATGAGGGGCGGGAGCCCAGAGAGAGGAAGGGGAGCTGAGCGGGAGAGGGTCCTGGTGAGCAGAAGTGGGGGCCACACAGGAGGAGGCACACCTGACAGACATGCTGGTTCAGAGGAGAAGAGTTGGGGAGCGAGTGCAGGGACAGAAAGGGGGGAGTATGGATGAGGGAGCAGAGGGGGAAATAGCACTGAGTCAGCCAGCTGTGGGGAGCAGGGCAGACTGTAACGGGCAGCAGAGGGGAGCCACGAATGGCAGAGGTCTGGAGGAGTGCACGCAAGTGCATGCAGAGAGAACTAATTGCTGGTGTGACGCTGACTTTCCCTAGCGGAAGGGAGATGGAAGCTCCCGACTGTGCTGAACTCCAGTTCCAGGCCAGAATCTGGGAATATAGATTAATTAGGGGAGAAACTGGACTGTGTGACAGCAGGAGAAACTCGAGGGCGGCTCTCTCTCAGAGTTGCTTGCAGTGATTACCGAGGTACACTGAGTCCCAGGGGCCTCATAGGGAAGGGCTGACGGGAAGCCAAGATTGTCTGCTCAGCCCTGAGACTCCACCCCATCCAAGCTGAGCAGAGAAGGTTTTGCAGTTTTGCAAGTCTTTTCTCATAAGGCTGTCTCCAGCACAGAAGTTCTCCTGGCATAGACTGCCTGGAGGTCAACTCCTCCCAGTGATACCAACACCAATCAAGACTTAACTACAGCCGAGACCGGTTTGGCTCAGTGGATAGAGCGTCAGACTGGGGACTGAAGGGTCCCAGGTTCGATTCTGGCAAGGGCATGTACCTTGGCTGCGGGCACATCCCCAGTAGGGGGCGTGCAAGAGGCAGCTGATCGATGTCTCTCTCATCGATATTTCTGACTTTCTATCCCTCTCCCTTCCGCTCTGTAAAAAATCAATTATATATATATATATATATATATATATAGAGAGAGAGAGAGAGAGAGAGAGAGAGAGAGAGAGAGAGAGATTTAACTACAATAAGGCTGTATACACAGTCCACAAAGTGGTGCAACAAGAGTGTCTACCTCAAGTACCTGGGGAGGCTGAGCCACTGGGCCATATAAGATACCTAGCACACAAAGCTACTCTACCAACTCAGGGAAGCAGAAAATGCAGAGACAAAGAAACATCACAAATGAAAGAAATGGAGGAAAGCAAATGACTGGATATAGAGTTCAAACCCATAGTTAAAAGGTTTTTTAAGAATTTCTTGGAAAAGGCCAATAAATTTAGTGAGACCCTCAAGGATATGAAAAAGGACCAACTAGAAATTAAACATACACTGACTGAAATAAAAAATATTAACAGCAGACTAGAGGAACACAACAATCAAGTCAGAGATTTGAAATACAGCCCTAACCGGTTTGGCTCAGTGGATAGGGTGTCGGCCTGTGGACTCAGGGCTTGTCCCAGGTTCAGTTCTGGTCAGGGGAGTGTACCTTGGTTGCGAGCATGTCTCCTGTGGGTGGTGTGCAGGGGGCCGCTGATCGATGTTTCTCTCTCAATGTTTCTGGCTCTCTGTCCTCTCTTCCTCTCTGTAAAAAAAATCAATAAAATATTTTTTAAAACAGATTTGAAATACAAAGAAGGAAAAAACACTAAACAGGAAAAACAAAAGGAAAAAAGAATCTAAAAATTTGAAGATAGTGTAAGAAGCCTCTGGGACAACTTCAAGGTACCAACATCAGAAGTATGGGGATGTCAGAAGAAGGGCGAGAGCAAGATACTGACAACTTCTTTGAAGAAATAATGACCAAAAACTTCCCCCACCTGGTGAAAGAAATAGACGTACAAATCTAGGAAGCACAGAGAATCCCAAACAAAAGGAATCCAAAGAGGACCACACCAAGACATCATAATTAAAATTCCAAGAGCAAATGACAAAGAGAGATATTAAAAGCAGCAAGAGAAAAACAGTTATAGTTATCTAAAAGGGAGCACCCATATGACTCAGATGATTTCTCAACAGAAACCGTGCAGGCCAGAGTGGCAAGAAATATTCAAAGTGATGGATAGCAACAAGCTACAGCCAGCATTACTCTATCCCACAAAGCTATCATTCAGAATGGAAGGTCAGATAAAGAGCTTCACAGATAAGAAAAAGCTAAAGGAGTTCATCAACACCAAACTAGTATATGAAATGCTGAAAGGTATTCTTTAAGAAGAGGAAGAAGAAAAAGGTAAAGATAAAATTTATGAACAACAAATACATATCTATCAACAAGTGAATCTAAAAACCAAGTGAATTAAAAATCTGATGAACAGAATAAACTGGTGAATATAATAGAATCAGGGGCATAGAAAGGCAGTGGACAGACAATTTTCACGGGGAAAGGGGTATAGGGGTGTGGGTAGAGAATGGACAAAAAGCATACAACTATGGATGTGGGGCGGGGGTAGGGTGGGAACAGTGGAGGGGAGCTATGGGGGCGAAAAAGGAATAATTGTAATAATCTGAACAATAAAGGTTTATTAAATTTAAAAAGTGATAAAATGAGATCTTACAAAGTATGAGGCATATGTCAAATGGTATGTCCTCATTTATATCTCTACAACATGTGATCATTATAACTGCATAGAAGCCCAGCAGATGTAAAGAATGTGACAAAGCATACTTGGTATGCAAATCTTATCTGACATCAGAATTCATATGGGGGAGAAACAATACAAATGTAAACATTGTGCTAAAGTCTTTAATGAGCATCCCAAGCTAATTCCTCATATTGAAATTAATTCTACAGAGAAACCTTAAAACTGAAGAATGTGGAAAATCATATACTTGGACCTACAGCCTCAATCAATATCAGGGATTGTAACTGGGTAGAAATTCTATTTTCATTATGTAGGAGGAAGAACTTTTGTTCAAAATAAACAGTTTATAAAACTTAAGGAATTTATGCCTTAAAGTGACTTTAAAGATGTAAAAACTTGATCCAAGTATGTAATTAATTATGAGTTTCAAAGTATCACTGAATTCACAGGTAGCCAAAATGCCTTTCAGATATTGTTCTAAATCAGAATGTTTATTACACAGTGTACTCCAAACTTTAAATGTAGTTAGGTAATATTTGTATCCTTGAATATATCAAAAGAATTGATGTTTCCATATGTACAATCAGAAAGTTATTTATATTGAAACTAGAGGCCCAGGACATGAAAATTCATGCACTGGACGGGGAGTCCCAAAGCCCAACCTGCCCCCTCTCACAGTCCGGGGTCCCTCAGGGTTGGGAGGCAACCCAGCAATCAGGGGAAGGTGATGCTCCTGTCACACCTCTGCTGCTACCACTGCCGGCAGCGCAAACCTTGGCTGGCCCTGGTTACATGAGCTTTGGGCAGGTGGGCAGCTGCCATCTGAGGCTTGCTTGCACCTTGGGCTGGCCCTGGGCAGCTGGGGGGCTGAGGGAACTGAGGACTCCAGAGGCAGGCACACAGCAAGGTCCCAATGGGGCTGAGGGGACTGGTCGCCACCCTCTTCTGGCTAAGGGTGCTGCCGTCTTTGAGGGCGTGGCAATCAATTACATTCCTTCCTTATTGGCTGTGCATGCCACAATCTTTGAGGGCATGGCAGTCAATTAGCATATATCCTCCTTATTAGGTGTGGGCACCACCATCTTTGAGGGTGGGGCAATTAGCCTGTTCCCTCCTTATTGGCTGTGGGTACCACCATCTTTGCAATAGTGTGAGGGTCAATTAGCATATCCCCTCTTTATTAGATAGCATCAGTTTAAGTCTTTTGAAAAGGAAATGTTAATGTGATTCTACTTTCATATCACTCGATGTTGTTATATTTTACTAGAGGCCTAGTGCACAAAATTCCTGCATGGCGGGGGGGGATGTCCCTCAACCCAGCCTGCACCCTCTCCAATCTGGAGACTCTCAAGGGCAGTAAAATATCCCTTGCAGAATCCAGGACTGCTGGCTCCCAACTGCTCGCCTGCCCGCCTGCCTGCCTATTGCCCCTAACCTGCATGCCAGCCTGATAACCTCCAACCACTCTCCTGCCAGCCTGGTTGACACCAGCCCAATTGCCCCTAATTTCCCTTCCCTGCTGGTCTGGTCACCCTTAACTACCCTCCCCTGCCAGCCTGGTCACACCCAAGTGTCCTCTCCTGCAGGCCTGGTCACATTCAAGTGTCCTCCTCTGCAGGCCTGGTCACCCCTAACTGCTTGCCCCTGCTGGCCTGGTCACCCTTAACTGTTCTTCCCTGCTGGCATGGTCACCCCTAACTGCTCTCCCCTGCAGGCTTTGTCTCTCCCAATTGCCCTCCCCTGCCAATCTGGTTGCCCCCAAGTGCCCTCCCCTACAAGGCTAGTCTTCCCAACTGCCCTTCCTTGCAGGCCTGGTTGCCCCCAATTTCCCTCCTCTGCCAGCCTGAGTCCACCCCTAACTGCCCTCCCCTGCAGGCTTGATAACCCCCAACTGCCCTCCCTTGCAGGCCTGATCCCTCCCAACTGTCGTCCCCTGCTAGCCATCTTGTGGTAGCAATCTTGGGTCCACATCGGGGCAGCCATCTTTGACCACATGGGGACAGTCATTTTGTGTGTTGGAGTGATGGTCAATTTGCGTATTGCTCTTTTATTAGGTAGGATATTGAGTTTATACTTTCCCATGGAATATTGGGTATATTGTAAGACACACTATTTTCTTCTATTAGAGAATAATCCTATTGAATAAATCTTTTAAAAATAGTTTTCTAGTTTTGTAAATTATGTGATCAAAGTTACTTCCTTTTCTGTGCCAAAGTGTTCAGCTGAAGACTTTGTGAGCTGGTCAATTTGTGGTTGTGGCATTTAGATGACCAGAGCTACACTCAAGACAGTGCTGTGTAATAGATTTTCCATAATTAAGAGGAATATTGCAATACCAATGACATTGTAATACCCAGGTTGCAGAATTGGCTTGAACTCTGCATGTGGATGAGGACTTTTTCCCCAGGCTACCCTGTTGACTGAACTCAGAAAAATAAATTCTATTGCTTTCATTTTCCATTTCCTGTTCCTCCCTGTTTGTTTTTTTTAAGTATATTTTATTGATTTTTTTACAGAGAGGAAGGGAGAGGGAGAGGGAGAGGGAGTTAGAAACATCAATCAGCTGCCGGGGATATGCCCATAGCCAAGGTACATGCCCTTGACCAGAATCGAACCTGGGACCCTTGAGTCTGTAGGCCAACACTCTATCCACTGAGACAAACCGGTCAGGGCTCCTCCCTGTTTTTTCACTTTGTCTTCTAAGCTGTCATTCTTTTTGCAATGCTATGACCACAGCATGTGAAGCTCTTTCTGTTCCACATCAGCCTTTCAAACCCCTGTAACTTCCACTCAGTAGTTTCGAATTTATAATGCAATGTCTAACATCAGAATTTGGGGAATATTTTGCTTTATTCTCATGAAGTAGGTAGCCCACCATTTGGGTTCTCATGCTGACATCTATAGTTTCTAATATGAATATGAAGTTTTGGAATACCACAAATTGGCATCTGTGTACTTGTAATTAGAATGATTTTTCTTGTCCTGATTTTCATTGGAAACCTTATTTTCTCATTGTTATCCCATTAACTTCTTTATTGGGATGAAATTAACCCATGTTATACTGGGTATATTTTCACTTTGTTACATATATATATATTTTTTGATTGATTTTAGAGAGGAAGGGAGATAGAAATATCAATGATGAGAGAGAATCATGCATCCCCTGCCTCTTATATTCCACACACGGGGATGGAGCCTTCAGCCAGAGCATGTGCCCTGACCAGGAATGGAACCCTCACCTCCTGTTCAGGGTTCTGTGCTCAATAACTGAGCCACGCCATCTAGGTAGGTTTTATTATTTCAAATAAATGCTTATACTGAGATAAAAAGTTTCAAAAATACAATGCTACTGGACCTAAAAAAGAAAGAAACAAACAAAAAGAATCCGAAGGTCCCAGGACTCAGCTTACTCTCAATCATGTCTACTCACTACACAGAGAATGTCCTGATGTTTGTTTATAGATGGAATCTTTTAAAAAATATATATTTTATTGATTTTTTACAGAGAGGAAGGGAGAGGGATAGAAAGTCAGAAACATCGATGAGAGAGAAACATCAATCAGCTGCCTCCTACACACCCCCCACTGGGGATGTGCCCGCAACCCAGGCATATGCCCTTGACCGGAATCGAACCCGGGACCCTTCAGTCCGCAGGCTGATGCTCTATCCACTGAGCCACACCGGTTTTGGCTATAGATGGAATCTTTTTGAATGAAAAAGATTAGATGTTCACTAACACATAATTGTGGTAAAAATTATTGTGGGTATAGAGGGAGATGTAATTATTGGATATTTGATCAATGGTTTTACTCCTTTTTGGGATTACATTACAGAGAATGTACCACCATACAAAATGATGCAGAATTAATGATTCATATCTTCTTGTTGTTTCCTATCTTGTTGTTTATATTCCACCCCTGGATATGCCCCAATATGCGCTTGAATTCGCAATTCTGGCACATTGGGATGATGCTCTAACCAGCCAGGTTACCCCTTGGCCAGGGCAACATTACTGAATTTTTCTGTTGTCAATCCTCACCTGACGCTATTACACGCACTGAGCACCAGGGACCAGATGCTTGGGCAGGATCTGTCCCCTGGTGGTCAGTGCACTCACACAGAGGGAGCTCAACACAACCAGAAACCAGGCTCAGGGCTGGTGAGCACAGCAGCAGTGGTGGGAGCACTAAGGTGCAGTGAGCAGGTGGGTGGTAAGGAAAGAGGGGTCCTGGACTGTGAGAGGCCACAGGCCCAGCTGAGGGACCCTCTCCCAAGTTATAATATAAAAAATAAACATTCTGCCTAAACTGGTTTGGCTCAGTGGATAGAGCATCAACCTGCGGACTGAAAGGTCCTGGGTTCGATTCTGGTCAAAGGCATGTACCTTGGCTGTGGGCACATCCCCCATAGGGGGTATGCAAGAGACAGCTGATCAACGTTTCTCTCTCATCATTATTTCTGACTTTCTATCCCTCTATTTCTCTCTGTAGAAAATTAATAAAGTATATATATTTTAAAAATTAAAGTAAAAAATAAACATCCTGGCCCAGCCTGTTTTGCTTAGTGGATGTGTATTGACCTGTGAACCAGAGGTCAGGTTAGATTCCTGTTCGAGGCACATGCCCAAGTTTCCCTTTCAATCCCTAATAGGGGACACACAGGAGTCAGTGGAACATTGATTGTCTCTCATCATTAATGTTTCTTTCTCCCTTCCTCTCTGAAATCAATAAAATATGTCAGTTCCAGCCTGACAGGTGAACCGGCCTGAGGTAGGGAGGTGGGAATTAAGAAAAGAAAGACAGGAAAGCAGGATTGGGAGGACTGCAAACCATTGTCAGACTGCAGCAGCTTTATTAACTGTGTGATGCCTTTTATACACAAACACTGGGAGGTCAGTCACAAGGAATGTACTCTTTGTTCCTCTTTACTCTCTAAGGGAGATAAAGCACACACAAAGCCAAATTCTCAGTCCAGCATATCTCAGTAAATAGTTACAAATTTCTGGTAAACAATATAAGGTCACTCGCATTCTGCTGAGGACTAAAAATCGCCATCAAAACAAGTCACGGGACACAGTGTGGGTGGGGGGATGATTTTATCAGCCCCTTCAGATGCAAGGACTTTGTCAACTTACACCCGGTCTCCAACAAAAATATTCTAAAAAGTAAATGTAGTTTCTCTTTTTATTTTTATTTTATTTTATTTTTAAAATATATTTTATTGAATCATGGGCATAGAGAGGGAATGGACTGACAATTCTTGGGAAGAAAAGGGATGTGGGAGGTGCAGCAAGAGACTGGACAAAAATCATGCACCTATGGGAGAGGACAGTGGTGGGGAGGTGAGGGCGGAGGGTGGGATGGGTACCGCGTGGTGGGGAACTATAGGGGGGGGAAAGGGGGGAACAATGTAATTAATAAACTGAACAATAAAGATTAAAATATTTTTAAAAATATATATTTTACTGATTTTTTTACAGAGAGGAAGGGAAAGGGATAGAAAGTCAGAAACATCGATGAGAAACATTGACCAGCTTCCTCTTGCACACCCCCTGCTGGGGATGTGCCTGAAGCCAAGGCACATGCCCTTGACCGGAATCGAACTCGGGACCCCTCAGTCCACAGGCCGACACTCTATTCACTGAGCCAAACCAGTTTCGGCTAGTTTCTCTTTTTAAAAAATCCTTATCCATCAACATCATTAAAATGTCCATACTACCCAAAGCAATCTATAGATTCAGTGCACTCCCCATTAAAATGCCCATGGCATATTTCACAGACCTAGAAAGAACTCTCCAAAAATTCATCTAGAATTAAAAAAAGACCCCGAATAGCCACAGCAATCCTGAGAAAGAAGAACAAAGTAGGTGGGATCTCAATATCAGATTTCAAGCTGTACCACAAAGCCACTTTTCTCAAAACAGCCTAGTACTGGCACAAGAACAGACATATAGATCAATGGAACAGAATAGAGAATCCAGAAATCGACCCAAACCACTGTGCTCAATTAATATTTGACAAAGGAGGATGAAGACACAATGGAGTCAAGTCTCTTCAATAAATGGTGTTGGGAAAATTAGATTACATGCAAAAAAAAAAAAAAAAACTAGACCACCAACATACACCATACACAAAAATTAACTCAAAATGGATACAGAACTTAAACATAAGACAGGAAACAATAAAAATATTAGAAGAATCCACAGGCAGAGGAATCTCAGACATATGCCGAAGCAATTTCTTCACCAATACTGCTCCTAGAGCAATAGAAGCTAAAGAGAAAATAAACAAATGGGACTACATCAAAATAAAAAGCTTTTTCACAGCAAAAGAAACCATCAATAAAACAACAAAAAAGTCCACTGTATGGGAGAACATATTTGCAAATTTATCACTGATAAAGGTTTAATATCCAACATCTACAGGGAATTTATACAACTTAGTAAAAGGAAGATAAATGATCCAATTTAAAAAAATGGGTAATGGATCTAAATAGAGTCTTTTTGAAAGAAGACATAAGGAAGGCCAAGAGACTTATGAAAACATGCTCAAAGTCACTAATTATCCAAGAGATGCAAATCAAAACGACAATGCGATACCATCTCACACCTATCAGAATGGCAACCATCAACAAATCAACAAACAAGTGTTGGGGAGGATGAGGAGAAGAAGCAACCCTCCTGCACTGCTGGTGGGAATGCAGACTGGTGCAGCCACTGTGGGGAACAGTATGGAGTTTCCTCAAAAAAAAAAAAAAATGGAGCTCCCATTTGACCCAGTAATCCCACTTCTAGAAATATATCCCAAGAAACTATAGAAACACCAATCAGAAAGGATATATGCATCCC
The DNA here is from genome assembly GCA_027563665.1 of Antrozous pallidus. Classification (NCBI taxonomy): domain Eukaryota; kingdom Metazoa; phylum Chordata; class Mammalia; order Chiroptera; family Vespertilionidae; genus Antrozous; species Antrozous pallidus. Next base: position 5,705,565 of record CM050525.1, on the reverse strand, counting down.
TATGTTCATAGCAGCACCATTCACCACAGCTGAGATTTGGAAACAGCCTAAATGCCCACCAGTATATGAGTGGGTTAGAAAACTGTGGTACATCTACACAATGGAATTGTATGCTGGTATAAAAAAGAAGGAATTCTTACCATTTGCAGCAGCATGGATGGACCTGGAGAGCATTATGTTAAGTGAAATAAGCCAAGCAATGAAAGAAAAATACCGCATGATCTCACTCATTTATAGAAAATAAAGAACATTATAACCTGATGGATAAAAAGATAGATACAGAGGCAGTAAAACAGTGAACAGACTGTCAAATTACAGCAGGGAGGCTAGGAAGTGTTGGGGAGGGCGGGAAATTGACTAACCAAGGGACTTGTATGCATGCATATAAGCACCCCAATTTACACAAGACACGGGGGAGGGCAGATAAGGGCATGCGACAAGGGATAGGGGAGGCTGGGGAAGGTCAATGGGGGAAAAAAGGAGATATATGTACTAATATATGTAATACTTTAAATAATAAAAATAAAAAGGGAGATATATGTACTAATATATATAATACTTTAAATAATAAAAATAAAAAGGGAGATATATGTACTCATATGTAATATTTTTAAAAATAAAAAATATTTTAAAAATCCTTATCCAAGGATATTATTTCCATTGATCTCAGAGAGAGTGGGTGGGATAGTGGGTAGAGAGAGAGAGAGAGACATTGATATGGGACGCATCAATTGGTTGCCTCCCTCAGGCACACAGGGCAGGCTGCAGACCAAACCTTCCTCCCGGGTACCAGACCCAACTGAGAGTCAGATCTGTGGCCTTCGGGTGGGAGGGACGGCACTCTAAGCCACCGATTCACACGTGCTGAGTTGTAGATTCTTTTTGACGGGACTTGTAATAAATTTGAAGTTACATTATATTAGAAATGATTGACAAATATATCATGATGTAAGGAGGTTTGTTTCGAATGTATTTCACACCCTGTCCCATTTGACTCATTTGTTTGGAGTATAGTGCCCTCCACCAAATGGTTGCAGGTTCGTTTCTTTGTCCTGCAAATGCCCAGATTGAAGGTGCAATTCCATATAGGAGACAACCAATAGATGCTTGTTTTGCAACTGTATGTTTCTCTCCATCTCTGCCTTCCTCTGTAAATTCAATTTAAAAAAAAAACTTTAAAAATATCTTCAGAGCACGGTGTTTTTCAGCTCTCTGCAGCTCCAGCCAGCTGTCCTGTCAGATGGAGGCACCTGGGTGTGTGAGCCTAAGCGAAAGCAGCAGAGAAGGGCTCAGCCATCCCGGAATCACGTGCAGTGATGAATTTTGGTTGACTTAAGGCACTAAACTTTGGGATGTTTTATTCCACAACAAAGATTAGTTGTAAGAGAAAGAGTTCCTCAGATTGGGGTGCTCAGTAATAAAAACCTGACATGTATTACATGGCTTTGGGACTGGCTAGTGGCGAGAGGCTGGAAGGAGACTGTTAGTGGATACTCCAATCCAGGGAATGGGATTGGAGGCTGGAAACATGGGAAATCGTGTTTGTGTGTGTTTGTGTGTGTGTGTGTGTGGTTTTGGGAAATCATGTTTTGACCTAATAAAAAAGTTCACAAACCTTTTGCCAATAGCTCATAAAGCAGAAGAACGACCTGGGCAACCCATAGGCTCATAAGAAATATTGAAGCCCCTCATTGGTTTGGCTCAGTAGATAGTGTGTCGGCCCGCAAACTCAAGGATCCCAGGTTCGATTCTGGTCAGGGGCATGTGCCTTTGTTGCGGGCACGTCCCTGGTGGTGGGTGTGCAGGAGGCGGCTGGTTGGTGTTTCTTATCAATGTTTCTAACTCTCTATCCCTCTCCCTTCCTCACTGTAAAAAATCAATAAAATATATTTTTTAAAAATATTGAATATTGCACTAAGAGAATCAGTTTTATGGTGGTTTTATATAACAGATAATGAACTTGAGACTCTGATAAGGAGTCAATTGTGTCCTCTCAAAATGGACATTTTGCAGGTCTAACCCCCAATATGCTTGTATTTCCAGATAGGGTGCCTAAGGAGGACATTAAGGTTATATGAGTCACAAGAGTGGGGTCCTAATCTGATAGGAGTGGTGTCCTTATAAAAGGAGGAGATAGAATAACCTGTCTGAACATATCCTTAAAGTTTTATATAGATAACTAGAGGCCCAGTGTATGAAAATTCATGCACTGGAAGGGGGGTCCCTCAGCTAGGCTTGCCCTCTCTCACAGTCCTGGAGCCTTCAGGGGAGGGAAGCAACCCAGCAATCAGGGGATGGCAACACTCCCATCACACCTCTGCTGCTGCCACTGCCAGCAGTGCAAGCCTTGGTCAGCCCTGGTTACCTGAGCCTTGACCAGCTCTGGGTGGCTGGGCAGCCGACATCTGAGACTTTCTTGCACTTTGGGTGTCAGCTGGGCAGCCACTATCTACAGTTGCCTATGCCTCAGGCTGGCCCTGAATGGCTGGGGGGCTGAAGGGACTGGCGTACTCCGGAGGCAGGTGCTCAGTGCAGTCGGGCCACCTGGGGTGGGCCCAGGCTTGCCCCATGCCTGCCGCCCCAGCGAGATTGAGGAGACTGGGTGCTGCCATCCTTGAGGCCATGGCAGTCAATTAGCATATTCCCTCCTATTGCCTGTAGGTTCTGCCATCTTTGAAGGTGTGGCATTCAATTAGCATATTCTCTCTTTATTTGCTATGGATGCTGCCATCTTTGAGGGAATGGCAGTCAATTACCATATTTCCTTATTATTGGCTATGGGCACCACCATCTTTTTGACAGCATGAGGGTCAATTAATGTATTCCCTCTTTATTAGAAAGGATATTATCAAGAAAGAATAGTTCAATGTCTTATTATGAGCAAAGTCAGAAATGTTTATTTTCTATGTGTTTACTTAATTTTGGAGTAGGTGGTAGTTACATTCATAGCCTTCATGAAATAACAAAAGGTGTGTATGGAAAAAAACAGTATTTAAGGTAATTTAATTCAAGTGTTGGACACAACATTTGTTTTAGTAATGCAGTTTATAACAATGCTCTTTAAAAGGTTTATTTTTAAGCAATGCTATTGTCGTAAATGATCATGTCTTAGTCAACCAAGTCTCATATCCCAGGTCATGTCCGAATGAAAGGCTCTGGAACTCAGCCATGTTTATCTTTGTCTCATGGGGAATGAGGAAGGGAGCAGGAAAGGCTGCTGGTGTGAGTATGAAATTGCCCATCTACCCAGGGAGAGCTGTGGTTTCATGTTCTAGTTCTTCATCCTCACACAGACCATTGCAACTCTGTTGGATGAAAGTGCTTACATGAATTCCTATGGCAGTCATGTTCCTGGGTTCAAGCGCCTCCTCACCTCCTGCCCCTCACTGAGATCCCAGTTCCTGAAAAGTTGCTTCAACCTCACTGCCAACATCTGCCTGCTTGACTGGGGAATGGAGGGGCAAACTAGCTCCTGACATAACCCTTTTCACCTTTTAGTCTTCAACACACGTGGAAATCTTTCTGAGTGTTTTTTTTTTAAATATATATTTTATTGATTTTTCACAGAGAGGAAGGGAGAAGGACAAAAAGTCAGAAACATTGATGAGAGAGAAACATCGATCAGCTGCCTCGTGCACACTCCCCACCTGGATTGTGCCTGCAGCCAAGGTACATGCCCTTTGACCGGAATCGAACCTGGGACCTTCCAGTCCACAGGCCTACGCTCTATCCACTGAGCCAAACCGGTTTCAGCTTGAGTGCTTTTATAATATACTAGAGGCCCGGTGCACAAAATTTGTGCACGGGTAGGGTAGCTAGACTTGGTCGGGATCAGGTTCAATCAGGGTCTTCCTTCCCCAGACTCCCAGCTGCAGGCCGAGGCCTTCCTTCATTCTGTACCACCCTCTGGTGGTCAGTGCATGTCATAGCAAGTGGTAGAACTCCTAGTCGGTCAAACTCCTAAGGGGACAATTTGCATATTAGCCTTTTATTATATAGGACTAGAGGCCCAGTGCACAAAATTTGTCCACTGGGGGGGGTGCCTCAGCTGGGCTTGCACCCTCTCACAGTCCAGGACCCCTTGCTCCTTACTGCCCACCTGTTCACTGCTCCTTAACCTTAAACTCCTGCTCCTTGGCACTGCTGAGGAGGTGGGAGACTTCCCACCACTGCTGCTGCACTCGGTAGCCATGAGCCCGGCTTCTGGCTGAGCAGCTATCCCCCTCTGGGAGCACACTGACCACCATGGGAAGCTCCTGCATTGAGCGTCTGCCCCCTGATGGTCAGTGCGCATCATAGCGACGGGTCGTTCTGTTCGATCCTCCATGAAGGTTGCTTAGGCTTCATTATATAGACTAGATTCTAAATGTGTGGTCAGTGACTTCCAAACTTCACCACTGGGAATGGAGGGGATGTGGACAAGCAGACATCACTGAGGTAGGGTGTTTTATTCCATTATCAGTTTTATGGAGGAAATAAACAGAAATGTTTGAAAGTTGTAGGTCACTTTACGTCATAATTTCCAGAGGTTGCATTTGCCCCCATGGATTGTTTCCTCTGCCAAGAGAAGGCTCCTGTAGGAATTCATCAGGGTTTCTGTCAGGGCATTCCCCCTCCATTCCATTGGTGTATGGATCTGTGTTAATCCAGGATCACACCCACTTGCTTACTATTGTTTTGTAAGATGTTTTTCAGTGTCAAAAAGTGAATATCCCACTTTGCTATATTTGAAGTATTTTGCCTCTCCCAAATCTCTTTTGCTTAAATTACAGCCAAAATTGCCTTGGAATTTTCATCGGTAATCTATTTACCATGTAGACACTTGCACCTATTAAGGAATATCTTTCAGTTTATTTGTATCTACTTTCTGTAGCATTGTTGTGTCATTTTTCAGTGTATAAGTCTTTCCCTGTCTTTGTAGAATGGATTGTCTTCGTGTGTTTATATGTTTATTATATGTAGTGTGTTTTCTGGCTTGGAGTGGCAATACTAAGAGGTGATATTTTAATGGCCTGAAGCAATTTAATTATATACAGTAGGTTAAACATAATCCTTTATATGGCTTACCCTAAGTTATAGGTTTCCAAACAGGTCATATCTTTAAAGTAAATAGATATTTATACCATTGAAATGAATTTCTATATTTATGAAAATGCTGGAAAATAATAAAAATAAACCAAAAAATGGTGATTGGGCTCTAGCTGGTTTGGCTCAGTGGATAGAGCGTCGGCCTGCAGACTGAAGGGTCCTAGGTTCATTTCTGGTCAAGGGCATGTACCTTGGTTGTAGTCACATCTTCAGTGGGTCCTGTGCAAGAGGCAGCTGATTGATGTTTCTCTCTCATGGATGTTTCTAACTCTATCCCTCTCCCTTGCTCTCTGTAAAAAATCAATGAAATATATTAAAAAATGGTGATAGGTCTAAGTAAAGTGATAATAGTTGATTTTAAATTGTTTCCCAAATATAAGGAAAACTAACAGTAGACATTCTACATTAATATCAATGTCCCATTAACTAGGTTATAGGGACTAATAAAGTCAAAATATTCTTTTAAAAATGCATTCCCAGAGAGAACCAAGATGGCGGCATAGGTAAACACCTATTGTTCTACCCTGTGCAACGATTCAAAAACTACAATATAACAATAAAACAAACATCACCCAGAATCACCAGAAAGCTGGCTGAGTGAAAACTCCACAAATGAAAGTAAAGGTTGGACACTGAGACTCAGAAGAGCAGCGGGAGTGCAGCCTTGAAGACGGAAACAGGTTAGGAAATGTCCTGGTCGCGCATGCGCGGGCTGTAGGGCTGGAGCAGCAACCCCGGCTGGATTTCGTCAATGGGGAGGGCGGAGACGTCCCACTACACGGATTCCCCAGTGCCAGGCGAGGTTCCAGGTCCGGGGGACGCACCCTGGAAGCCGGGCGCGGCAGAGGTCTCCTAGTCTGCAGAGAAACCGGGTAGCTGGGAAAAGAAGTTTGTGTGCAAGTGTCGCACAAAAGCGTGACTTGCTCCCTGGAAACTTGTCTCCTGGTACCGGAAACCACCTATTTTACAACCCTGGGCAAGACTTTGGGTGTGAAGACTTATTTGGGGAGAGGCAGAGTTGTCTGGCAAGGTGAAGAGACTAGCGGCTTTCTCTTGGAGGTGCCTGCAGCCATCCCCATCGAGCAGAGACCCGCGCGTGCGTGCGCGTGCGAGCACCGCATAGGACGTAGCTGACACTGAGGCTGCCTGTGCAGCTCAGAGACTCAGCCCATCCAACCTGAACACAGTCTCCCTTCACAGCCAATTGGCCTGGAGGTCAAACCCTCCTAGGGCTAATAACAACAAGCTGGGTTTAAATTAAAAAATACTGTACAACCCATAAAGGATTGCAGTAAGAGTACCCATCTCAAATAACTGGGGAGGCTGTGCCACTGACCCTTAGAGGACATCTATCACATAAAGGCCACCATGCATAGATATGGAAAGAAGTCAGGTGTGAAAGAAATGGAGGAGAAAAGATGACAAGACATAGAGTTCAAAACCACGGTTATAAGGCTTTTCAAGAGGCTCCTAGAAAAGGCCGATGAACTTAATGAGAACTATGAGGAAATAAGACCAACCAGGAAATGAATGAGACTTACAAGGAAATGAATGAGACCCTCAAGGAAATGAACAAGACCTCTGAGGATATGAACGAGACCCTCACGGATATGAAAAAGGACCAACTAGAAATCAAGCTTACACAGACTGAAATAAAAAATATTACACAAAGTCCTAAAAGCAGTCCAGAGGGCCACTAGAACCAAGTCAAAGATTTGAAATACAAAGAAGCAATATCCACTCGGCTGGAAAAGCAAGAAACAAAAAGAATTCAGAAAATTGAAGATAGTGTAAGGGGCCTCTGGGACAACGTCAAGCATGCCAACATCCGAATTATTGGGGTGCCAGAAAAAGAGAGAGAGCAAGTTAATGAAAACCTACTTGAAGAAATAGTGACTGAAAACTTCCCCCACCTGGTGAAAGAAACTGACTTAAAAGCCCAAGAAGTACACAGAACCCCAAAATATAGGAATCTAAAGAGGACCACACCAAGACATATCATAATTAAAATGCCAAGAGCAAAAGATAAAGAGAGAATATTAAAAGCAACAAGAGAAAATCAGTTCGTTACCTACAGGGGAGCACCCATACGATTGTCAGCGGATTTCTCAACAGAAACGATGCAGGCCAGATGGGAGTGGCAAGAAATATTCAAAATAATGAATAGCAAGAATCTGCAACCAAGATTACTCTATCCAGCAAAGCTATCATTCAGAATTGAAGATCAGATAAAGTGCTTTGCAGATAAGAAAAAGCTAAAGGAGTTCATCACCACCAAACCAATATTATATGAAATGCTCAAAGATACTCTTTAAGAAGAGGAAGAAGAAAAAGGTAAAAATATAAAATTATGAACAACAAATACACATCTATCAACAAATGAACATAAAAATCAAGTGAATTGATAGGCTAATGAACAGGATAAACTGGTGAATATAACAGAAACATGGACATAGAGAAGGAATGGACTGACAATTCTTGGGGAGAAAAGGGTTGTGGGAAGTACAGCAAGAGACTGGACAAAAATCTTGCAACAATGGGAGTGGACTGTGGGGTGGGGGAGGTGAGGGTGGAGGGTGGGATAGGTACCGGGTGGAGGGGAGATATAGGGGGATAAAAAAGGGGAAACAATGTAATTAATAAACTGAATAATAAAGATTTTAAAAAAACAAAACAAAAAACCAAAACAAAAAAAAATGCATTCCCAGAACACAGACTTCACAGAGCACAACTTACAATTAGACAATTTTTATCCCTTGAAAAATAAGGAAATTAAAATCTGTTTCCCACTTGATGGATGGGACCTTATCTCATCAGGTGCCTAACCATGAATGGATATCTGGGTCTGACACCCCCATCCACCTGCTTCCCTAACTCAAGCTGCCTCTCCATTCAGATGGGGGACAGGGAGGGGCTGAGAGAGCAGGCTGCCCTTCCCCTCCCCCTCCTCACTGGAGGTTTAAGGATCCAGGCAAATCAGAGGCAGAAAGTTTCTGGTTTCAAACCCAATTTGCCCGCCTTTTGAATTCTGTGTAACTTCCCTGTGAGAATGTGTCACCGGCCTGTGAAGATCCCGGGAGAGACCCTCCTGGGACCCGTGCAGCTGAAGGGCGGACCGGCCAGTGGCTCTAAGCACAGCCTCTGGATCTGGAAACTTCTGTGTGAATTCCAGATTCCCCCTCCGCTCTTTATGCTTTTACCACCGCTGCCATTTACCCGCCAGCACCCTAATGAAAGAGCAGCCCTCTGTGTGGGGAGCCTTGTGCCATCAGAGACACCGGGCCCTTCCCTCCCTTTAAAGCAGTAAAATAAACGCCCTCTCTCTGCCCCTGTCTCTCCTCTCCCTTGTGAGCCCTTTCACAGCCGCGTCCCCAGCCCGAACCCCAACAATGACGGGGACTCCCCCGGGAAGGGCTGTCCCTGCGGGAGGAGGTGCGGGAACCAGGGAGCCCCCCAGACCCGCTCCGGCCCCGCCCCCTCCCTCTGTCCCCGCCCCGCCCCCACCGGGAACCGCTCAGCTCAGGCGCTGGCCCCGCCCACCCCGCAGGGAGGCGCATGCGCAGTTTCTTGCCAACGGCCGCGGCTGTGGAGAGGAAGGTGGCGGTTCCCCTGAGGTGGTGTTTGTGCGTTAAAGCGGCTGCTCTCCGTCCCCCTCCCAGCAGGGGAGGCTGAGGGCGCTGCGGGCGCTGAAGTCCGTGTGGAAGGGCCCGCCCGGAGCCCCGCACAGCGGTGAGTCCGCGTCCCGGGCGGCTGCGCTGTGGAGGCGCCGCGTTCCTTTGGGGGAAACTGAGGCCCCGGCCCGCGGCCTGTCCGCCTTTGGCTGTGGGCCCCGCCCGCCGCGGGGTTTTCCTGCTGAAAACCGTTCCCGGGGCCGCCGGTCCTCCCCGCGGGGCTGGAAGCCGGGTCAGTGGGTTCCCGTCCTTTGCGCCCCTCCCCCCGCGCGGCGCTTTCCGCCCAAAGAGCCCGGATGGCTCCCCGGCCTGGGATCTGCTCCCCGCCTTCCTGGGCCCACCCCCATTTAATGAGGGGTCTGAATGCCGGGGGAGCACAGTTTCTTGGGGTGAGGCTCAGGGGGGAAGAACGCGGTGTCCCCAGAAGAGGTGACCTGCCCGCAGGGAGGGGCTTTGTGGGCGCGGTGACTGCGGGGGGCGGGGGACAGGCTGGGAGGGGTCCGGAGAGGGAGAGACAGACAGACACCTGGGAGCTTGAAGGGGCAAGTGAGGGGCCCACAGAGAGGGGGCCCATCAGGGTTTTGCAAAATACGGGAGAAAAACCAAGCCAAACTTAGAGAAAGGGAGTTACATTTTCATTATTAAGATCTGCACAGGCCGAGAGAAAGATGTCTTTTAAATTCTGGGCCCAATAACATGGAGGGAACTTTTTCTATTTGTACTTGTTTTTTGTTTTTGTTTTTGTGTTTTGTTTTTAGCTTTTCTGTTTTCCAAATTTGGAATGAGACTGCTGGGCCTTCTGAGAAAGAAGGCCTGCGTGCTGGGAAGGGGCCATGAGACCATATCTCAAGGCCTGGCCTGGTGTCAGCACTGACAACTCTGGGGCATATTTGCTGGCCTCTCTGAAATGGTAGTAGTCTTGAAGCAAACAAGCCTTTACAGAAGCCAAAATAGCAGGGTTAAAATGTCAAACAGCAATTTTTATATAAGACAGATGCTTCAAGGGATGTGGGAGGGACTGGACGGCGACTTTGGAGGGAGGGGGTAACTCGGGAAAGTAGCCAGAGGAGGAAGGAAGTGGAGAAAGAGGGAGGAGGGGAGCCCCAGAGAGAGGAAGGGGAGCTGAGAGGGAGAGGGTCCTGGTGAGCAGAAAGGTCACACAGAGGAGGGCAATTCAGACAGAGACACTGTTCAGAGGAGAAGAGTTGAGGGAGCGGGTGCAGGGACAGAAGGGGGGGGGGGAGCTGAGGGATGAGGGAGCAAAGGAAGAAGCAGCACTGAGTCAGCCAGCTGTGGGGAGCAGGACAGACTGTACCAGGCAGCAGAGGGGACACAGGTGTGGGGAGGGAAAGACACAGACGCGTGTGGAGATGAGAGCCATCAGGGAGACCAGAGAAAGCACCTGAAGGGAAATAGGTTTCAGGAGTTTCATGGACAGACATAGAGAAAAGGGGGGGAAGAGGGGAAACACAGGAAAGGACCCCAGAGAGAAAGGGAACAGTGAGACAGAGACAGATCCATAGACAGTAATACATAGTGGTGGGAGGAAGGAAACCCTGATCTGGGGGAGAGGTAGTAAGCTGATGGGGTGTAGATGGTTAAGTTGTGATATATCAGCTTGTGGCTGTGTGTGTGTTTAAAATTTCTGTTTATCTCCTTGAGGCAGAAAGAGGGAGAAAGAGAAACATCAATGAGGAGAGACAATCAATCATTCATCAGCTCCCTCCTGCTCACCCCTCACTGGGGAACAAACCTGCAACCTGCCCATATGCTCTGACTAGGAATCTAACCATGACCACCTAGTTCATAGATCCAAGCTCTACCAGAGAGCATGCTGCCTAAGCATGGCTTTATATAGTTAATTTAATAGCTGATTTGTCTTAGTTATACAGATTTGAATGAAACTTAAAAATCTATAGTTTATAAGGCTTGGGAAGTTTATAATAATTTGCTACCAGTTGTAATCCTTATTAACTCAGCGGGAAGAGACTTGTCTGTTGCTCATGGGACCATTGTCATTTCCAGGAAGTGAGTGACCTGTGTCTGTCACCACCTGATGCTTTTTCAAGGAATATTAGAAGCCCTACCTTTGTTGTTGTGTGTCTGTTTGTTTGTGTTTCTTCCATGGACCTACTTTTTCCTATCTCTGACACTTGATTTATTATTTAAAAACGTCCTGAGATAAATCCTCTGGGTCTTCTCAGATCCCCGGAGGAGCTTTAAGAAATGTCCTCAGGCCCTAGCCAGTTTGGCTCAGTGGATAGAGACTTGGCCTGTGAACTGAAGGGTCCCAGGTTGGATTCTGGTCAAGAGCATGTACCTTGATTGCAAGAGGCGGCTGATTGATGTTTCTCTCTCAGCAATGTTTCTAACTCTCTGTCCCTTCCTCTCTGTAAAAAAATAATAAAATGTATTAAAAAATAAGAAGAAGAAATATCTTCAGGTGCGCTTTTCCCCATAGTGTTGGACAGCTGCTCTGGATGGGGTAACCATTGGTTACTGAGGTACTACAGGTGATGGAAGGTGAGGACAGGGATTAACAGGATGCCTTTGTGATAGTGGGGAGCAAGCTTTGTTTAGCAGAGATAAGGGGTGCTCTGTTTTTTGTTTTTTTTGGGGGGGGGTGTCAGGACAGCAGCTGACCTTCTCATTTTTGTTGGAGTTTGTGGATGTCTTTGGGAGGAAAGCCGCATGAAGACACATTTGAAAATTCCCAGTGTGGTTTCTGTGTAGGAGCTCATTGTTCTTAACGCTCTCCTGTGACCAAGGCCTGGAGGGTTTGGCCTTTTCCTCAATTCCAGGTCCTTCTGACTGTGACTGTGAGGTGAGCTGACTAACAGGTTGTGCTGACTTCTTTGAAGGCTCATTCTGTGACTCCTCAACCTATTGTCACCTGAGAAAACAACCCAGCCCCCAATCCGGACCAGGACCAAATGGCTGCTTCTCAAGTAAAAGATGTATTGGGTCACAGGTTATGTTTGCTTTTCCTCTAACATCTGGTGATTTCTTTCTTTCTTTCTTTTTTTTTTTTTAAACATATTTTATTGATTTTTTACAGAGTGGAAGGGAGAGGGATAGAAAGTCAGAAACATCGATGAGAGAGAGACATCGATCAGCTGCCTCTTGCACGCCCCCCACTGGGGATGTGCCCGCAGCCAAGGCACATGCCCTTGCCGGAATCGAACCCGGGACCCTTCAGTCCGCAGGCCGACGCTCTATCCACTGAGCCACACCAGTCTCGGCTCTTTCTTTCTTTTTAAAAAAATATATTTTATTGATTTTTCACAGAGAGGAAGAGAGAGGGATAGAAAGTCAGAAACATCGATGAGAGAGAAACATCGATCAGCTGCCTCTTGCACACCCCCTGCTGGGGATGTGCCCGCAGCCAAGGTACGTGCCCTTGACCGGAATCGAACCTGGGACCTTTCAGTCCGCAGGCTGACGCTCTATCCACTGAGCCAAACCAGTTTCAGCCACAATTATTTCTTTATTGATGTATTTTTCCCAGGAATGTCAGCAATGGTGACCTGTCCTATGCTGTGCCTCAGTCACCTGATGCCCATTGTTCCAGTCCACGTGATGTTCATGTGGCAGAGGTGCTCCCCTCACTGTAGAGTTGATAGTCTCCCTTTCTCAGTAAGAAAGGTTTAGTAGGGCTTTGTTGAGAGATGTGCAAAGGCTATCACATGGTATCTGGAAATGCCCCGCTTCTTTCTATTTGCTTTGGAAAATAGACACCCTACTTTTCTTTCCTACAGATCAGGCCTTGTTTCTGTAAATACTCATTATATTCCATACTCATGTCATGGACATACTGTACATGATCACTTTTTGAATATTTTGGAATGTTTACAAGAATCATATGAATATATCTTCAATTCAGTTAAATTTCTATGAGTGTAGCTCTCCACTAATATACAGAAATTTTTCAATAAATGAGTGTCTAGCCCTGACTGGTTTGGCTCAGTGGATAGAGCATCGGCTTGCGGACCGACGGGTCCCAGGTTCGATTCCAGTCAAGGGCATGTACATCTTGGTTGTGGGCACATCCCCAGTAGGGGGTGTGCAGGAGGCAGCTGATCAATGTTTCTCTCTCATCGATGTTTCTATCTTTCTATCCCTCTCCCTTTCTCACTAAAAAATCGATAATATATATATATATTTTTTTTAAATGAGTGTCTAAGAAACAGTAGGTCTAATTTGTTTTCCATAATTATGTGAATTCCTCTCACTGTGTTTGTAATAAAGGGTATTGTTCACAAATAAGTTCATGAAATTTATGCAATCACAAAATCTTGATTTCATTGACATGAGTCTACACTCAAGTCCCAGTGCACAAAATTCTTGCACTGGGGAGAAGGGGCTGGTGTTTCTCAGCCTGGCCTGTGCCCTTTTCACAGTCCGGGAGCCCTGCAATTGATCTTCCCAAAGAGGTAGGCCCTGCCCACCTGGCCAGGGCTCCATGATAGTCATTGTTCCTCACCCTCCTTGCAGATGGAGGCCCCACCCACCTGCCAAAGCCAGCCAGTAGGTGGCCTAGGTCTCTGTAAGGTGATCATGGGGCGATAGCTGGGCCCCCAACCAATCACTTCTCACCCATCTTGGCTGGCCTGGCACCCGTGTGTGTGTCATAGCATGGTCGTCTGGGGTGTTCGTTCTGCTGTTTGATTCTGGGGTTGATTTGCATATTCACTTTTATTATTGTAAATCTCATAGGTGAGTCTGACTACATACCATGTTAACATTATATGAGGTATTTTTTTCTTACTTGCTTAACCTGTCTTTATTATTATTTTTAGTTACAGAAACCGCTCTGAATATTCATGAGGTTTATTTTTTTTAATTGTAGGAATGACAGAGGAGAGGGAGAAGTAGATTGAGAGTCAGCCAGCTGTGGGTAACAGGACAGGCTGTAACAGGCAGCAGAGGGGATACAGAAGTGGAAAGAGAAAGACCCAGGTGTGTACATAGATGGGAGCAATCAGAAAGACCAGGGAGAAGGAACAACTTAAGGTGAAATAAGTTTTCAGGAGTTTAATGATCCAGGTGTAGGGAAATAAATGCACGAAAGAAAAAGGGAAAAAGAGCAAGGGAGACAGAACATAGGAAAAGTTCGGCCAGCATGGTTCAGTGGTTGAAGGTGGACTTATTAACCAGGAGGTAACAGTTCGATTCCTGGTCTGGTTTTTCGGCTTAGTCCACACTGGGGGGGCTTGCTGGAGACAGTCAATCAAGGAGTCTCTCATCATTGATGTTTCTATCCCTCTCCTTTTCTCTCTAAAATCAATAAAATATATATTAAATATAAAAAATATAGGAAAAGACAATATTGAAGAGAAAAGGAACAGGGAGACAGAAACAGATCCATAGATAGAAATACATAATAGTGGGAAGGAGGGGAACCCTGATTTGAATAAGAATTGCAGATCTCCAGTTTATAAAGCTTATGAATATTTTATGCAACCTTAATCAGACAGAGAGATTGGGTTTTTTTTTTTTAATTTAGTTTATTGATTTTTTACAGAGAGGAAGGGAGAGGGATAGAAAGTCAGAAATGTAGATGAGAGAAACATCGACCAGCTGCCTCCTGCACACTCCCTACTGGGGATGTGCCCGAAACCAAGGTACATGCCCTTGACCAAAATCGAACCTGGGACCTTTCAGTCCGCAGGCCGACGCTCTATCCACTGAGCCAAACCGGTTTTGGCAAGACTGGTATGTTCTTGATGGGCCTCTTGTTATTTCCTGGGAATGAAAGCAGGAGGTGACCTGGGACAAGAGATGACTGAATCTGATGTTTTATGAAGGAATATTAGAAGCACTGGATCTTTTTTTCTGTCCCATGGGTTTGCATTTTTTATCTCTGATATTAACTCATGTAAATAGTCGTTAACTTCTGAAATCACCATTGGGACATCTCACAAGCACCTCCTATCATTCTTTTGTTAATATAAGGCAGTCGCTCCCTTTCTAAAGCTTTAAACCTAGAAGTCATTACATTGAACAGAAAACGCAATTGTTTTGGTTTCAAATATATTGTGTGTATTTCAGATTCTGAGCCCTGCATCCTTCCTACTGTTTATCATATGTGGAAATTTCCATTGGCCCTTATTAATATGAGGCGGTCTCAGCGTGCACTTGGTAAGGATGTCAATGATCTGCACAGTCGGGAGATAGTTCTGTGAGTTGGACTCATGTCCAGCACCTCTTTCCTTCCCCTTATGTGATTTGTTAACTTAGTGTCCATGAGCCAGCCACAAAGGAGTCCTTACCCTAAGTCCCTCTTTTCTGTTCTCGGAAACTGTAGAAGGATGGACTGGATTGAACTGGAACTTGGTTCCCACAGGGCCCATCTATTCATGGTGAAGTCATTTGATGAACAAATTTCAATAGCTAACTTTCCCCAAAGGCTTTAGCATGAAGACCTATTCTCTGTAATTTCCTGGGAAAGGGGGAGGGAAATCTGCCTAGGAAACCTGCCTGTGCACTAATTCCTGCTTCAACCCCTCCCACTACCCAGAGGTCTCAGGTGTGCTGGATCTGATTTCTGTGTCCAGGGTGCTGAAAACAGCTCTGGGGGAGCCTCGAAGGCTCCAGGAGGGAACTAGTTAAAGATGCCATATCATGGGCACCAGAGCAGGCTTTTTCAGGGGAGGTAAAGGGTGTTTTGTTGTGTTTGGGGTTCAGCAGAGCAGCGCATGTTCTCATTGCTGTAGGAGTTTGTGGAAGTCTTTGGAAAGACAGACACATGAAGACAGAATAAAACACCTCACAGTGTGGTCTCCATGTAGGAACTCACTGTTTCTGACTCTGTTGTGACAAAGGACAGAAGGGAGTGGCCTTTTCCTCATTTCCAGGTTCTTCTGACTGAGTGTGAGGTGAGCTGGTTAACAGGCTGTGAGGACCCCTGTGAAGGCTCATCCTGTGACTCCTCAACATACTGTCACCCGAGGAAACAACCCAGACCCCATCAGGACCAGGACCATGGCTGCTTCTCAGGTAAAAGATGTGTCCTGGGTCACGGGCTATGTTTCCTTTTCCTCTAACATCTGGTGATTTGTTTCTCTTTTCCTCTCTAAACCTGTTTCCCTTTCTGTTTTTCCTTATACACTCTGTCCTGATCCCCACAGCCGGCTGACTCAGTGCTACTTTTCCCTCTGCTCCATCATCCCTAACCCCCATGCTGTCCCTATACTCCCTCCCCTAATTTTTCTCCTTGAACCAGTCTCTCAGTCTTAAGTGCTCCCCTCTTTGTTGCTCCCACTTCTGTTCACCAGGATCCCTCTCCCTCTCAACTCTCCTTCAGCTTTCTCCATATTTTTCTACTGATGTTCTTGCTTTTCCAGGTTGTTTTCCTTTCCTTATTTCTTTCCTTTTCTCTTATGATAGTCAGTGTCAGCAGTTTCTATATTTCCCTGTCTCTCTCTTTTTTTAAATATATTTCATTGATTTTAGAGAGGAAGGGAAAGGAAGAGAGAGAAACATCAATGATGAGAATTGTTGATTGGCTGCCTCCTGTATGCCCCGCAACCCAGGCATGTGCCCCTGACCAGAATCAGCCTGGACCCCTCAGTCTGCAGGCTGACGCCCTATCCATTGAGCCAAACCAGCTAAGGCCCTGTCTCCTTTTTAATATTTGTTTTTATAGATTTCAAAATGGTAGCCCTTACTGGTTTGGCTCAGTG